>OY282495.1:43855705-44164705 GCA_958295605.1 Ajuga chamaepitys
TACAAGCCTTAATCATTCGAGATGTCGAATCGATTCAAATAGTTGGTGCTTGTTGATCCGAGAAGCCGAATTGGGTCACATTGTGCGTACTTGGTGACTTGATAAAACAAACGGATCAAGTTATGGAAACTTGTTGATCAGAGAAGCCGAATTGGGTCAAATGGAAGACTTGTTGATCCGAGAAGTCAATTGGGGTCAAATACAAGCCTTAGTGATTCGAGAAGTCGAATCGAGTCCAAGAGTTTGTGCTTGTTGATCCGACAAGCCGAATTGGGTCATATTGTGCGTACTTGGTGACTTGATAACACAAACGGATCAAGTTATGAAAACTTGTTGATCCGAGAAGCCGAATTGTGTCAAATGGAAGACTTGTTTATTCGAGAAGACAATCAGGGTAAAAAAACAACCCTTAATGATTCGAGAAGTCGAATCAAGTCAAATAGATGGTGCTTGTTGATCCGAGAAGCCGAATCGGGTCACATTGTGCGTACTTGGTGACTTGATAAAACAAACGGATCAAGTTATGGAAACTTATTGATCAGAGAAGCCAAATTGGGTCAAATGGAAGACTTCTTGATCCGAGAAGCAATTGGGGTGAAATACAAGCCTTAGTGATTCGAGAAGTCGAATTGAGCCAAAGAGTTAGTGCTTGTTGATCCGAGAAGCCGAATTGGGTCACATTGTGCGTACTTGGTGACTTGATAAAACAAACAGATCAAGTTATGGATACTTGTTGATCAGAGAAGCCGAATTAGGTCAAATGGAAGACTTGTTGATACGAGAAGTAATTGGGTCAAATACAAGCCTTAATAATTCGAGAAGTCGAATCAAGTCAAATAGTTGGTGCTTGTTGACCCGATAAGCCGAATTGGGTCACATTGTGCGTAATTGGTGACTTTATAAAACAAACGGATCAAGTTATGGATGCTTGTTTATCAGAGAAGCCTAATTGGGTCAAATGGAAGATTCGTTGAACTGAGAAGTCAATTGGGGTCAAATACAAGCCTTAATGATTCGAGAAGTCGAATCGATTCAAATAGTTGGTGCTTGTTGATCCGAGAAGCCGAATTGGGTCACATTGTGCGTACTTGGTGACTTGATAAAACAAACGGATCAAGTTATGGATACTTGTTGATAAGAGAAGCCAAATTGGGTCCAATGGAAGACTTATTGATCCGAGAAGTCAATTAGGGTCAAATACAAGCTTTAGTGATTCGAGAAGTCGAATCGAGTCCAAGAGTTAGTGCTTGTTGATCCAAGAAGTCGAATTGGGTCACATTGTGCGTACTTGATGACTTGATAAAACAAACGGATCAAGTTATGGAAACTTGTTGATCAGAGAAGTCGAATTGGGTCAAATGGAAGACTTTTTTATCCGAGAAGTGAATTGGGGTCAAATACAAGCCTTAGTGATTCGAGAAGTCGAATCGAGCCAAAGAGTTAGTGCTAGTTGATCTGAGAAGTCGAATTGGGTCACAATGTGCGTACTTGGTAACTTGATAAAACAAACGGATCAAGTTATGGATACTTGTTGATTAGAGAAGCCGAGTTAGGTTAAACGGAAGACTTGTTGATACGAGAAGTCAATTTGGGTCAAATACAAGCCTTAATAATTCGAGAAGTCGAATCAAGTCAAATGGTTGGTGCTTGTTGATCCGAGAAGCCGAATTGGGTCACATTGTGCGTAATTGGTGACTTAATGAAATAAATGGATAAAGTTATGGATACTTGTTGATCAAAGATGCCGAATTGGGTCAAATGGAAGACTTATTGATCTGAGAAGTCAATTGGGGTCAAATACAAGCCTTAATGATTCGAGATGTCGAATCGATTCAAATAGTTGGTGCTTGTTGATCCGAGAAGCCGAATTGGATCACATTGTGCGTACTTGGTGACTTGATAAAACAAACGGATCAAGTTATGGAAACTTGTTGATCAGAGAAGCCGAATTGGGTCAAATGGAAGACTTGTTGATCCGAGAAGTCAATTGGGGTCAAATACAAGCCTTAGTGATTCGAGAAGTCGAATCGAGTCCAAGAGTTAGTGCTTGTTGATCCGAGAAGCCGAATTGGGTCATATTGTGCGTACTTGGTGACTTGATAAAACAAAGGGATCAAGTTATGGAAACTTGTTGATCCGAGAAGCCGAATTGTGTCAAATGGAAGACTTGTTTATTCGAGAAGACAATTGGGGTAAAAAACAACCCTTAATGATTCGAGAAGTCGAATCAAGTCAAATAGATGGTGCTTGTTGATCCGAGAAGCCGAATCGGGTCACATTGTGCGTACTTGGTGACTTGATAAAACAAATTGATCAAGTTATCGAAACTTATTGATCAGAGAAGCCAAATTGGGTCAAATGGAAGACATCTTGATCCGAGAAGCAATTGGGGCGAAATACAAGCCTTAGTGATTCGAGAAGTCGAATCGACCCAAAGAGTTAGTGCTTGTTGATCCGAGAAGCCGAATTGGGTCACATTGTGCGTACTTGGTAACTTGATAAAACAAACAGATCAAGTTATGGATACTTGTTGATCAGAGAAGCCGAATTAGGTCAAATGGAAGACTTGTTGGTACGAGAAGTAAATTTGGGTCAAATACAAGCCTTAAGAATTCGAGAAGTCGAATCAAGTCAAATAGTTGTTGTTTGTTGACCCGAGAAGCCGAATTGGGTCACATTGTGCGTAATTGGTGACTTTATAAAATAAACGGATCAAGTTATGGATGCTTGTTGATCAGAGAAGCCGAATTGGGTCAAATGGAAGACTTGTTGATCTGAGAAGTCAATTGGGGTCAAATACAAGCCTTAATCATTCGAGATGTCGAATCGATTCAAATAGTTGGTGCTTGTTGATCCGAGAAGCCGAATTGGGTCACATTGTGCGTACTTGGTGACTTGATAAAACAAACGGATCAAGTTATGGAAACTTGTTGATCAGAGAAGCCGAATTGGGTCAAATGGAAGACTTGTTGATCCGAGAAGTCAATTGGGGTCAAATACATGCCTTAGTGATTCGAGAAGTCGAATCGAGTCCAAGAGTTTGTGCTTGTTGATCCGACAAGCCGAATTGGGTCATATTGTGCGTACTTGGTGACTTGATAACACAAACGGATCAAGTTATGAAAACTTGTTGATCCGAGAAGCCGAATTGTGTCAAATGGAAGACTTGTTTATTCGAGAAGACAATCAGGGTAAAAAAACAACCCTTAATGATTCGAGAAGTCGAATCAAGTCAAATAGATGGTGCTTGTTGATCCGAGAAGCCGAATCGGGTCACATTGTGCGTACTTGGTGACTTGATAAAACAAACGGATCAAGTTATGGAAACTTATTGATCAGAGAAGCCAAATTGGGTCAAATGGAAGACTTCTTGATCCGAGAAGCAATTGGGGTGAAATACAAGCCTTAGTGATTCGAGAAGTCGAATCGAGCCAAAGAGTTAGTGCTTGTTGATCCGAGAAGCCGAATTGGGTCACATTGTGCGTACTTGGTGACTTGATAAAACAAACAGATCAAGTTATGGATACTTGTTGATCAGAGAAGCCGAATTAGGTCAAATGGAAGACTTGTTGATACGAGAAGTAATTGGGTCAAATACAAGCCTTAATAATTCGAGAAGTCGAATCAAGTCAAATAGTTGGTGCTTGTTGACCCGATAAGCCGAATTGGGTCACATTGTGCGTAATTGGTGACTTTATAAAACAAACGGATCAAGTTATGGATGCTTGTTTATCAGAGAAGCCTAATTGGGTCAAATGGAAGATTCGTTGAACTGAGAAGTCAATTGGGGTCAAATACAAGCCTTAATGATTCGAGAAGTCGAATCGATTCAAATAGTTGGTGCTTGTTGATCCGAGAAGCCGAATTGGGTCACATTGTGCGTACTTGGTGACTTGATAAAACAAACGGATCAAGTTATGGATACTTGTTGATAAGAGAAGCCAAATTGGGTCCAATGGAAGACTTATTGATCCGAGAAGTCAATTAGGGTCAAATACAAGCTTTAGTGATTCGAGAAGTCGAATCGAGTCCAAGAGTTAGTGCTTGTTGATCCAAGAAGTCGAATTGGGTCACATTGTGCGTACTTGATGACTTGATAAAACAAACGGATCAAGTTATGGAAACTTGTTGATCAGAGAAGTCGAATTGGGTCAAATGGAAGACTTTTTTATCCGAGAAGTGAATTGGGGTCAAATACAAGCCTTAGTGATTCGAGAAGTCGAATCGAGCCAAAGAGTTAGTGCTAGTTGATCTGAGAAGTCGAATTGGGTCACAATGTGCGTACTTGGTAACTTGATAAAACAAACGGATCAAGTTATGGATACTTGTTGATTAGAGAAGCCGAGTTAGGTTAAACGGAAGACTTGTTGATACGAGAAGTCAATTTGGGTCAAATACAAGCCTTAATAATTCGAGAAGTCGAATCAAGTCAAATGGTTGGTGCTTGTTGATCCGAGAAGCCGAATTGGGTCACATTGTGCGTAATTGGTGACTTAATGAAATAAATGGATAAAGTTATGGATACTTGTTGATCAAAGATGCCGAATTGGGTCAAATGGAAGACTTATTGATCTGAGAAGTCAATTGGGGTCAAATACAAGCCTTAATGATTCGAGATGTCGAATCGATTCAAATAGTTGGTGCTTGTTGATCCGAGAAGCCGAATTGGATCACATTGTGCGTACTTGGTGACTTGATAAAACAAACGGATCAAGTTATGGAAACTTGTTGATCAGAGAAGCCGAATTGGGTCAAATGGAAGACTTGTTGATCCGAGAAGTCAATTGGGGTCAAATACAAGCCTTAGTGATTCGAGAAGTCGAATCGAGTCCAAGAGTTAGTGTGCTTGTTGATCCAAGAAGCCGAATTGGGTCATATTGTGCGTACTTGGTGACTTGATAAAACAAACGGATCATGTTATGGAAACTTGTTGATTCGAGAAGCCGAATTGTGTCAAATGGAAGACTTGTTTATTCGAGAAGACAATTGGGGTAAAAAACAACCCTTAATGATTCGAGAAGTCGAATCAAGTCAAATAGATGGTGCTTGTTGATCCGAGAAGCCGAATCGGGTCACATTGTGCGTACTTGGTGACTTGACAAAACAAACGGATCAAGTCATGGAAACTTATTGATTAGAGAAGCCAAATTGGGTCAAATGGAAGACTTCTTGATCCGAGAAGCAATTGGGGTGAAATACAAGCCTTAGTGATTCGAGAAGTCGAATCGAGCCAAAGAGTTAGTGCTTGTTGATCCGAGAAGCCGAATTGGGTCCCATTGTGCATACTTGGTAACTTGATAAAACAAACATATCATGTTATGGATACTTGTTGATCAGAGAAGCCGAATTAGGTCAAATGGAAGACTTGTTGATAATTAGGTCAAATGGAAGACTTGTTGATACGAGTAGTAAATTTGGGTCAAATACAAGCCTTAATAATTCGAGAAGTCGAATCAAGTCAAATAGTTGGTGTTTGTTGACCCGAGAAGCCGAATTGGGTCACATTGTGCGTAATTGGTGACTTTATAAAATAAACGGATTAAGTTATGGATGCTTGTTGATCAGAGAAGCCAAATTAGGTCAAATGGAAGACTTGTTGATCTGAGAAGTCAATTGGGGTCAAAAACAAGCCTTAATAATTCGAGAAGTCGAATCAAGTCAAATAGTTGGTGCTTGTTGATCCGAGAAGCCGAATTGGGTCACATTGTGCGTAATTGGTGACTTAATAAAATAAATGGATCAAGTTATGGATACTTGTTGATCAAAGAAGCCGAATTGGGTCAAATGGAAGACTTATTGATCCGAGAAGTCAATTAGGGTCAAATACAAGCCTTAATGATTCGAGATGTCGAATCAATTCAAATAGTTGGTGCTGCTTGATCCGAGAAGCCGAATTGGGTCTCATTGTGCGTATGTGGTGTCTTGATAAAACAAACGGATCAAGTTGTGGAAACTTGTTGATCAGAGAAGCCGAATTGGGTCAAATGGAAGACTTGTTGATCCGAGAAGTCAATTGGGGTCAAATACAAGCCTTAGTGATTCGAGAAGTCGAATCGAGTCCAAGAGTAGTGCTTGTTGATCCGAGAAGCCGAATTGGGTCATATTGTGCGTACTTGGTGACTTGATAAAACAAACGGATCAAGTTATGGAAACTTATTGATCAGAGAAGCCAATTTGGGTCAAATGGAAGACTTCTTGATCCGAGAAGCAATTGGGGTGAAATACAAGCCTTAGTGATTCGAGAAGTCGAATCAAGTCAAATAGTTGGTGCTTGTTGATCCGAGAAGCCGAATCGGGTCACATTGTGCGTACTTGGTGACTTGATAAAACAAACGGATCAAGTCATGGAAACTTATTGATCAGAGAAGCCAATTTTTTGTCAAATGGAAGACTTCTTGATCCGAGAAGCAATTGGGGTGAAATACAAGCCTTAGTGATTCGAGAAGTCGAATCGAGCCAAAGAGTTAGTGGTTGTTGATCCGAGAAGCCGAATAGGGTCACATTGTGCGTACTTGGTAACTTGATAAAACAAACAGATCAAGTTATGGATACTTGTTGATCAGAGAAGCCGAAATAGGTCAAATGGAAGACTTGTTGATACGAGAAGTAAATTTGGGTCAAATACAAGCCTTAATAATTCGAGAAGTCGAATCAAGTCAAATAGTTGGTGCTTGTTGATCCGAGAAGCCGAATTGGGTCACATTGTGCGTAATTGGTGACTTTGTAAAATAAACTGATCAAGTTATGGATGCTTGTTTATCAGAGAAGTCGTATTGGGTCAAATGGAAGACTTGTTGATCTGAGAAGTCAATTGGGGTCAAATACAAGCCTTAATGATTCGAGAAGTTTAATCGTTGCTTGTATAAATAAAAATGAAAATAAAGTGTATACAAAAAAGAAGAAGCAAATCCCAAAACGCTCTAAGAGTAGGCTAATACACTAGCCGAGAAACGCCGTGCGTATATCAAAGTCCGAAATCGAAACTACCATAAGCCGGTAGGTGACTAAAAAGTCTAACAGATCTAAGACGCTAAAAGTGGGGGGGTAACCACTGAAATGGAACCAAGCGCCGTGAGTGCGAGTCCAAACACTCATGGAAGGGAGTGAGGTCTGTGGTCCGGGAACAGCTTCCGGAGCTCGAGTGACATGTAGAGCGGGGAATGCTATGCTGGGGCAAGCAACACCAGCTGAGGCGGCAGAGCAATGAGCGCCGTGGAGGTTCCGTCCAGGGGCGATAGAACTGCCGGGCGCGCAACAATAGTGAGACGCCTAGGAACCTAAGTTCCAATTGCTGTGAAGCATGTAGGAATCTTCCCAGAGTGGGAAAGACTCTGCTGGCCTCGTTAAAACCCACTACTGAAAAAACCCTGAGGGAAAAAAGTCAATAGTGGGAAAAAGAGTACCAGCATCGGCCTAAAAGACCAATGTCCTTCAAATCCATAAACCGTCAATGCATAAAAAAATCCAAAGCAGGAGCCTGCACAAAAGACGGGGGAGGGAAGGGGTAAAAATAAGAAGCCGAGAATTCCTCCAAAGCTTCCATAAGATCTGCAAAAGAACACTGGGGAGGGGAACATCAGAAGGCTCAATGTACACGAAAATACTGAGTATGGAAGTCACGAGAAGCGATATCAGAGATGTGTGGAGGGAGGGGATTCCACCATGTAAAAGGCGTACGGAGAGCAGAGAGGGCATCAGCAGCCTGGTTGCCTTCTCTGTATATGTGCGAAACTTTGAAAGTAAGATCCCCCAAAAAGTGCAAGGCTCGAATCCAACGTGCACGAAGTCGCCATGGCACATCAAGAGATCGGGACTGAAACGCTTGTACGACATACATGGAGTCAGATTCAAGCCAAATCTTATGCCATCCACGATCCCTGGCTAACTCGATCGCGCAAATGGCCGTCTGGAGTTCCGCTTCAAAAGCAAAACCATGGCCGAATGAGACAGAAAACCCTCCCAAAGTGAAACCTCTGCAATTTCTAAAAATGCCTCCCCCAAAAGAGGGGCCAGGTGCCCCTTCGGCACTACCATCCGTGTTAACCTTGATCCACCCAGGGGAGGGGGGAATCCAAGTGACAGACTTCACCAGAAGAGGTTTAGACGGAACACCACGCACACCTAGCCGAGTTAAAATGTTGAGCTCCCGAACCGAGTTGTGCATGTGTCCCGAGATCAGGGAGGCAGAATCCCGAATGCAAGAAAGAATAACTGAGACAGCCTGTGTGGAGTTAGCCTTCTTATCATCGAAAATGGACCTGTTCCTGGTAGTCCAAATAGCCCAAATAGCAGTGACAAAAGCAACTCGCCAAAGCGCTGTGACTTGGGAGCTGAACTGTACCTGCATAGCCTGTAAAAGCAATCTGTGGAAACCCTCATGAAAAATAAGAGATACATCAAAAGCCCAAAATAGTTTAGAGAAAATGGCAAGAGAGAAAGAACAACTAGAAAAAATATGATCAGCAGACTCCCCTGATGTATGGCAAAGAGCGCACATGGATGGACCTTGAATGCAGTGTGACTGAATAATCTCCCAAGAAGGAAGTTTATGATGTATCGCACGCCAAACCGTATACGATCGACAGGGAGGGATAAAGGGAGCCCAGATCCATTTCCCCCAAGAAGTGGCCGGAAAGGAGGTACGGAAGTAATTGTAAGCCAGAGTGGACGTCACATTGCCCGTCGGAGAGCGGGCAATGTGACGTCAATCGATTCAAATAGTTGGTGCTTGTTGATCCGAGAAGCCGAATTGGGTCACATTGTGCGTACTTGGTGACTTGATAAAACAAACGGATCAAGTTATGGATACTTGTTGATAAGAAAAGCCAAATTGGGTCCAATGGAAGACTTATTGATCCGAGAAGTCAATTAGGGTCAAATACAAGCCTTAATGATTCGAGATGTCGAATCAATTCAAATAGTTGGTGCTGCTTGATCCGAGAAGCCGAATTGGGTCACATTGTGCGTATGTGGTGACTTGATAAAACAAACGGATCAAGTTATGGAAACTTGTTGATCAGAGAAGCCGAATTGGGTCAAATGGAAGACTTGTTGATCCGAGAAGTCAATTGGGGTAAAATACAAGCCTTAGTGATTCGAGAAGTCGAATCGAGTCCAAGAGTTAGTGCTTGTTGATCCGAGAAACCGAATTGGGTCATATTGTGCGTACTTGGTGACTTGATAAAACAAACGGATCAAGTTATGGAAACTTGTTGATCCGAGAAGCCGAATTATGTCAAATGGAAGACTTGTTTATTCGAGAAGACAATTGGGGTAAAAAACAACCCTTAATGATTCGAGAAGTCGAATCAAGTCAAATAGATGGTGCTTGTTGATCCGAGAAGCCGAATCGGGTCACATTGTGCGTACTTGGTGACTTGATAAAACAAATTGATCAAGTTATCGAAACTTATCGATCAGAGAAGCCAAATTGGGTCAAATGGAAGACTTCTTGATCCGAGAAGCAATTGGGGCGAAATACAAGCCTTAGTGATTCGAGAAGTCGAATCGACCCAAAGAGTTAGTGCTTGTTGATCCGAGAAGCCGAATTGGGTCACATTGTGCGTACTTGGTAACTTGATAAAACAAACAGATCAAGTTATGGATACTTGTTGATCAGAGAAGCCAAATTAGGTCAAATGGAAGACTTGTTGGTACGAGAAGTAAATTTGGGTCAAATACAAGCCTTAAGAATTCGAGAAGTCGAATCAAGTCAAATAGTTGTTGTTTGTTGACCCGAGAAGCCGAATTGGGTCACATTGTGCGTAATTGGTGACTTTATAAAATAAACGGATCAAGTTATGGATGCTTGTTGATCAGAGAAGCCGAATTGGGTCAAATGGAAGACTTGTTGATCTGAGAAGTCAATTGGGGTCAAATACAAGCCTTAATCATTCGAGATGTCGAATCGATTCAAATAGTTGGTGCTTGTTGATCCGAGAAGCCGAATTGGGTCACATTGTGCGTACTTGGTGACTTGATAAAACAAACGGATCAAGTTATGGAAACTTGTTGATCAGAGAAGCCGAATTGGGTCAAATGGAAGACTTGTTGATCCGAGAAGTCAATTGGGGTCAAATACAAGCCTTAGTGATTCGAGAAGTCGAATCGAGTCCAAGAGTTAGTGCTTGTTGATCCGACAAGCCGAATTGGGTCATATTGTGCGTACTTGGTGACTTGATAAAACAAACGGATCAAGTTATGGAAACTTGTTGATCCGAGAAGCCGAATTGTGTCAAATGGAAGACTTGTTTATTCGAGAAGACAATTAGGGTAAAAAAACAACCCTTAATGATTCGAGAAGTCGAATCAAGTCAAATAGATGGTGCTTGTTGATCCGAGAAGCCGAATCGGGTCACATTGTGCGTACTTGGTGACTTGATAAAACAAACGGATCAAGTTATGGAAACTTATTGATCAGAGAAGCCAAATTGGGTCAAATGGAAGACTTCTTGATCCGAGAAGCAATTGGGGTGAAATACAAGCCTTAGTGATTCGAGAAGTCGAATCGAGCCAAAGAGTTAGTGCTTGTTGATCCGAGAAGCCGAATTGGGTCACATTGTGCGTACTTGGTGACTTGATAAAACAAACAGATCAAGTTATGGATACTTGTTGATCAGAGAAGCCGAATTAGGTCAAATGGAAGACTTGTTGATACGAGAAGTAATTGGGTCAAATACAAGCCTTAATAATTCGAGAAGTCGAATCAAGTCAAATAGTTGGTGCTTGTTGACCCGATAAGCCGAATTGGGTCACATTGTGCGTAATTGGTGACTTTATAAAACAAACGGATCAAGTTATGGATGCTTGTTTATCAGAGAAGCCGAATTGGGTCAAATGGAAGATTCGTTGAACTGAGAAGTCAATTGGGGTCAAATACAAGCCTTAATGATTCGAGAAGTCGAATCGATTCAAATAGTTGGTGCTTGTTGATCCGAGAAGCCGAATTGGATCACATTGTGCGTACTTGGTGACTTGATAAAACAAACGGATCAAGTTATGGAAACTTGTTGATCAGAGAAGCCGAATTGGGTCAAATGGAAGACTTGTTGATCCGAGAAGTCAATTGCGGTCAAATACAAGCCTTAGTGATTCGAGAAGTCGAATCGAGTCCAAGAGTTAGTGTGCTTGTTGATCCAAGAAGCCGAATTGGGTCATATTGTGCGTACTTGGTGACTTGATAAAACAAACGGATCATGTTATGGAAACTTGTTGATTCGAGAAGCCGAATTGTGTCAAATGGAAGACTTGTTTATTCGAGAAGACAATTGGGGTAAAAAACAACCCTTAATGATTCGAGAAGTCGAATCAAGTCAAATAGATGGTGCTTGTTGATCCGAGAAGCCGAATCGGGTCACATTGTGCGTACTTGGTGACTTGATAAAACAAATTGATCAAGTTATCGAAACTTATTGATCAGAGAAGCCAAATTGGGTCAAATGGAAGACTTCTTGATCCGAGAAGCAATTGGGGCGAAATACAAGCCTTAGTGATTCGAGAAGTCGAATCGACCCAAAGAGTTAGTGCTTGTTGATCCGAGAAGCCGAATTGGGTCACATTGTGCGTACTTGGTAACTTGATAAAACAAACAGATCAAGTTATGGATACTTGTTGATCAGAGAAGCCGAATTAGGTCAAATGGAAGACTTGTTGGTACGAGAAGTAAATTTGGGTCAAATACAAGCCTTAAGAATTCGAGAAGTCGAATCAAGTCAAATAGTTGTTGTTTGTTGACCCGAGAAGCCGAATTGGGTCACATTGTGCGTAATTGGTGACTTTATAAAATAAACGGATCAAGTTATGGGTGCTTGTTGATCAGAGAAGCCGAATTGGGTCAAATGGAAGACTTGTTGATCTGAGAAGTCAATTGGGGTCAAATACAAGCCTTAATCATTCGAGATGTCGAATCGATTCAAATAGTTGGTGCTTGTTAATCCGAGAAGCCGAATTGGGTCACATTGTGCGTACTTGGTGACTTGATAAAACAAACGGATCAAGTTATGGAAACTTGTTGATCAGAGAAGCCGAATTGGGTCAAATGGAAGACTTGTTGATCCGAGAAGTCAATTGGGGTCAAATACAAGCCTTAGTGATTCGAGAAGTCGAATCGAGTCCAAGAGTTAGTGCTTGTTGATCCGACAAGCCGAATTGGGTCATATTGTGCGTACTTGGTGACTTGATAAAACAAACGGATCAAGTTATGGAAACTTGTTGATCCGAGAAGCCGAATTATGTCAAATGGAAGACTTGTTTATTCGAGAAGACAATTAGGGTAAAAAAACAACCCTTAATGATTCGAGAAGTCGAATCAAGTCAAATAGATGGTGCTTGTTGATCCGAGAAGCCGAATCGGGTCACATTGTGCGTACTTGGTGACTTGATAAAACAAACGGATCAAGTTATGGAAACTTATTGATCAGAGAAGCCAAATTGGGTCAAATGGAAGACTTCTTGATCCGAGAAGCAATTGGGGTGAAATACAAGCCTTAGTGATTCGAGAAGTCGAATCGAGCCAAAGAGTTAGTGCTTGTTGATCCGAGAAGCCGAATTGGGTCACATTGTGCGTACTTGGTGACTTGATAAAACAAACAGATCAAGTTATGGATACTTGTTGATCAGAGAAGCCGAATTAGGTCAAATGGAAGACTTGTTGATACGAGAAGTAATTGGGTCAAATACAAGCCTTAATAATTCGAGAAGTCGAATCAAGTCAAATAGTTGGTGCTTGTTGACCCAATAAGCCGAATTGGGTCACATTGTGCGTAATTGGTGACTTTATAAAACAAACGGATCAAGTTATGGATGCTTGTTTATCAGAGAAGCCGAATTGGGTCAAATGGAAGATTCGTTGAACTGAGAAGTCAATTGGGGTCAAATACAAGCCTTAATGATTCGAGAAGTCGAATCGATTCAAATAGTTGGTGCTTGTTGATCCGAGAAGCCGAATTGGGTCACATTGTGCGTACTTGGTGACTTGATAAAACAAACGGATCAAGTTATGGATACTTGTTGATAAGAGAAGCCAAATTGGGTCCAATGGAAGACTTATTGATCCGAGAAGTCAATTGGGGTCAAATACAAGCCTTAGTGATTCGAGAAGTCGAATCGAGTCCAAGAGTTAGTGCTTGTTGATCCGACAAGCCGAATTGGGTCATATTGTGCGTACTTGGTAACTTGATAAAACAAACAGATCAAGTTATGGAAACTTGTTGATCCGAGAAGCCGAATTGTGTCAAATGGAAGACTTGTTTATTCGAGAAGACAATTAGGGTAAAAAAACAACCCTTAATGATTCGAGAAGTCGAATCAAGTCAAATAGATGGTGCTTGTTGATCTGAGAAGCCGAATCGGGTCACATTGTGCGTACTTGGTGACTTGATAAAATAAATTGATCAAGTTATCGAAACTTATTGATCAGAGAAGCCAAATTGGGTCAAATGGAAGACTTCTTGATCCAAGAAGCAATTGGGGCGAAATACAAGCCTTAGTGATTCGAGAAGTCGAATCGACCCAAAGAGTTAGTGCTTGTTGATCCGAGAAGCCGAATTGGGTCACATTGTGCGTACTTGGTAACTTGATAAAACAAACAGATCAAGTTATGGATACTTGTTGATCAGAGAAGCCGAATTAGGTCAAATGGAAGACTTGTTGGTACGAGAAGTAAATTTGAGTCAAATACAAGCCTTAAGAATTCGAGAAGTCGAATCAAGTCAAACAGTTGTTGTTTGTTGACCCGAGAAGCCGAATTGGGTCACATTGTGCGTAATTGGTGACTTTATAAAATAAACGGATCAAGTTATGGATGCTTGTTGATCAGAGAAGCCGAATTGGGTCAAATGGAAGACTTGTTGATCTGAGAAGTCAATTGGGGTCAAATACAAGGCTTAATCATTCGAGATGTCGAATCGATTCAAATAGTTGGTGCTTGTTGATCCGAGAAGCCGAATTGGGTCACATTGTGCGTACTTGGTGACTTGATAAAACAAACGGATCAAGTTATGGAAACTTGTTGATCAGAGAAGCCGAATTGGGTCAAATGGAAGACTTGTTGATCCGAGAAGTCAATTGGGGTCAAATACAAGCCTTAGTGATTCGAGAAGTCGAATCGAGTCCAAGAGTTAGTGCTTGTTGATCCGACAAGCCGAATTGGGTCATATTGTGCGTACTTGGTGACTTGATAAAACAAACGGATCAAGTTATGGAAACTTGTTGATCCGAGAAGCCGAATTGTGTCAAATGGAAGACTTGTTTATTCGAGAAGACAATTAGGGTAAAAAAACAACCCTTAATGATTCGAGAAGTCGAATCAAGTCAAATAGATGGTGCTTGTTGATCCGAGAAGCCGCATCGGGTCACATTGTGCGTACTTGGTGACTTGATAAAACAATCGGATCAAGTTATGGAAACTTATTGATCAGAGAAGCCAAATTGGGTCAAATGGAAGACTTCTTGATCCGAGAAGCAATTGGGGTGAAATACAAGCCTTAGTGATTCGAGAAGTCGAATCGAGCCAAAGAGTTAGTGCTTGTTGATCCGAGAAGCCGAATTGGGTCACATTGTGCGTACTTGGTGACTTGATAAAACAAACAGATCAAGTTATGGATACTTGTTGATCAGAGAAGCCGAATTAGGTCAAATGGAAGAATTGTTGATACGAGAAGTAATTGGGTCAAATACAAGCCTTAATAATTCGAGAAGTCGAATCAAGTCAAATAGTTGGTGCTTGTTGACCCGATAAGCCGAATTGGGTCACATTGTGCGTAATTGGTGACTTTATAAAACAAACGGATCAAGTTATGGATGCTTGTTTATCAGAGAAGCCGAATTGGGTCAAATGGAAGATTCGTTGAACTGAGAAGTCAATTGGGGTCAAATACAAGCCTTAATGATTCGAGAAGTCGAATCGATTCAAATACTTGGTGCTTGTTGATCCGAGAAGCCGAATTGGGTCACATTGTGCGTACTTGGTGACTTGATAAAACAAACGGATCAAGTTATGGATACTTGTTGATAAGAGAAGCCAAATTGGGTCCAATGGAAGACTTATTGATCCGAGAAGTCAATTGGGGTCAAATACAAGCCTTAGTGATTCGAGAAGTCGAATCGAGTCCAAGAGTTAGTGCTTGTTGATCCGACAAGCCGAATTGGGTCATATTGTGCGTACTTGGTAACTTGATAAAACAAACGGATCAAGTTATGGAAACTTGTTGATCCGAGAAGCCGAATTGTGTCAAATGGAAGACTTGTTTATTCGAGAAGACAATTAGGGTAAAAAAACAACCCTTAATGATTCGAGAAGTCGAATCAAGTCAAATAGATGGTGCTTGTTGATCTGAGAAGCCGAATCGGGTCACATTGTGCGTACTTGGTGACTTGATAAAACAAATTGATCAAGTTATCGAAACTTATTGATCAGAGAAGCCAAATTGGGTCAAATGGAAGACTTCTTGATCCAAGAAGCAATTGGGGCGAAATACAAGCCTTAGTGATTCGAGAAGTCGAATCGACCCAAAGAGTTAGTGCTTGTTGATCCGAGAAGCCGAATTGGGTCACATTGTGCGTACTTGGTAACTTGATAAAACAAACAGATCAAGTTATGGATACTTGTTGATCAGAGAAGCCGAATTAGGTCAAATGGAAGACTTGTTGGTACGAGAAGTAAATTTGGGTCAAATACAAGCCTTAAGAATTCGAGAAGTCGAATCAAGTCAAATAGTTGTTGTTTGTTGACCCGAGAAGCCGAATTGGGTCACATTGTGCGTAATTGGTGACTTTATAAAATAAACGGATCAAGTTATGGATGCTTGTTGATCAGAAAAGCCGAATTGGGTCAAATGGAAGACTTGTTGATCTGAGAAGTCAATTGGGGTCAAATACAAGGCTTAATCATTCGAGATGTCGAATCGATTCAAATAGTTGGTGCTTGTTGATCCGAGAAGCCGAATTGGGTCACATTGTGCGTACTTGGTGACTTGATAAAACAAACGGATCAAGTTATGGAAACTTGTTGATCAGAGAAGCCGAATTGGGTCAAATGGAAGACTTGTTGATCCGAGAAGTCAATTGGGGTCAAATACAAGCCTTAGTGATTCGAGAAGTCGAATCGAGTCCAAGAGTTAGTGCTTGTTGATCCGACAAGCCGAATTGGGTCATATTGTGCGTACTTGGTGACTTGATAAAACAAACGGATCAAGTTATGGAAACTTGTTGATCCGAGAAGCCGAATTGTGTCAAATGGAAGACTTGTTTATTCGAGAAGACAATTAGGGTAAAAAAACAACCCTTAATGATTCGAGAAGTCGAATCAAGTCAAATAGATGGTGCTTGTTGATCCGAGAAGCCGAATCGGGTCACATTGTGCGTACTTGGTGACTTGATAAAACAAACGGATCAAGTTATGGAAACTTATTGATCAGAGAAGCCAAATTGGGTCAAATGGAAGACTTCTTGATCCGAGAAGCAATTGGGGTGAAATACAAGCCTTTGTGATTCGAGAAGTCGAATCGAGCCAAAGAGTTAGTGCTTGTTGATCCGAGAAGCCGAATTGGGTCACATTGTGCGTACTTGGTGACTTGATAAAACAAACAGATCAAGTTATGGATACTTGTTGATCAGAGAAGCCGAATTAGGTCAAATGGAAGACTTGTTGATACGAGAAGTAATTGGGTCAAATACAAGCCTTAATAATTCGAGAAGTCGAATCAAGTCAAATAGTTGGTGCTTGTTGACCCGATAAGCCGAATTGGGTCACATTGTGCGTAATTGGTGACTTTATAAAACAAACGGATCAAGTTATGGATGCTTGTTTATCAGAGAAGCCGAATTGGGTCAAATGGAAGATTCGTTGAACTGAGAAGTCAATTGGGGTCAAATACAAGCCTTAATGATTCGAGAAGTCGAATCGATTCAAATACTTGGTGCTTGTTGATCCGAGAAGCCGAATTGGGTCACATTGTGCGTACTTGGTGACTTGATAAAACAAACGGATCAAGTTATGGATACTTGTTGATAAGAGAAGCCAAATTGGGTCCAATGGAAGACTTATTGATCCGAGAAGTCAATTGGGGTCAAATACAATACTTAGTGATTCGAGAAGTCGAATCGAGTCCAAGAGTTAGTGCTTGTTGATCCGACAAGCCGAATTGGGTCATATTGTGCGTACTTGGTAACTTGATAAAACAAACGGATCAAGTTATGGAAACTTGTTGATCCGAGAAGCCGAACTGTGTCAAATGGAAGACTTGTTTATTCGAGAAGACAATTAGGGTAAAAAAACAACCCTTAATGATTCGAGAAGTCGAATCAAGTCAAATAGATGGTGCTTGTTGATCCCAGAAGCCGAATCGGGTCACATTGTGCGTACTTGGTGACTTTATAAAACAAACGGATCAAGTTATGGAAACTTATTGATCAGAGAAGCCAAATTGGGTCGAATGGAAGACTTCTTGATCCGAGAAGCAATTGGGGTGAAATACAAGCCTTAGTGATTCGAGAAGTCGAATCGAGCCAAAGAGTTAGTGCTTGTTGATCCGAGAAGCCGAATTGGGTCACATTGTGCGTACTTGGTGACTTGATAAAACAAACAGATCAAGTTATGGATACTTGTTGATCAGAGAAGCCGAATTAGGTCAAATGGAAGACTTGTTGATACGAGAAGTAATTGGGTCAAATACAAGCCTTAATAATTCGAGAAGTCGAATCAAGTCAAATAGTTGGTGCTTGTTGACCCGATAAGCCGAATTGGGTCACATTGTGCGTAATTGGTGACTTTATCAAACAAACGGATCAAGTTATGGATGCTTGTTTATCAGAGAAGCCGAATTGGGTCAAATGGAAGATTCGTTGAACTGAGAAGTCAATTGGGGTCAAATACAAGCCTTAATGATTCGAGAAGTCGAATCGATTCAAATACTTGGTGCTTGTTGATCCGAGAAGCCGAATTGGGTCACATTGTGCGTACTTGGTGACTTGATAAAACAAACGGATCAAGTTATGGATACTTGTTGATAAGAGAAGCCAAATTGGGTCCAATGGAAGACTTATTGATCCGAGAAGTCAATTGGGGTCAAATACAAGCCTTAGTGATTCGAGAAGTCGAATCGAGTCCAAGAGTTAGTGCTTGTTGATCCGACAAGCCGAATTGGGTCATATTGTGCGTACTTGGTAACTTGATAAAACAAACGGATCAAGTTATGGAAACTTGTTGATCCGAGAAGCCGAATTGTGTCAAATGGAAGACTTGTTTATTCGAGAAGACAATTAGGGTAAAAAAACAACCCTTAATGATTCGAGAAGTCGAATCAAGTCAAATAGATGGTGCTTGTTGATCTGAGAAGCCGAATCGGGTCACATTGTGCGTACTTGGTGACTTGATAAAACAAATTGATCAAGTTATCGAAACTTATTGATCAGAGAAGCCAAATTGGGTCAAATGGAAGACTTCTTGATCCAAGAAGCAATTGGGGCGAAATACAAGCCTTAGTGATTCGAGAAGTCGAATCGAGCCAAAGAGTTAGTGCTTGTTGATCCGAGAAGCCGAATTGGGTCACATTGTGCGTACTTGGTAACTTGATAAAACAAACAGATCAAGTTATGGATACTTGTTGATCAGAGAAGCCGAATTAGGTCAAATGGAAGACTTGTTGATACGAGAAGTAAATTTGGGTCAAATACAAGCCTTAATAATTCGAGAAGTCGAATCAAGTCAAATAGTTGGTGTTTGTTGACCCGATAAGCCGAATTGGGTCACATTGTGCGTAATTGGTGACTTTATAAAATAAACGGATCAATTTATGGATGCTTGTTGATCAGAGAAGCCGAATTGGGTCAAATGGAAGACTTGTTGATCTGAGAAGTCAATTGGGGTCAAATACAAGGCTTAATCATTCGAGATGTCGAATCGATTCAAATAGTTGGTGCTTGTTGATCCGAGAAGCCGAATTGGGTCACATTGTGCGTACTTGGTGACTTGATAAAACAAACGGATCAAGTTATGGAAACTTGTTGATCAGAGAAGCCGAATTGGGTCAAATGGAAGACTTGTTGATCCGAGAAGTCAATTGGGGTCAAATACAAGCCTTAGTGATTCGAGAAGTCGAATCGAGTCCAAGAGTTAGTGCTTGTTGATCCGACAAGCCGAATTGGGTCATATTGTGCGTACTTGGTGACTTGATAAAACAAACGGATCAAGTTATGGAAACTTGTTGATCCGAGAAGCCGAATTGTGTCAAATGGAAGACTTGTTTATTCGAGAAGACAATTAGGGTAAAAAAACAACCCTTAATGATTCGAGAAGTCGAATCAAGTCAAATAGATGGTGCTTGTTGATCCGAGAAGCCGAATCGGGTCACATTGTGCGTACTTGGTGACTTGATAAAACAAACGGATCAAGTTATGGAAACTTATTGATCAGAGAAGCCAAATTGGGTCAAATGGAAGACTTCTTGATCCGAGAAGCAATTGGGGTGAAATACAAGCCTTAGTGATTCGAGAAGTCGAATCGAGCCAAAGAGTTAGTGCTTGTTGATCCAAGAAGCCGAATTGGGTCACATTGTGCGTACTTGGTGACTTGATAAAACAAACAGATCAAGTTATGGATACTTGTTGATCAGAGAAGCCGAATTAGGTCAAATGGAAGACTTGTTGATACGAGAAGTAATTGGGTCAAATACAAGCCTTAATAATTCGAGAAGTCGAATCAAGTCAAATAGTTGGTGCTTGTTGACCCGATAAGCCGAATTGGGTCACATTGTGCGTAATTGGTGACTTTATAAAACAAACGGATCAAGTTATGGATGCTTGTTTATCAGAGAAGCCGAATTGGGTCAAATGGAAGATTCGTTGAACTGAGAAGTCAATTGGGGTCAAATACAAGCCTTAATGATTCGAGAAGTCGAATCGATTCAAATAGTTGGTGCTTGTTGATCCGAGAAGCCGAATTGGGTCACATTGTGCGTACTTGGTGACTTGATAAAACAAACGGATCAAGTTATGGATACTTGTTGATAAGAGAAGCCAAATTGGGTCCAATGGAAGACTTATTGATCCGAGAAGTCAATTAGGGTCAAATACAAGCCTTAGTGATTCGAGAAGTCGAATCGAGTCCAAGAGTTAGTGCTTGTTGATCCAAGAAGTCGAATTGGGTCACATTGTGCGTACTTGATGACTTGATAAAACAAACGGATCAAGTTATGGAAACTTGTTGATCAGAGAAGCCGAATTGGGTCAAATGGAAGACTTTTTTATCCGAGAAGTGAATTGGGGTCAAATACAAGCCTTAGTGATTCGAGAAGTCGAATCGAGCCAAAGAGTTAGTGCTAGTTGATCTGAGAAGTCTAATTGGGTCACAATGTGCGTACTTGGTAACTTGATAAAACAAACGGATCAAGTTATGGATACTTGTTGATTAGAGAAGCCGAGTTAGGTTAAACGGAAGACTTGTTGATACGAGAAGTCAATTTGGGTCAAATACAAGCCTTAATAATTCGAGAAGTCGAATCAAGTCAAATGGTTGGTGCTTGTTGATCCGAGAAGCCGAATTGGGTCACATTGTGCGTAATTGGTGACTTAATGAAATAAATGGATAAAGTTATGGATACTTGTTGATCAAAGATGCCGAATTGGGTCAAATGGAAGACTTATTGATCTGAGAAGTCAATTGGGGTCAAATACAAGCCTTAATGATTCGAGATGTCGAATCGATTCAAATAGTTGGTGCTTGTTGATCCGAGAAGCCGAATTGGATCACATTGTGCGTACTTGGTGACTTGATAAAACAAACGGATCAAGTTATGGAAACTTGTTGATCAGAGAAGCCGAATTGGGTCAAATGGAAGACTTGTTGATCCGAGAAGTCAATTGGGGTCAAATACAAGCCTTAGTGATTCGAGAAGTCGAATCGAGTCCAAGAGTTAGTAAGCTTGTTGATCCAAGAAGCCGAATTGGGTCATATTGTGCGTACTTGGTGACTTGATAAAACAAACGGATCATGTTATGGAAACTTGTTGATTCGAGAAGCCGAATTGTGTCAAATGGAAGACTTGTTTATTCGAGAAGACAATTGGGGTAAAAAACAACCCTTAATGATTCGAGAAGTCGAATCAAGTCAAATAGATGGTGCTTGTTGATCCGAGAAGCCGAATCGGGTCACATTGTGCGTACTTGGTGACTTGACAAAACAAACGGATCAAGTCATGGAAACTTATTGATCAGAGAAGCCAAATTGGGTCAAATGGAAGACTTCTTGATCCGAGAAGCAATTGGGGTGAAATACAAGCCTTAGTGATTCGAGAAGTCGAATCGAGCCAAAGAGTTAGTGCTTGTTGATCCGAGAAGCCGAATTGGGTCACATTGTGCATACTTGGTAACTTGATAAAACAAACAGATCATGTTATGGATACTTGTTGATCAGAGAAGCCGAATTAGGTCAAATGGAAGACTTGTTGATACGAGAAGTAAATTTGGGTCAAATACAAGCCTTAATAATTCGAGAAGTCGAATCAAGTCAAATAGTTGGTGTTTGTTGACCCGAGAAGCCGAATTGGGTCACATTGTGCGTAATTGGTGACTTTATAAAATAAACGGATTAAGTTATGGATGCTTGTTGATCAGAGAAGCCGAATTGGGTCAAATGGAAGACTTGTTGATCTGAGAAGTCAATTGGGGTCAAATACAAGCCTTAATAATTCGAGAAGTCGAATCAAGTCAAATAGTTGGTGCTTGTTGATCCGAGAAGCCGAATTGGGTCACATTGTGCGTAATTGGTGACTTAATAAAATAAATGGATCAAGTTATGGATACTTGTTGATCAAAGAAGCCGAATTGGGTCAAATGGAAGACTTATTGATCCGAGAAGTCAATTAGGGTCAAATACAAGCCTTAATGATTCGAGATGTCGAATCAATTCAAATAGTTGGTGCTGCTTGATCCGAGAAGCCGAATTGGGTCTCATTGTGCGTATGTGGTGTCTTGATAAAACAAACGGATCAAGTTATGGAAACTTGTTGATCAGAGAAGCCGAATTGGGTCAAATGGAAGACTTGTTGATCCGAGAAGTCAATTGGGGTCAAATACAAGCCTTAGTGATTCGAGAAGTCGAATCGAGTCCAAGAGTAGTGCTTGTTGATCCGAGAAGCCGAATTGGGTCATATTGTGCGTACTTGGTGACTTGATAAAACAAACGGATCAAGTTATGGAAACTTATTGATCAGAGAAGCCAATTTGGGTCAAATGGAAGACTTCTTGATCCGAGAAGCAATTGGGGTGAAATACAAGCCTTAGTGATTCGAGAAGTCGAATCAAGTCAAATAGTTGGTGCTTGTTGATCCGAGAAGCCGAATCGGGTCACATTGTGCGTACTTGGTGACTTGATAAAACAAACGGATCAAGTCATGGAAACTTATTGATCAGAGAAGCCAATTTTTTGTCAAATGGAAGACTTCTTGATCCGAGAAGCAATTGGGGTGAAATACAAGCCTTAGTGATTCGAGAAGTCGAATCGAGCCAAAGAGTTAGTGGTTGTTGATCCGAGAAGCCGAATAGGGTCACATTGTGCGTACTTGGTAACTTGATAAAACAAACATATCATGTTATGGATACTTGTTGATCAGAGAAGCCGAATTAGGTCAAATGGAAGACTTGTTGATACGAGAAGTAAATTTGGGTCAAATACAAGCCTTAATAATTCGAGAAGTCGAATCAAGTCAAATAGTTGGTGCTTGTTGATCCGAGAAGCCGAATTGGGTCACATTGTGCGTAATTGGTGACTTTGTAAAATAAACTGATCAAGTTATGGATGCTTGTTGATCAGAGAAGCCGAATTGGGTCAAATGGAAGACTTGTTGATCTGAGAAGTCAATTGGGGTCAAATACAAGCCTTAATGATTCGAGAAGTCGAATCGATTCAAATAGTTGGTGCTTGTTGATCCGAGAAGCCGAATTGGGTCACATTGTGCGTACTTGGTGACTTGATAAAACAAACGGATCAAGTTATGGATACTTGTTGATAAGAAAAGCCAAATTGGGTCCAATGGAAGACTTATTGATCCGAGAAGTCAATTAGGGTCAAATACAAGCCTTAATGATTCGAGATGTCGAATCGATTCAAATAGTTGGTGCTTGTTGATCCGAGAAGCCGAATTGGATCACATTGTGCGTACTTGGTGACTTGATAAAACAAACGGATCAAGTTATGGAAACTTGTTGATTCGAGAAGCCGAATTGTGTCAAATGGAAGACTTGTTTATTCGAGAAGACAATTGGGGTAAAAAACAACCCTTAATGATTCGAGAAGTCGAATCAAGTCAAATAGATGGTGCTTGTTGATCCGAGAAGCCGAATCGGGTCACATTGTGCGTACTTGGTGACTTGACAAAACAAACGGATCAAGTCATGGAAACTTATTGATCAGAGAAGCCAAATTGGGTCAAATGGAAGACTTCTTGATCCGAGAAGCAATTGGGGTGAAATACAAGCCTTAGTGATTCGAGAAGTCGAATCGAGCCAAAGAGTTAGTGCTTGTTGATCCGAGAAGCCGAATTGGGTCACATTGTGCATACTTGGTAGCTTGATAAAACAAACAGATCATGTTATGGATACTTGTTGATCAGAGAAGCCGAATTAGGTCAAATGGAAGACTTGTTGATACGAGAAGTAAATTTGGGTCAAATACAAGCCTTAATAATTCGAGAAGTCGAATCAAGTCAAATAGTTGGTGTTTGTTGACCCGAGAAGCCGAATTGGGTCACATTGTGCGTAATTGGTGACTTTATAAAATAAACGGATTAAGTTATGGATGCTTGTTGATCAGAGAAGCCGAATTGGGTCAAATGGAAGACTTGTTGATCTGAGAAGTCAATTGGGGTCAAATACAAGCCTTAATAATTCGAGAAGTCGAATCAAGTCAAATAGTTGGTGCTTGTTGATCCGAGAAGCCGAATTGGGTCACATTGTGCGTAATTGGTGACTTAATAAAATAAATGGATCAAGTTATGGATACTTGTTGATCAAAGAAGCCGAATTGGGTCAAATGGAAGACTTATTGATCCGAGAAGTCAATTAGGGTCAAATACAAGCCTTAATGATTCGAGATGTCGAATCAATTCAAATAGTTGGTGCTGCTTGATCCGAGAAGCCGAATTGGGTCTCATTGTGCGTATGTGGTGTCTTGATAAAACAAACGGATCAAGTTATGGAAACTTGTTGATCAGAGAAGCCGAATTGGGTCAAATGGAAGACTTGTTGATCCGAGAAGTCAATTGGGGTCAAATACAAGCCTTAGTGATTCGAGAAGTCGAATCGAGTCCAAGAGTAGTGCTTGTTGATCCGAGAAGCCGAATTGGGTCATATTGTGCGTACTTGGTGACTTGATAAAACAAACGGATCAAGTTATGGAAACTTATTGATCAGAGAAGCCAATTTGGGTCAAATGGAAGACTTCTTGATCCGAGAAGCAATTGGGGTGAAATACAAGCCTTAGTGATTCGAGAAGTCGAATCAAGTCAAATAGTTGGTGCTTGTTGATCCGAGAAGCCGAATCGGGTCACATTGTGCGTACTTGGTGACTTGATAAAACAAACGGATCAAGTCATGGAAACTTATTGATCAGAGAAGCCAAATTTTTGTCAAATGGAAGACTTCTTGATCCGAGAAGCAATTGGGGTGAAATACAAGCCTTAGTGATTCGAGAAGTCGAATCGAGCCAAAGAGTTAGTGGTTGTTGATCCGAGAAGCCGAATAGGGTCACATTGTGCGTACTTGGTAACTTGATAAAACAAACATATCATGTTATGGATACTTGTTGATCAGAGAAGCCGAATTAGGTCAAATGGAAGACTTGTTGATACGAGAAGTAAATTTGGGTCAAATACAAGCCTTAATAATTCGAGAAGTCAAATCAAGTCAAATAGTTGGTGCTTGTTGATCCGAGAAGCCGAATTGGGTCACATTGTGCGTAATTGGTGACTTTGTAAAATAAACTGATCAAGTTATGGATGCTTGTTGATCAGAGAAGCCGAATTGGGTCAAATGGAAGACTTGTTGATCTGAGAAGTCAATTGGGGTCAAATACAAGCCTTAATGATTCGAGAAGTCGAATCGATTCAAATAGTTGGTGCTTGTTGATCCGAGAAGCCGAATTGGGTCACATTGTGCGTACTTGGAGACTTGATAAAACAAACGGATAAAGTTATGGATACTTGATGATAAGAAAAGCCAAATTTGGTCCAATGGAAGACTTATTGATCCGAGAAGTCAATTAGGGTCAAATACAAGCCTTAATGATTCGAGATGTCGAATCGATTCAAATAGTTGGTGCTTGTTGATCCGAGAAGCCGAATTGGATCACATTGTGCGTACTTGGTGACTTGATAAAACAAACGGATCAAGTTATGGAAACTTGTTGATCAGAGAAGCCGAATTGGGTCAAATGGAAGACTTGTTGATCCGAGAAGTCAATTGGGGTCAAATACAAGCCTTAGTGATTCGAGAAGTCGAATCGAGTCCAAGAGTTAGTGTGCTTGTTGATCCAAGAAGCCGAATTGGGTCATATTGTGCGTACTTGGTGACTTGATAAAACAAACGGATCATGTTATGGAAACTTGTTGATTCGAGAAGCCGAATTGTGTCAAATGGAAGACTTGTTTATTCGAGAAGACAATTGGGGTAAAAAACAACCCTTAATGATTCGAGAAGTCGAATCAAGTCAAATAGATGGTTCTTGTTGATCCGAGAAGCCGAATCGGGTCACATTGTGCGTACTTGGTGACTTGACAAAACAAACGGATCAAGTCATGGAAACTTATTGATCAGAGAAGCCAAATTGGGTCAAATGGAAGACTTCTTGATCCGAGAAGCAATTGGGGTGAAATACAAGCCTTAGTGATTCGAGAAGTCGAATCGAGCCAAAGAGTTAGTGCTTGTTGATCCGAGAAGCCGAATTGGGTCACATTGTGCATACTTGGTAACTTGATAAAACAAACAGATCATGTTATGGATACTTGTTGATCAGAGAAGCCGAATTCGGTCAAATGGAAGACTTGTTGATACGAGAAGTAAATTTGGGTCAAATACAAGCCTTAATAATTCGAGAAGTCGAATCAAGTCAAATAGTTGGTGTTTGTTGACCCGAGAAGCCGAATTGGGTCACATTGTGCGTAATTGGTGACTTTATAAAATAAACGGATTAAGTTATGGATGCTTGTTGATCAGAGAAGCCGAATTGGGTCAAATGGAAGACTTGTTGATCTGAGAAGTCAATTGGGGTCAAATACAAGCCTTAATAATTCGAGAAGTCGAATCAAGTCAAATAGTTGGTGCTTGTTGATCCGAGAAGCCGAATTGGGTCACATTGTGCGTAATTGGTGACTTAATAAAATAAATGGATCAAGTTATGGATACTTGTTGATCAAAGAAGCCGAATTGGGTCAAATGGAAGACTTATTGATCCGAGAAGTCAATTAGGGTCAAATACAAGCCTTAATGATTCGAGATGTCGAATCAATTCAAATAGTTGGTGCTGCTTGATCCGAGAAGCCGAATTGGGTCTCATTGTGCGTATGTGGTGTCTTGATAAAACAAACGGATCAAGTTATGGAAACTTGTTGATCAGAGAAGCCGAATTGGGTCAAATGGAAGACTTGTTGATCCGAGAAGTCAATTGGGGTCAAATACAAGCCTTAGTGATTCGAGAAGTCGAATCGAGTCCAAGAGTAGTGCTTGTTGATCCGAGAAGCCGAATTGGGTCATATTGTGCGTACTTGGTGACTTGATAAAATAAACGGATCAAGTTATGGAAACTTATTGATCAGAGAAGCCAATTTGGGTCAAATGGAAGACTTCTTGATCCGAGAAGCAATTGGGGTGAAATACAAGCCTTAGTGGTTCGAGAAGTCGAATCAAGTCAAATAGTTGGTGCTTGTTGATCCGAGAAGCCGAATCGGGTCACATTGTGCGTACTTGGTGACTTGATAAAACAAACGGATCAAGTCATGGAAACTTATTGATCAGAGAAGCCAATTTTTTGTCAAATGGAAGACTTCTTGATCCGAGAAGCAATTGGGGTGAAATACAAGCCTTAGTGATTCGAGAAGTCGAATCGAGCCAAAGAGTTAGTGGTTGTTGATCCGAGAAGCCGAATAGGGTCACATTGTGCGTACTTGGTAACTTGATAAAACAAACATATCATGTTATGGATACTTGTTGATCAGAGAAGCCGAATTAGGTCTAATGGAAGACTTGTTGATACGAGAAGTAAATTTGGGTCAAATACAAGCCTTAATAATTCGAGAAGTCGAATCAAGTCAAATAGTTGGTGTTGTTGATCCGAGAAGCCGAATTGGGTCACATTGTGCGTAATTGGTGACTTTGTAAAATAAACTGATCAAGTTATGGATGCTTGTTGATCAGAGAAGCCGAATTGGGTCAAATGGAAGACTTGTTGATCTGAGAAGTCAATTGGGGTCAAATACAAGCCTTAATGATTCGAGAAGTCGAATCGATTCAAATAGTTGGTGCTTGTTGATCCGAGAAGCCGAATTGGGTCACATTGTGCGTACTTGGTGACTTAATAAAACAAACAGATCAAGTTATGGATACTTGTTGATAAGAAAAGCCAAATTGGGTCCAATGGAAGACTTATTGATCCGAGAAGTCAATTAGGGTCAAATACAAGCCTTAATGATTCGAGATGTCGAATCAATTCAAATAGTTGGTGCTGCTTGATCCGAGAAGCCGAATTGGGTCACATTGTGCGTATGTGGTGACTTGATAAAACAAACGGATCAAGTTATGGAAACTTGTTGATCAGAGAAGCCGAATTGGGTTAAATGGAAGACTTGTTGATCCGAGAAGTCAATTGGGGTCAAATACAAGCTTTAGTGATTCGAGAAGTCGAATCGAGTCCAAGAGTTAGTGCTTGTTGATCCGAGAAGCCGAATTGGGTCATATTGTGCGTACTTGGTGACTTGATAAAACAAACGGATCAAGTTATGGAAACTTGTTGATCCGAGAAGCCGAATTGTGTCAAATGGAAGACTTGTTTATTCGAGAAGACAATTGGGGTAAAAAACAACCCTTAATGATTCGAGAAGTCGAATCAAGTCAAATAGATGGTGCTTGTTGATCCGAGAAGCCGAATCGGGTCACATTGTGCGTACTTGGTGACTTTATAAAACAAATTGATCAAGTTATCGAAACTTATTGATCAGAGAAGCCAAATTGGGTCAAATGGAAGACTTCTTGATCCGAGAAGCAATTGGGGCGAAATACAAGCCTTAGTGATTCGAGAAGTCGAATCGACCCAAAGAGTTAGTGCTTGTTGATCCGAGAAGCCGAATTGGGTCACATTGTGCGTACTTGGTAACTTGATAAAACAAACAGATCAAGTTATGGATACTTGTTGATCAGAGAAGCCGAATTAGGTCAAATGGAAGACTTGTTGGTACGAGAAGTAAATTTGGGTCAAATACAAGCCTTAATAATTCGAGAAGTCGAATCAAGTCAAATAGTTGGTGTTTGTTGACCCGAGAAGCCGAATTGGGTCACATTGTGCGTAATTGGTGACTTTATAAAATAAACGGATCCAGTTATGGATGCTTGTTGATCAGAGAAGCCGAATTGGGTCAAATGGAAGACTTGTTGATCTGAGAAGTCAATTGGGGTCAAATACAAGACTTAATCATTCGAGATGTCGAATCGATTCAAATAGTTGGTGCTTGTTGATCCGAGAAGGCGAATTTGGTCACATTGTGCGTACTTGGTGACTTGATAAAACAAACGGATCAAGTTATGGAAACTTGTTGATCAGAGAAGGCGAATTAGGTCAAATGGAAGACTTGTTGATCCGAGAAGTCAATTGGGGTCAAATACAAGCCTTAGTGATTCGAGAAGTCGAATCGAGTCCAAGAGTTAGTGCTTGTTGATCCGAGAAGCCGAATTGGGTCATATTGTGCGTACTTGGTGATTTGATAAAACAAACGGATCAAGTTATGGAAACTTGTTGATCCGAGAAGCCGAATTGTGTCAAATGGAAGACTTGTTTATTCGAGAAGACAATTAGGGTAAAAAAACAACCCTTAATGATTCGAGAAGTCGAATCAAGTCAAATAGATGGTGCTTGTTGATCCGAGAAGCCGAATCAGGTCACATTGTGCGTACTTGGTGACTTGATAAAACAAACGGATCAAGTTATGGAAACTTATTGATCAGAGAAGCCAAATTGGGTCAAATGGAAGACTTCTTGATCCGAGAAGCAATTGGGGTGAAATACAAGCCTCAGTGATTCGAGAAGTCGAATCGAGCCAAAGAGTTAGTGCTTGTTGATCCGAGAAGTCGAATTGGGTCACAGTGTGCGTACTTGGTGACTTGATAAAACAAACGGATCAAGTTATGGAAACTTGTTGATCAGAGAAGCCGAATTGGGTCAAATGGAAGACTTTTTTATCCGAGAAGTGAATTGGGGTCAAATACAAGCCTTAGTGATTCGAGAAGTCGAATCGAGCCAAAGAGTTAGTGCTTGTTGATCCGAGAAGCCGAATTGGGTCACATTGTGCGTACTTGGTAACTTGATAAAACAAACAGATCAAGTTATGGATACTTGTTGATCAGAGAAGCCGAATTAGGTCAAATGGAAGACTTGTTGGTACGAGAAGTAAATTTGGGTCAAATACAAGCCTTAATAATTCGAGAAGTCGAATCAAGTCAAATAGTTGGTGTTTGTTGACCCGAGAAGCCGAATTGGGTCACATTGTGCGTAATTGGTGACTTTATAAAATAAACGGATCCAGTTATGGATGCTTGTTGATCAGAGAAGCCGAATTGGGTCAAATGGAAGACTTGTTGATCTGAGAAGTCAATTGGGGTCAAATACAAGACTTAATCATTCGAGATGTCGAATCGATTCAAATAGTTGGTGCTTGTTGATCCGAGAAGGCGAATTTGGTCACATTGTGCGTACTTGGTGACTTGATAAAACAAACGGATCAAGTTATGGAAACTTGTTGATCAGAGAAGGCGAATTAGGTCAAATGGAAGACTTGTTGATCCGAGAAGTCAATTGGGGTCAAATACAAGCCTTAGTGATTCGAGAAGTCGAATCGAGTCCAAGAGTTAGTGCTTGTTGATCCGAGAAGCCGAATTGGGTCATATTGTGCGTACTTGGTGATTTGATAAAACAAACGGATCAAGTTATGGAAACTTGTTGATCCGAGAAGCCGAATTGTGTCAAATGGAAGACTTGTTTATTCGAGAAGACAATTAGGGTAAAAAAACAACCCTTAATGATTCGAGAAGTCGAATCAAGTCAAATAGATGGTGCTTGTTGATCCGAGAAGCCGAATCAGGTCACATTGTGCGTACTTGGTGACTTGATAAAACAAACGGATCAAGTTATGGAAACTTATTGATCAGAGAAGCCAAATTGGGTCAAATGGAAGACTTCTTGATCCGAGAAGCAATTGGGGTGAAATACAAGCCTCAGTGATTCGAGAAGTCGAATCGAGCCAAAGAGTTAGTGCTTGTTGATCCGAGAAGTCGAATTGGGTCACAGTGTGCGTACTTGGTGACTTGATAAAACAAACGGATCAAGTTATGGAAACTTGTTGATCAGAGAAGCCGAATTGGGTCAAATGGAAGACTTTTTTATCCGAGAAGTGAATTGGGGTCAAATACAAGCCTTAGTGATTCGAGAAGTCGAATCGAGCCAAAGAGTTAGTGCTTGTTGATCCGAGAAGTCGAATTGGGTCACAGTGTGCGTACTTGGTAACTTGATAAAACAAACGGATCAAGTTATGGATACTTGTTGATTAGAGAAGCCGAGTTAGGTCAAACGGAAGACTTGTTGATACGAGAAATCAATTTGGGTCAAATACAAGCCTTAATAATTCGAGAAGTCGAATCAAGTTAAATGGTTGGTGCATGTTGATCCGAGAAGCCGAATTGGGTCACATTGTGCGTAATTGGTGACTTAATGAAATAAATGGATAAAATTATGGATACTTGTTGATCAAAGATGCCGAATTGGGTCAAATGGAAGACTTATTGATCTGAGAAATCAATTGGGGTCAAATACAAGCCTTAATGATTCGAGATGTCGAATCGATTCAAAGTTGGTGCTTGTTGATCTGAGAAGCCGAATTGGGTCACATTATGCGTACATGGTGACTTGATAAAACAAACGGATCAAGTTATGGAAACTTCTTGATCAGAGAAGTCGAATTGGGTCAAAAGGAAGACTTGTTGATCCGAGAAGTCAATTGGGGTCAAATACAAGCCTTAGTGATTCGAGAAGTCGAATCGAGTCCAAGAGTTAGTGCTTGTTGATCCGAGAAGCCGAATTGGATCACATAGTACGTACTTGGTGACTTGATAAAACAAACGGATCAAGTTATGGAAACTTGATTATCCGAGAAGCCGAATTGGGTCAAATGGAAGACTTGTTAATTCGAGAAGACAATTATGGTAAAAAACAACCCTTAGTGATTCTAGAAGTCGAATCAAGTCAAATAGTTGGTGCTTGTTGATCCGAGAAGCCGAATTAGGTCACATTGTGCGTACTTGGTGACTTGATAAAACAAACGGATCAAGTTATGGAAACTTGTTGATCCGAGAAGCCGAATTGGGTCAAATGGAAGACTTGTTGATCTAAGAAGTCAATTGGGGTCAAATACAAGCCTTAATGATTCGAGAAGTCGAATCGATTCAAATAGTTGGTACGAGAAGTCAATTTGGGTCAAATACAAGCCTTAATAATTCGAGAAGTCGAATCAAGTCAAATAGTTGGTGCTTGTTGATCCGAGAAGCCGAATTGGGTCACATTATGCGTACTTGGTGACTTGATAAAACAAATGGATGAAGTTATGGAAACTTGTTGATCCGAGAAGCCGAATTTGGTCAAATGGAAGACTTGTTGATTCGAGAAGTCAATTGGGGTCAAATACAAGCCTTAATGATTCGAGAAGTCGAATCGAGTCAAATAGTTGGTTCTTGTTGATCTGCAAGCCGAATCGAGTCATATTGTGCTTACTTGGTGACTTGATAAAACAAACGGATCAAGTTATGGATACTTGTTAATCAGAGAAGCCGCATTGGGTTAAATGGAAGACTTGTTGATCCGAGAAGTCAATTGGGGTCAAATACAAGCCTTAGTGATTCGAGAAGTTGAATCGAGTCAAAGAGTTAGTGCTTATTGATCCGAGAAGTCGAATTGGGTCACATTGTGCATACTTGGTAACTTGATAAAACAAACGGATCAAGTTATGTATACTGGTTGACCAGAGCAGCCCAATTTGGTCAAATGCAAGACTTGTTGATACGAGAAGTCAATTTGGGTCAAATACAAGCCTTAATAATTCGAGAAGTCGAATCAAGTCAAATAGTTGGTGCTGGTTGATCCGAGAAGCCGAATTGGGTCACATTATGCGTACTTGGTGACTTGATAAAACAAATGGATGAAGTTATGGAAACTTGTTGATCCGAGAAGCCGAATTTGGTCAAATGGAAGACTTGTTGATTCGAGAAGTCAATTGGGGTCAAATACAAGCCTTAATGATTCGAGAAGTCGAATCGAGTCAAATAGTTGGTTCTTGTTGATCCGCAAGCCGAATCGAGTCATATTGTGCTTACTTGGTGACTTGATAAAACAAACGGATCAAGTTATGGATACTTGTTGATCGGAGAAGCCGAATTGGGTCAAATGGAAGACTTGTTGATCTGAGAAGTCAATTGGGGTCTAATACAAGCCTTAATTATTCGAGAAGTCGAATCGATTCAAATAGTTGGTGCTTGTTGATCCGAGAAGGCGAATTGGGTCACATTGTGCGTCTTGGTGACTTGATAAAACAAACGGATCAAGTTATGGATACTTGTTGATAAGAGAAGCCGAATTGGGTCAAATGCAAGACTTATTGACCCGAGAAGTCAATTAGGGTCAAATACAAGCCTTAGTGATTCGAGAAGTCGAATCGAGTCCAAGAGTTAGTGCTTGTTGATCCGAGAAGACGAATTGGGTCACATAGTGCGTACTTGGGGACTTGATAAAACAAACGGATCAAGTATGGAAACTTGTTGATCAGAGAAGTCGCATTGGGTCAAATGGAAGACTTGTTGATCCGAGAAGTCAATTGGGGTCAAATACAAGCCTTAGTGATTCGAGAAGTCGAATCGAGTCCAAGAGTTAGTGCATGTTGATCCGAGAAGCCGAATTGGGTCACATTGTGCGTACTTCGTAACTTGATAAAACAAACGGATCAAGTTATGTATACTTGTTGATCAGAGAAGCCCAATTTGGTCAAATGGAAGACTTGTTGATACGAGAAGTCAATTTGGGTCAAATACAAGCCTTAATAATTCGAGAAGTCGAATCAAGTCAAATAGTTGGTGCTTGTTGATCCGAGAAACAGAATTGGGTCACATTGTGCGTAATTGGTGACTTAATAAAACAAACAGATCAAGGTATGGATGCTTGTTGATTAGAGAAGCCGAATTGGATCAAATGGAAGACTTGTTGATACGAGAAGTCAATTGGGGTCAAATACAAGCCTCAATAATTCTAGAAGTCGTATCGAGTCAAATAGTTGCTGCTTGTTGATACGAGAAGCCGAATTGGGTGCCATTGTGCGTACTTGGTGACTTGATAAAACAAACGGATCAAGTTATGGATACTTGTTGATCAGAGAAGCAGAATTGGGTCAAATGGAAGACTTGTTGATACGAGAAGTCAATGGGGGTCAAATACAAGCCTTAATGATTCGAGAAGTCGAATCGAGTCAAATAGTTGGTTCTTGTTGATCCGCGAAGCCGAATTGAGTCACATTGTGCTTACTTGGAGACTTAATAAAACAAATGGATCAAGTTATGGATACTTGTTGATCAGAGAAGCCGAATTGGGTCAAATGGAAGACTTGTTGATCTCAGAAGTCAATTGGGGTCAAATACAAGCATTAATGGTTCGTGAAGTTGAATCGATTCAAATAGTTGGTGCTTGTTGATCCGAGAAGCCAAATTGGGTCACATTGTGCGTACTTGGTGACATGATTAAAGAAATGGAACAAGTTGTGGATACTTGTTGATAAGAGAAGCCGAATTGGGTCAAATGGAAGACTTGCTGATCCGAGAAGTCAATTGGGGTCAAATACAAGCCTTAGTGATTCAAGAAGTCGAATCGAGTCCAAGAGTTAGTGCTTGTTGATCTGAGAAGCCGAGTTGTGTCACATTGTGCGTACTTGGTGACTTGATAAAACAAACGGATCGAGTTATGGAAACTTGCTGATCCGAGAAGCCGAATTTGGTCAAATGGAAGACTTGTTGATTTTATGAAGACAATTGGGGTAAAAAACAACCCTTAATGATTCGAGAAGTCGAATCAAGTCAAATAGTTGGTGCTTGTTGATCCGAGAAGCCGAATTGGGTCACATTGTGCGTACTTGGTGACTTGATAAAACAAACGGATCAAGTTATGGAAATTTGTTGATCCGAGAAGCCGAATTGGGTCAAATGGAAGACTTGTTGATCTAATAAGTCAATTGGGGTCAAATACAAGCCTTAATGATTCAAGAAGTCGAATCGATTCAAATAGTTGGTGCTTGTTGATCCGAGAAGCCTAATTGCGTCACATTGTGCGTACTTGGTGACTTGATAAAACAAACGGATCAAGTTATGGATACTTGTTGATCAGAGAAGTCGCATTGGGTCAAATGGAAGACTTGTTGATCCGAGAAGTCAATTGGGGTCAAATACAAGCCTTAGTTATTCGAGAATTCGAATCGAGTCCAAGAGTTAGTGCTAGTTGATCCAAGAAGTCGAATTGGGTCACATTGTGCGTTCTTGATGACTTGATAAAACAAACGGATCAAGTTATGGAAACTTGTTGATCAAAGAAGTCGAATTGGGTGAAATGGAAGACTTTTTTATCCGAGAAGTGAATTGGGGTCAAATACAAGCCTTAGTGATTCGAGAAGTCGAATCGAGCCAAAGAGTTAGTGCTTGTTGATCCGAGAAGCCGAATTAGGTCACAGTGTGCGTACTTGGTAACTTGATAAAGCAAACGGATCACGTTATGGATGCTTGTTGATCAGAGAAGTCGAGTTAGGTCAAATGGAAGACTTGTTGATACGAGAAGTCAATTTGGGTCAAATACAAGCCTTAATAATTCGAGAAGTCGAATCAAGTCAAATAGTTGGTGCTTGTTGATCCGAGAAGCCGAATTGGGTCACATTGTGCGTAATTGGTGACTTAATAAAATAAATGGATCAAGTTATGGATACTTGTTGATCAAAGAAGGCGAATTGGGTCAAATTGAACACTTATTGATCTGAGAAGTCAATTGGGGTCAAATACAAGCCTTAATGATTCGAGATGTCGAATCGATTCAAATAGTTGGTGCTTGTTGATCCGAGAAGCCGAATTGGGTCACATTGTGCGTACTTGGTGACTTGATAAAACAAACGGATCAAGTTATGAAAATTTGTTGATCCGAGAAGCCGAATTGGGTCAAATGGAAGACTTGTTGATCTAAGAAGTCAATTGGGGTCAAATACAAGCCTTAATGATTCGAGAAGTCGAATCGATTCAAATAGTTGGTGCTTGTTGATCCGAGAAGCCTAATTGGGTCACATTGTGCGTACTTGGTGACTTGATAAAACAAACGGATCAAGTTATGGAAACTTGTTGATCCGAGAAGCCGAATTGTGTCAAATGGAAGACTTGTTTATTCGAGAAGACAATTGGGGGTAAAAAACAACCCTTAATGATTCGAGAAGTCGAATCATGTCAAATAGATGGTGCTTGTTGATCCGAGAAGCCGAATTGGGTCACATTGTGCATACTTGGTGATTTCATAAAACAAACGGATCAAGTTGTGGATACTTGTTGATAAGAGAAGCCGAATTGGGTCAAATGGAAGACTTGTTGATCCGAGAGGTCAATTGGGGTCAAATACAAGCCTTAGTGATTCGAGAAGCCGAATCGAGTCCAAGAGTTAGTGCTTGTTGATCCAAGAAGTCGAATTGGGTCACATTGTGCGTACTTGATGACTTGATAAAACAAACGGATCAAGTTATGGAAACTTGTTGATCAGAGAAGCCGAATTGGGTCAAATGAAAGACTTTTTTATCCGAGAAGTGAATTGGGGTCAAATACGAGCCTTAGTTATTCGAGAAGTCGAATCGAGCAAAAGAGTTAGTGCTTGTTGATCCGAGAAGCCGAATTGGGTCATAGTGTGCGTACTTGGTAACTTGATAAAACAAACGGATCAAGTTATGGATACTTGTTGATCAGAGAAGCCGAGTTAGGTCAAATGGAAGACTTGTTGATACGAGGAGTCAATTTGGGTCGCCTTAATAATTCGAGAAGTCGAATCAAGTCATATAGTTGGTGCTTGTTGATCCGAGAAGCCGAATTGGGTCACATTGTGCGTAATTAGTGACTTAATAAAATAAATGGATCAAGTTATGGATACTTGTTGATCAAAGAAGCCGAATTGGGTCAAATGGAAGACTTATTGATCTGAGAAGTCAATTGGGGTAAAATACAAACCTTAATGATTCGAGATGTCGAATCGATTCAAATAATTGCTGCTTGTTGATCCGAGAAGCCGAATTGGGTCACATTGTGCGTACTTGGTGACTTGATAAAACAAACGGATCAAGTTATGGAAACTTGTTGATCAGAGAAGGCGAATTGGGTCAAATGGAAGACTTGTTGATCTAAGAAGTCAATTGGGGTCAAATACAAGCCTTAATGATTCGAGAAGTCGAATCGATTCAAATAGTTGGTGCTTGTTGATCCGAGAAGCCTAATTGGGTCACATTGTGCGTACTTGGTGACTTGATAAAACAAACGGATCAAGTTATGGATACTTGTTGATCAGAGAAGTCGCATTGGGTCAAATGGAAGACTTGTTGATCCGAGAAGTCAATTGGGGTCAAATACAAGCCTTAGTGATTCGAGAATTCGAATCGAGTCCAAGAGTTAGTGCTTGTTGATCCAAGAAGTCGAATTGGGTCACATTGTGCGTTCTTGATGACTTGATAAAATAAACGGATCAAGTTATGGAAACTTGTTGATCAAAGAAGTCGAATTGGGTGAAATGGAAGACTTTTTTATCCGAGAAGTGAATTGGGGTCAAATACAAGCCTTAGTGATTCGAGAAGTCGAATCGAGCCAAAGAGTTAGTGCTTGTTGATCCGAGAAGCCGAATTAGGTCACAGTGTGCGTACTTGGTAACTTGATAAAGCAAACGGATCAAGTTATGGATACTTGTTGATCAGAGAAGCCGAGTTAGGTCAAATGGAAGACTTGTTGATACGAGAAGTCAATTTGGGTCAAATACAAGCCTTAATAATTCGAGAAGTCGAATCAAGTCAAATAGTTGGTGCTTGTTGATCCGAGAAGCCGAATTGGGTCACATTGTGCGTAATTGGTGACTTAATAAAATAAATGGATCAAGTTATGGATACTTGTTGATCAAAGAAGGCGAATTGGGTCAAATGGAACACTTATTGATCTGAGAAGTCAATTGGGGTCAAATACAAGCCTTAATGATTCGAGATGTCGAATCAATTCAAATAGTTGGTGCTTGTTGATCCGAGAAGCCGAATTGGGTCACATTGCACGTACTTGGTGACTTGATAAAACAAACGGATCATGTTATGGAAACTTGTTGATCAGAGAAGGCGAATTGGGTCAAATGGAAGACTTGTTGATCCGACAAGTCAATTGGGGTCAAACACAAGCCTTAGTGATTCGAGAAGTCGAATCGAGTCCAAGAGTTAGTGCTTGTTGATCCGAGAAGCCGAATTGGGTCATATTGTGTGTACTTGGTGACTTGATAAAACAAACGGATCAAGTTATGGAAACTTGTTGATCCGAGAAGTCGAATTGTGTCAAATGGAAGACTTGTTTATTCGGGAAGACAATTAGGGGTAAAAAACAACCCTTAATGATTCGAGAAGTCGAATCAAGTCAAATAGATGGTGCTTGTTGATCCGAGAAGCCGAATTGGGTCACATTGTGCATACATGGTGATTTGATAAAACAAACGGATCAAGTTGTGGATACTTGTTGATAAGAGAAGCCGAATTGGGTCAAATGGAAGACTTGTTGATCCGAGAGGTCAATTGGGGTCAAATACAAGCCTTAGTGATTCGAGAAGCCGAATCGAGTCCAAGAGTTAGTGCTTGTTGATCCAAGAAGTCGAATTGGGTCACATTGTGCGTACTTGATGACTTGATAAAACAAACAGATCAAGTTATGGAAACTTGTTGATCAGAGAAGCCGAATTGGGTCAAATGAAAGACTTTTTTATCCGAGAAGTGAATTGGGGTCAAATACGAGCCTTAGTTATTCGAGAAGTCGAATCGAGCCAAAGAGTTAGCGCTTGTTGATCCGAGAAGCCGAATTGGGTCACAGAGTGCGTACTTGGTAACTTGATAAAACAAACGGATCAAGTTATGGATACTTGTTGATCAGAGAAGCCGAGTTAGGTCAAATGGAAGACTTGTTGATACGAAAAGTCAATTTGGGTCGCCTTAATAATTCGAGAAGTCGAATCAAGTCAAATAGTTGGTGCTTGTTGATCCGAGAAGCCGAATTGGGTCACATTGTGCGTAATTGGTGACTTAATAAAATAAATGGATCAAGTTATGGATACTTGTTGATCAAAGAAGCCGAATTGGATCAAATGGAAGACTTATTGATCTGAGAAGTCAATTGGGGTCAAATACAAGCCTTAATGATTCGAGATGTCGAATCGATTCAAATAGTTGCTGCTTGTTGATCCGAGAAGCCGAATTGGGTCACATTGTGCGTACTTGGTGACTTGATAAAACAAACGGATCAAGTTATGGAAATTTGTTGATCCGAGAAGCCGAATTGGGTCAAATGGAAGACTTGTTGATCTAAGAAGTCAATTGGGGTCAAATACAAGCCTTAATGATTCGAGAAGTCGAATCGATTCAAATAGTTTGTGCTTGTTGATCCGTGAAGCCTAATTGGGTCACATTGTGCGTACTTGGTGACTTGATAAAACAAACGGATCAAGTTATGGATACTTCCTGATCAGAGAAGTCGCATTGGGTCAAATGGAAGACTTGTTGATCCGAGAAGTCAATTGGGGTCAAATACAAGCCTTAGTGATTCGAGAAGTCGAATCGAGTCAAATAGTTGGTGCTTGTTGATCCGAGAAGCCGAATTGGGTCACATTGTGCGTAATTGGTGACTTAATAAAATAAATGGATCATGTTATGGATACTTGTTGATCAAAGAAGTCGAATTGGGTCAAATGGAAGACTTATTGATCTGAGAAGTCAATTGGGGTCAAATACAAGCCTTAATGATTCGAGATGTCGAATCGATTCAAATAGTTGCTGCTTGTTGATCCGAGAAGCCGAATTGGGTCACATTGTGCGTACTTGGTGACTTGATAAAACAAACGGATCAAGTTATGGAAATTTGTTGATCCGAGAAGCCGAATTGGGTCAAATGGAAGACTTGTTGATCTAAGAAGTCAATTGGGGTCAAATACAAGCCTTAATGATTCGAGAAGTCGAATCGATTCAAATAGTTGGTGCTTGTTGATCCGAGAAGCCTAATTGGGTCACATTGTGCGTACTTGGTGACTTGATAAAACAAACGGATCAAGTTATGGATACTTGTTGATCAGAGAAGTCGCATTGGGTCAAATGGAAGACTTGTTGATCCGAGAAGTCAATTGGGGTCAAATACAAGCCTTAGTGATTCGAGAATTCGAATCGAGTCCAAGAGTTAGTGCTTGTTGATCCAAGAAGTTGAATTGGGTCACATTGTGCGTTCTTGATGACTTGATAAAATAAACGGATCAAGTTATGGAAACTTGTTGATCAAAGAAGTCGAATTGGGTAAAATGGAAGACTTTTTTATCCGAGAAGTGAATTGGGGTCAAATACAAGCCTTAGTGATTCGAGAAGTCGAATCGAGCCAAAGAGTTAGTGCTTGTTGATCCGAGAAGCCGAATTAGGTCACAGTGTGCGTACTTGGTAACTTGATAAAGCAAACGGATCAAGTTATGGATACTTGTTGATCAGAGAAGCCAAGTTAGGTCAAATGGAAGACTTGTTGATACGAGAAGTCAATTTGGGTCAAATACAAGCCTTAATAATTCGAGAAGTCGAATCAAGTCAAATAGTTGGTGCTTGTTGATCCGAGAAGCCGAATTGGGTCACATTGTGCGTAATTGGTGACTTAATAAAATAAATGGATCAAGTTATGGATACTTGTTGATCAAAGAAGGCGAATTGGGTCAAATGGAACACTTATTGATCTGAGAAGTCAATTGGGGTCAAATACAAGCCTTAATGATTCGAGATGTCGAATCGATTCAAATAGTTGGTGCTTGTTGATCCGAGAAGCCGAATTGGGTCACATTGTACGTACTTGGTGACTTGATAAAACAAACGGATCATGTTATGGAAACTTGTTGATCAGAGAAGGCGAATTGGGTCAAATGGAAGACTTGTTGATCCGAGAAGTCAATTGGGGTCAAACACAAGCCTTAGTGATTCGAGAAGTCGAATCGAGTCCAAGAGTTAGTGCTTGTTGATCCGAGAAGCCGAATTGGGTCATATTGTGTGTACTTGGTGACTTGATAAAACAAACGGATCAAGTTATGGAAACTTGTTGATCCGAGAAGTCGAATTGTGTCAAATGGAAGACTTGTTTATTCGAGAAGACAATTGGGGGTAAAAAACAACCCTTAATGATTCGAGAAGTCGAATCAAGTCAAATAGATGGTGCTTGTTGATCCGAGAAGCCGAATTGGGTCACATTGTGCATACTTGGTGATTTGATAAAACAAACGGATCAAGTTGTGGATACTTGTTGATAAGAGAAGCCGAATTGGGTCAAATGGAAGACTTGTTGATCCGAGAAGTCAATTGGGGTCAAATACAAGCCTTAATGATTCGAGAAGCCGAATCGAGTCCAAGAGTTAGTGCTTGTTGATCCAAGAAGTCGAATTGGGTCACATTGTGCGTACTTGATGACTTGATAAAATAAACGGATCAAGTTATGGAAACTTGTTGATCAGAGAAGCCGAATTGGGTCAAATGAAAGACTTTTTTATCCGAGAAGTGAATTGGGGTCAAATACGAGCCTTAGTTATTCGAGAAGTCGAATCGAGCCAAAGAGTTAGCGCTTGTTGATCCGAGAAGCCGAATTGGGTCACAGAGTGCGTACTTGGTAACTTGATAAAACAAACGGATCAAGTTATGGATACTTGTTGATCAGAGAAGCCGAGTTAGGTCAAATGGAAGACTTGTTGATACGAAAAGTCAATTTGGGTCGCCTTAATAATTCGAGAAGTCGAATCAAGTCAAATAGTTGGTGCTTGTTGATCCGAGAAGCCGAATTGGGTCACATTGTGCGTAATTGGTGACTTAATAAAATAAATGGATCAAGTTAAGGATACTTGTTGATCAAAGAAGCCGAATTGGATCAAATGGAAGACTTATTGATCTGAGAAGTCAATTGGGGTCAAATACAAGCCTTAATGATTCGAGAAGTCGAATCGATTCAAATAGTTGGTTCTTGTTGATCCGACAAGCCTAATTGGGTCACATTGTGCGTACTATGTGACTTGATAAAACAAACGGATCAAGTTATGGATACTTCTTGATCAGAGAAGTCGCATTGGGTCAAATGGAAGACTTGTTGATCCGAGAAGTCAATTGGGGTCAAATACAAGCCTTAGTGATTCGAGAAGTCGAATCGAGTCAAATAGTTGGTGCTTGTTGATCCGAGAAGCCGAATTGGGTCACATTGTGCGTAATTGGTGACTTAATAAAATAAATGGATCATGTTATGGATACTTGTTGATCAAAGAAGTCGAATTGGGTCAAATGGAAGACTTATTGATCTGAGAAGTCAATTGGGGTCAAATACAAGCCTTAATGATTCGAGATGTCGAATCGATTCAAATAGTTGCTGCTTGTTGATCCGAGAAGCCGAATTGGGTCACATTGTGCGTACTTGGTGACTTGATAAAACAAACGGATCAAGTTATGGAAATTTGTTGATCCGAGAAGCCGAATTGGGTCAAATGGAAGACTTGTTGATCTCAGAAGTCAATTGGGGTCAAATACAAGCCTTAATGATTCGAGAAGTCGAATCGATTCAAATAGTTGGTGCTTGTTGATCCGAGAAGCCTAATTGGGTCACATTGTGCGTACTTGGTGACTTGATAAAACAAACGGATCAAGTTATGGATACTTGTTGATCAGAGAAGTCGCATTGGGTCAAATGGAAGACTTGTTGATCCGAGAAGTCAATTGGGGTCAAATACAAGCCTTAGTGATTCGAGAATTCGAATCGAGTCCAAGAGTTAGTGCTTGTTGATCCAAGAAGTTGAATTGGGTCACATTGTGCGTTCTTGATGACTTGATAAAATAAACGGATCAAGTTATGGAAACTTGTTGATCAAAGAAGTCGAATTGGGTGAAATGGAAGACTTTTTTATCCGAGAAGTGAATTGGGGTCAAATACAAGCCTTAGTGATTCGAGAAGTCGAATCGAGCCAAAGAGTTAGTGCTTGTTGATCCGAGAAGCCGAATTAGGTCACAGTGTGCGTACTTGGTAACTTGATAAAGCAAACGGATCAAGTTATGGATACTTGTTGATCAGAGAAGCCGAGTTAGGTCAAATGGAAGACTTGTTGATACGAGAAGTCAATTTGGGTCAAATACAAGCCTTAATAATTCGAGAAGTCGAATCAAGTCAAATAGTTGGTGCTTGTTGATCCGAGAAGCCGAATTGGGTCACATTGTGCGTAATTGGTGACTTAATAAAATAAATGGATCAAGTTATGGATACTTGTTGATCAAAGAAGGCGAATTGGGTCAAATGGAACACTTATTGATCTGAGAAGTCAATTGGGGTCAAATACAAGCCTTAATGATTCGAGATGTCGAATCGATTCAAATAGTTGGTGCTTGTTGATCCGAGAAGCCGAATTGGGTCACATTGTACGTACTTGGTGACTTGATAAAACAAACGGATCATGTTATGGAAACTTGTTGATCAGAGAAGGCGAATTGGGTCAAATGGAAGACTTGTTGATCCGAGAAGTCAATTGGGGTCAAACACAAGCCTTAGTGATTCGAGAAGTCGAATCGAGTCCAAGAGTTAGTGCTTGTTGATCCCAGAAGCCGAATTGGGTCATATTGTGTGTACTTGGTGACTTGATAAAACAAACGGATCAAGTTATGGAAACTTGTTGATCCGAGAAGTCGAATTGTGTCAAATGGAAGACTTGTTTATTCGAGAAGATAATTGGGGGTAAAAAACAACCCTTAATGATTCGAGAAGTCGAATCAAGTCAAATAGATGGTGCTTGTTGATCCGAGAAGCCGAATTGGGTCACATTGTGCATACTTGGTGATTTGATAAAACAAACGGATCAAGTTGTGGATACTTGTTGATAAGAGAAGCCGAATTGGGTCAAATGGAAGACTTGTTGATCCGAGAAGTCAATTGGGGTCAAATACAAGCCTTAGTGATTCGAGAAGCGGAATCGAGTCCAAGAGTTAGTGCTTGTTGATCCAAGAAGTCGAATTGGGTCACATTGTGCGTACTTGATGACTTGATAAAATAAACGGATCAAGTTATGGAAACTTGTTGATCAGTGAAGCCGAATTGGGTCAAATGAAAGACTTTTTTATCCGAGAAGTGAATTGGGGTCAAATACGAGCCTTAGTTATTCGAGAAGTCGAATCGAGCCAAAGAGTTAGTGCTTGTTGATCCGAGAAGCCGAATTGGGTCACAGAGTGCGTACTTGGTAACTTGATAAAACAAACGGATCAAGTTATGGATACTTGTTGATCAGAGAAGCCGAGTTAGGTCAAATGGAAGACTTGTTGATACGAAAAGTCAATTTGGGTCGCCTTAATAATTCGAGAAGTCGAATCAAGTCAAATAGTTGGTGCTTGTTGATCCGAGAAGCCGAATTGGGTCACATTGTGCGTAATTGGTGACTTAATAAAATAAATGGATCAAGTTATGGATACTTGTTGATCAAAGAAGCCGAATTGGGTCAAATGGAAGACTTATTGATCTGAGAAGTCAATTGGGGTCAAATACAAGCCTTAATGATTCGAGATGTCGAATCGATTCAAATAGTTGGTGCTTGTTGATCCGAGAAGCCGAATTGGGTCACATTGTGCGTACTTGGTGACTTGATAAAACAAACGGATCAAGTTATGGAAATTTGTTGATCCGAGAAGCCTAATTGGGTCAAACGGAAGACTTGTTGATCTAAGAAGTCAATTGGGGTCAAATACAAGCCTTAATGATTCGAGAAGTCGAATCGATTCAAATAGTTGGTGCTTGTTGATCCGAGAAGCCTAATTGGGTCACATTGTGCGTACTTGGTGACTTGATAAAACAAACGGATCAAGTTATGGATACTTGTTGATCAGAGAAGCCGAATTGGGTCAAATGGAAGACTTTTTTATCCGAGAAGTGAATTAGGGTCAAATACAAGCCTTAGTGATTCGAGAAGTCGAATCGAGCCAAAGAGTTAGTGCTTGTTGATCCGAGAAGCCGAATTGGGTCACAGTGTGCGTACTTGGTAACTTGATAAAACAAATGGATCAAGTTATGGATACTTGTTGATCAGAGAAGCCGAGTTAGGTCAAATGGAAGGACTTGTTGATACGAGAAGTCAATTTGGGTCAAATACAAGCCTTAATAATTCGAGAAGTCGAATCAAGTCAAATAGTTGGTGCTTTTTGATCCGAGAAGCCGAATTGGGTCACATTGTGCGTATTTGGTGACTTAATAAAATAAATGGATCAAGTTATGGATACTTGTTGATCAAAGAAGCCGAATTGGGTCAAATTGAAGACTTATTGATCTGAGAAGTCAATTGGGGTCAAATACAAGTCTTAATGATTCGAGATGTCGAATCGATTCAAATAGTTGGTGCTTGTTGATCCGAGAAGCCTAATTGGGTCACATTGTGCGTACTTGGTGACTTGATAAAACAAACTGATCAAGTTATGGATACTTGTTGATCAGAGAAGCCGCATTGGGTCAAATGGAAGACTTGTTGATCCGAGAAGTCAATTATGGTCAAATACAAGCTTTAGTGATTCGAGAAGTTGAATCGAGTCAAAGAGTTAGTGCTTGTTGATCCGAGAAGCTGAATTGGGTCACATTGTGCGTACTTGGTAACTTAATAAAACAAACGGATCAAGTTATGTATACTTGGTGATCAGAGAAGCCCAATTTGGTCAAATGGAACACTTGTTGATACGACAAGTCAATTTGGGTCAAATACAAGACTTAATAATTAGAGAAATCGAATCAAGTCAAATAGTTGGTGCTTGTTGACCCGAGAAGCCGAATTGGGTCACATTGTGCGTAGTTGGTGGCTTAATAAAACAAACGGATCAAGTTATGGATGCTTGTTGATCAGAGAAGCCGAATTGGGTCAAATGGAAGACTGAATTGATCCGAGAAGTCAATTGGGGTCAAATACATGCCTCAATGATTCAAGAAGTCAAATCGAGTCAAATAGTTGGTGCTTGTTGATACGAGAAGCCAATTTGGGTCCCATTGTGCGTACTTGGTGACTTGATAAAACAAACGGATCAAGTTATGGATACTTGTTGATCAGAGAAGCAGAATTGGGTCAAATGGAAGACTTCTTGATACGAGAAGTCAAGTGGGGTCAAATACATACCTTAATGATTCGAGAAGTCGAATCGAGTCAAATAGTTGGTTCTTGTTGATTCGCGAAGCCGAATTGAGTCACATTGTGCTTACTTGGTGACTTGATCAAACAAACGGATCAATTTATGGATACTTGTTGATCAAAGAAGCCGAATTGGGTCAAATGGAAGACTTGTTGATCTGAGAAGTCAATTGGGGTCAAATACAAGCCTTAATGATTCGAGAAGTTGAATCGATACAAATAGTTGGTGCTTGTTGATCCGAGAAGCCGAATTGGGTCACATTGTGCGTACTTGCTGACTTGATAAAACAACCGGATCAGTTTGTGGATACTTGTTGATAAGACAAGCCGAATTGGGTCAAATGGAAGACTTGTTGATCCGAGAAGTCAATTGGGGTCAAATACAAGCCTTAGTGATTCGAGAAGTCGAATCGAGTCCAAGAGTTAGTGCTTGTTGATCCAAGAAGTCGAATTGGGTCACATTGTGCGTACTTAAGAACTTGATAAAACAAACGGATCAAGTTATGGAAACTTGTGGATCAGAGAAGCCAAATTGGGTCAAATGGAAGACTTTTTTATCCGAGAAGTGAATTGGGGTCAAATACAAGCCTTAGTGATTCGAGAAGTCGAATCGAGCCAAAGAGTTAGTGCTTGTTGATCCGAGAAGCCGAATTGGGTCACAGTCTGCGTACTTGGTAACTTGATCAAACAAACGGATCAAGTTATGGATACTTGTTGATCAGAGAAGCCGAGTTAGGTCAAATAGAAGTCTTGCTGATACGAGAAGTCAATTTGGGTCAAATACAAGCCTTAATCATTCGAGAAGTTAAATAGGTAGTATTATAAATAAAGAAAAGAAAAGAAACGTGCGAATAATGTGGAGACCACAGGACGGTCACTCACAAAAGGCAAACTAAAAACCTTTTCATGCCACAAGCCGACAGATAAAGGTGTACACAATGATAAAAGTAAAGGCAAGAACAAGCCACTACAGATGCGAAGCACCTTGCCCTATGTCACGAAATCCAACACTTCTCACATCGGTGTGAGTCCAAAATCCGCAAAGTGACAATGGAGGGACTGCCTCCAAACAATGGAGGGATTGCCTCCGAACAAGACCCGGGATTTCCGAGAAACATGCTAATACAATGGAGGGACTGCCTCCAATCAAAACCCGAGATTGTCGAGCCAAAGCGATGGAATTGTAGTCAATTTCAAGAATACCAACACATGATCATGACATATGGCAAACCAAATTCAGCATCAGAAAAAAAAAACTATGGTCTTGCTCGTCTGTCCAAAGTAAATCACGTGGCAACTAAAAAGCCCCACATTCGTTTATATCAAACTTGTGAAGCCCCCGCCTGAGACCATGGAGTGGGGACTGATAAATTCCACCAGGTCCGTCCCATGGTCAATTTATAATCAACAATCAGCAGCCCCAAATAATATCTCAAATTAAACCACGAAGCAAACTGAAATAATAGCAGAATCACAAGAAATACTAGAATGGTCCAGCAAAGTCTGCGAAAATAGGCCGGAAGCTACTGGATAGCTTGCACAAAAGCAACTACCCTGAAACACATGTATATCGGGGAAATGCAATTCCCGCAGCCAAGAAATGGAGTCTTGTTAATGACGGTCGATACTAAACCAGCAGCTAGGAAGGACGATCCTGGGCAAAAGGTCTGCCCAACTCCAGAATCCGGCGAATTCGAGGGAGCCGGGCCGCCGTCGAGAAAGGCTCGCGAATGAAGCTGGAGCTAGTCAAACCGTTTGTGAATGGCTCGATGCAGCACCGCAAGAGGTCTTCCGCTAGCTGAGCAGGGTGGTGAGTCGAATCGCTGGTGAGTCGGACTCAGGAGGAGGTTGCGACTGAGTCACGCAACAAAGCAACCTGGAAGCGCTAAAGCGCTATGTGGTGGATCTGGGACTTCCGAAAGCCAAACTCAGAAAAATGTCGCGAAAAAGAAAGGCTTGAAAAATCCTTGAGGTGCTTCAATGGCAGCAGACGTGCCATGAGTCAAACAGATCTGGACAACATGAGTCGTGAGCCTCCGAGGCTAGGCTCGTGAAATCAGCACCTCCCGCGAGAAGATGACCCAGTGACATAGCTCCTTCATGGATCTGCAATGGATTCCTCAAGAACAGACGAGAAATCGCCCCAAAAAGCTTCAAACCCAGAAGGTAGAGGTATGAAGCGCGAGGGACTTCGAGCTTTCTGATGCCAGAAGAAGGACGCCATCAATGGAAGCTGCTTTGAGCGTGAATCCGGAGCTAGACACGAACAGAACCGGTTCAGAAAATAATGGAGCTCCGGTCAAAGACAGGCCCTTAGAACAGATCCACATAGAAGTATAATGAGGATACATGAACAAAAGACCCCAATAATCCGGATGAAGAAAAACTGGGAAGAAACAGTTCTTCGAAAAGAAAAATAAAAACGAGGAAAAGAACTAAAAACTAACAGAAAAAGAAAACGACAAACAAAGAAAAGTGAAATAAAAATAAACAAAGGTTGGCCGGCGACTGCCGCCAGCCGCCGGCCAAGAAGGAGGGAGACAAGTTTGTGCTTTAGTTTTTAGAGAGAGGAGAGAGCGTTTTAGAGAAATCGAATGCTTCTTAAAGATGTAAAGTCAAAACATAGTCTTAATAATTCGAGAAGTCGAATCAAGTCAAATAGTGGGTGCTTGTTGATCCGAGAAGCCGAATTGGGTCACATTGTGCGTAATTGGTGACTTAATAAAATAAATGGATCAAGTTATGGATACTTGTTGATCAAAGATGCCGAATTGGGTCAAATGAAAGACTTATTGATCTGAGAAGTCAATTGGGGTCAAATACAAGCCATAATGATTCAAGATGTCGAATCGACTCAAATAGTTGGTGCTTGTTGATCCGAGAAGCCGAATTGGGTCACATTGTGCGTACTTGGTGACTTGATAAAACAAACGGATCAAGTTATGGAAACTTGTTGATCAGAGAAGGCGAATTGGGTCAAATGGAAGACTTGTTGATCCGAGAAGTCAATTGGGGTCAAATACAAGCCTTAGTGATTCGAGAAGTCGAACCGAGTCCAAGAGTTAATGCTTGTTGATCCGAGAAGCCGAATCAGGTCATATTGTGCGTACTTGGTGACTTGATAAAATAAACGGATCAAGTTATGGAAACTTGTTGATCCGAGAAGCCGAATTGTGTCAAATGGAAGACTTGTTTATTCGAGAAGATAATTGGGGTAAAAAACAACCCTTAATGATTCGTGAAGTCGAATCAAGTCAAATAGATGGTGCTTGTTGATCCGAGAAGCCGAATTGGGTCACATTGTGCGTACTTGGTGACTTGATAAAACAAACGGATCAAGTTGTGGATACTTGTTGATAAGAGAAGCCGAATTGGGTCAAATGGAAGACTTGTTGATCCGAGAAGTCAATTAGGGTCAAATACAAGCCTTAGTGATTCGAGAAGCCGAATCGAGTCCAAGATTTAATGCTTGTTGATCCAAGAAGTCGAATTGGGTCACATTGTGCGTACTTGATTACTTGATAAAATAAACGCATCAAGTTATAGAAACTTGTTGATCAGAGAAGCCGAATTGGGTCAAATGGAAGACTTTTTTATCCGAGAAGTGAATTGGGGTCAAATACAAGCCTTAGTGATTCGAGAAGTCGAATCGAGCCAAAGAGTTAGTGCTTGTTGATCCGAGAAGCCGAATTGGGTCACAGTGTGCGTACTTGGTAACTTGATAAAACAAACGGATCAAGTTATGGATACTTGTTGATCAGAGAAGCCGAGTTAGGTCAAATGGAAGACTTGTTGATACAAGAAGTCAATTTGAGTCAAATACAAGCCTTAATAATTCGAGAAGTCGAATCAAGTCAAATAGTTGGTGCTTGTTGATCCGAGAAGCCGAATTGGGTCACATGGTGCATAATTGGTGACTTAATAAAATAAATGGATCAAGTTATGGATACTTGTTGATCAAAGAAGCCGAATTGGATCAAATGGAAGACTTATTGATCTGAGAAGTCAATTGGGGTCAAATACAAGCCTTAATCATTCGAGATGTCGAATCGATTCAAATAGTTGGTGCTTGTTGATCCGAGAAGCCGAATTGGGTCACATTGTGCGTACTTGGTGACTTGATAAAACAAACGGATCAAGTTATGGAAACTTGTTGATCAGAGAAGCCGAATTGGGTCAAATGGAAGACTTGTTGATCCGAGAAGTGAATTGGGGTCAAATACAAGCCTTGGTGATTCGAGAAGTCGAATCGAGTCCAAGAGTTAGTGCTTGTTGATCCAAGAAGCCGAATTGGGTGATATTGTGCGTACTTGGTGACTTGATAAAACAAACGGATCAAGTTATGGAAACTTGTTGATTCGAGAAGCCGAATTGTGTCAAATGGAAGACTTGTTTATTCGAGAAGACAATTGGGGTTAAAAATAACCCTTAATGATTCGAGAAGTCGAATCAAGTCAAATAGATGGTGCTTGTTGATCCGAGAAGCCGAATCGGGTCACATTGTGCGTACTTGGTGACTTGATAAAACAAACGGATCAAGTCATGGAAACTTATTGATCAGAGAAGCCAAATTGGGTCAAATGGAAGACTTCTTGATCCGAGAAGCAATTGGGGTGAAATACAAGCCTTAGTGATTCGAGAAGTCGAATCGAGCCAAAGAGTTAGTGCTTGTTGATCCGAGAAGTCGAATTGGGTCACATTGTGCGTACTTGGTAACTTGATAAAACAAACAGATCATGTTATGGATACTTGTTTATCAGAGAAGCCGAATTAGGTCAAATGGAAGACTTGTTGATACGAGAAGTAAATTTGGGTCAAACACAAGCCTTAATAATTCGAGAAGTCGAATCAAGTCAAATAGTTGGTGCATTTTTACCAGAGAAGCCGAATTGGGTCACATTGTGCGTAATTGGTGACTTTATAAAATAAACGGATCAAGTTATGGATGCTTGTTGATCAGAGAAGCCGAATTGGGTCAAATGGAAGACTTGTTGTTCTGAGAAGTCAATTGGGGTCAATTACAAGGCTTAATGATTCGAGAAGTCGAATCGATTCAAATAGTTGGTGCTTGTTGATCCGAGAAGCCGAATTGGGTCACATTGTGCGTACTTGGTGACTTGATAAAACAAACGGATCAAGTTATGGATACTTGTTGATAAGAAAAGTCAAATTGGGTCCAATGGAAGACTTATTGATCCGAGAAGTCAATTAGGGTCATATACAAGCCTTAATGATTCGAGATGTCGAATCGATTCAAATAGTTGGTGCTGCTTGATCCGAGAAGCCGAATTGGATCACATTGTGCGTATGTGGTGACTTGATAAAACAAACGGATCAAGTTATGGAAACTTGTTGATCAGAGAAGCCGAATTGGGTCAAATGGAAGACTTGTTGATCCGAGAAGTCAATTGGGGTCAAATACAAGCCTTAGTGATTCGAGAAGTCGAATCGAGTCCAAGAGTTAGTGCTTGTTGATCCGAGAAGCCGAATTGGGTCACATTGTGCGTAATTGGTGACTTAATAAAATAAATGGATCAAGTTATGGATACTTGTTGATCAAAGATGCCGAATTGGGTCAAATGAAAGACTTATTGATCTGAGAAGTCAATTGGGGTCAAATACAAGCCATAATGATTCGAGATGTCGAATCGATTCAAATAGTTGGTGCTTGTTGATCCGAGAAGCCGAATTGGGTCACATTGTGCGTACTTGGTGACTTGATAAAACAAACGGATCAAGTTATGGAAACTTGTTGATCAGAGAAGGCGAATTGGGTCAAATGGAAGACTTGTTGATCCGAGAAGTCAATTGGGGTCAAATACAAGCCTTAGTGATTCGAGAAGTCGAACCGAGTCCAAGAGTTAATGCTTGTTGATCCGAGAAGCCGAATCAGGTCATATTGTGCGTACTTGGTGACTTGATAAAATAAACGGATCAAGTTATGGAAACTTGTTGATCCGAGAAGCCGAATTGTGTCAAATGGAAGACTTGTTTATTCGAGAAGATAATTGGGGTAAAAAACAACCCTTAATGATTCGTGAAGTCGAATCAAGTCAAATAGATGGTGCTTGTTGATCCGAGAAGCCGAATTGGGTCACATTGTGCGTACTTGGTGACTTGATAAAATAAACGGATCAAGTTGTGGATACTTGTTGATAAGAGAAGCCGAATTGGGTCAAATGGAAGACTTGTTGATCCGAGAAGTCAATTAGGGTCAAATACAAGCCTTAGTGATTCGAGAAGCCGAATCGAGTCCAAGATTTAATGCTTGTTGATCCAAGAAGTCGAATTGGGTCACATTGTGCGTACTTGATTACTTGATAAAATAAACGCATCAAGTTATAGAAACTTGTTGATCAGAGAAGCCGAATTGGGTCAAATGGAAGACTTTTTTATCCGAGAAGTGAATTGGGGTCAAATACAAGCCTTAGTGATTCGAGAAGTCGAATCGAGCCAAAGAGTTAGTGCTTGTTGATCCGAGAAGCCGAATTGGGTCACAGTGTGCGTACTTGGTAACTTGATAAAACAAACGGATCAAGTTATGGATACTTGTTGATCAGAGAAGCCGAGTTAGGTCAAATGGAAGACTTGTTGATACAAGAAGTCAATTTGAGTCAAATACAAGCCTTAATAATTCGAGAAGTCGAATCAAGTCAAATAGTTGGTGCTTGTTGATCCGAGAAGCCGAATTGGGTCACATGGTGCATAATTGGTGACTTAATAAAATAAATGGATCAAGTTATGGATACTTGTTGATCAAAGAAGCCGAATTGGATCAAATGGAAGACTTATTGATCTGAGAAGTCAATTGGGGTCAAATACAAGCCTTAATCATTCGAGATGTCGAATCGATTCAAATAGTTGGTGATTGTTGATCCGAGAAGCCGAATTGGGTCACATTGTGCGTACTTGGTGACTTGATAAAACAAACGGATCAAGTTATGGAAACTTGTTGATCAGAGAAGCCGAATTGGGTCAAATGGAAGACTTGTTGATCCGAGAAGTGAATTGGGGTCAAATACAAGCCTTGGTGATTCGAGAAGTCGAATCGAGTCCAAGAGTTAGTGCTTGTTGATCCAAGAAGCCGAATTGGGTCATATTGTGCGTACTTGGTGACTTGATAAAACAAACGGATCAAGTTATGGAAACTTGTTGATTCGAGAAGCCGAATTGTGTCAAATGGAAGACTTGTTTATTCGAGAAGACAATTGGGGTTAAAAATAACCCTTAATGATTCGAGAAGTCGAATCAAGTCAAATAGATGGTGCTTGTTGATCCGAGAAGCCGAATCGGGTCACATTGTGCGTACTTGGTGACTTGATAAAACAAACGGATCAAGTCATGGAAACTTATTGATCAGAGAAGCCAAATTGGGTCAAATGGAAGACTTCTTGATCCGAGAAGCAATTGGGGTGAAATACAAGCCTTAGTGATTCGAGAAGTCGAATCGAGCCAAAGAGTTAGTGCTTGTTGATCCGAGAAGTCGAATTGGGTCACATTGTGCGTACTTGGTAACTTGATAAAACAAACAGATCATGTTATGGATACTTGTTTATCAGAGAAGCCGAATTAGGTCAAATGGAAGACTTGTTGATACGAGAAGTAAATTTGGGTCAAACACAAGCCTTAATAATTCGAGAAGTCGAATCAAGTCAAATAGTTGGTGCATTTTGACCAGAGAAGCCGAATTGGGTCACATTGTGCGTAATTGGTGACTTTATAAAATAAACGGATCAAGTTATGGATGCTTGTTGATCAGAGAAGCCGAATTGGGTCAAATGGAAGACTTGTTGTTCTGAGAAGTCAATTGGGGTCAATTACAAGGCTTAATGATTCGAGAAGTCGAATCGATTCAAATAGTTGGTGCTTGTTGATCCGAGAAGCCGAATTGGGTCACATTGTGCGTACTTGGTGACTTGATAAAACAAACGGATCAAGTTATGGATACTTGTTGATAAGAAAAGTCAAATTGGGTCCAATGGAAGACTTATTGATCCGAGAAGTCAATTAGGGTCATATACAAGCCTTAATGATTCGAGATGTCGAATCGATTCAAATAGTTGGTGCTGCTTGATCCGAGAAGCCGAATTGGATCACATTGTGCGTATGTGGTGACTTGATAAAACAAACGGATCAAGTTATGGAAACTTGTTGATCAGAGAAGCCGAATTGGGTCAAATGGAAGACTTGTTGATCCGAGAAGTCAATTGGGGTCAAATACAAGCCTTAGTGATTCGAGAAGTCGAATCGAGTCCAAGAGTTAGTGCTTGTTGATCCGAGAAGCCGAATTGGGTCATATTGTGCGTACTTGGTGACTTGATAAAACAAACGGATCAAGTTATGGAAACTTGTTGATCCGAGAAGCCGAATTGTGTCAAATGGAAGACTTGTTTATTAGAGAAGACAATTGGGGTAAAAAACAACCCTTAATGATTCGTGAAGTCGAATCAAGTCAAATAGATGGTGCTTGTTGATCCGAGAAGCCGAATTGGGTCACATTGTGCGTACTTGGTGACTTGATAAAACAAACGGATCAAGTTGTGGATACTTGTTGATAAGAGAAGCCGAATTGGGTCAAATGGAAGACTTGTTGATCCGAGAAGTCAATTAGGGTCAAATACAAGCCTTAGTGATTCGAGAAGCCGAATCGAGTCCAAGATTTAATGCTTGTTGATCCAAGAAGTCGAATTGGGTCACATTGTGCGTACTTGATTACTTGATAAAATAAACGCATCAAGTTATAGAAACTTGTTGATCAGAGAAGCCGAATTGGGTCAAATGGAAGACTTTTTTATCCGAGAAGTGAATTGGGGTCAAATACAAGCCTTAGTGATTCGAGAAGTCGAATCGAGCCAAAGAGTTAGTGCTTGTTGATCCGAGAAGCCGAATTGGGTCACAGTGTGCGTACTTGGTAACTTGATAAAACAAACGGATCAAGTTATGGATACTTGTTGATCAGAGAAGCCGAGTTAGGTCAAATGGAAGACTTGTTGATACAAGAAGTCAATTTGAGTCAAATACAAGCCTTAATAATTCGAGAAGTCGAATCAAGTCAAATAGTTGGTGCTTGTTGATCCGAGAAGCCGAATTGGGTCACATGGTGCATAATTGGTGACTTAATAAAATAAATGGATCAAGTTATGGATACTTGTTGATCAAAGAAGCCGAATTGGATCAAATGGAAGACTTATTGATCTGAGAAGTCAATTGGGGTCAAATACAAGCCTTAATCATTCGAGATGTCGAATCGATTCAAATAGTTGGTGCTTGTTGATCCGAGAAGCCGAATTGGGTCACATTGTGCGTACTTGGTGACTTGATAAAACAAACGGATCAAGTTATGGAAACTTGTTGATCAGAGAAGCCGAATTGGGTCAAATGGAAGACTTGTTGATCCGAGAAGTCAATTGGGGTCAAATACAAGCCTTAGTGATTCGAGAAGTCGAATCGAGTCCAAGAGTTAGTGCTTGTTGATCCAAGAAGCCGAATTGGGTCATATTGTGCGTACTTGGTGACTTGATAAAACAAACGGATCAAGTTATGGAAACTTGTTGATTCGAGAAGCCGAATTGTGTCAAATGGAAGACTTGTTTATTCGAGAAGACAATTGGGGTTAAAAATAACCCTTAATGATTCGAGAAGTCGAATCAAGTCAAATAGATGGTGCTTGTTGATCCGAGAAGCCGAATCGGGTCACATTGTGCGTACTTGGTGACTTGATAAAACAAACGGATCAAGTCATGGAAACTTATTGATCAGAGAAGCCAAATTGGGTCAAATGGAAGACTTCTTGATCCGAGAAGCAATTGGGGTGAAATACAAGCCTTAGTGATTCGAGAAGTCGAATCGAGCCAAAGAGTTAGTGCTTGTTGATCCGAGAAGTCGAATTGGGTCACATTGTGCGTACTTGGTAACTTGATAAAACAAACAGATCATGTTATGGATACTTGTTTATCAGAGAAGCCGAATTAGGTCAAATGGAAGACTTGTTGATACGAGAAGTAAATTTGGGTCAAACACAAGCCTTAATAATTCGAGAAGTCGAATCAAGTCAAATAGTTGGTGCTTTTTGACCAGAGAAGCCGAATTGGGTCACATTGTGCGTAATTGGTGACTTTATAAAATAAACTGATCAAGTTATGGATGCTTGTTGATCAGAGAAGCCGAATTGGGTCAAATGGAAGACTTGTTGTTCTGAGAAGTCAATTGGGGTCAATTACAAGGCTTAATGATTCGAGAAGTCGAATCGATTCAAATAGTTGGTGCTTGTTGATCCGAGAAGCCGAATTGGGTCACATTGTGCGTACTTGGTGCCTTGATAAAACAAACGGATCAAGTTATGGATACTTGTTGATAAGAAAAGTCAAATTGGGTCCAATGGAAGACTTATTGATCCGAGAAGTCAATTAGGGTCATATACAAGCCTTAATGATTCGAGATGTCGAATCGATTCAAATAGTTGGTGCTGCTTGATCCGAGAAGCCGAATTGGATCACATTGTGCGTATGTGGTGACTTGATAAAACAAACGGATCAAGTTATGGAAACTTGTTGATCAGAGAAGCCGAATTGGGTCAAATGGAAGACTTGTTGATCCGAGAAGTCAATTGGGGTCAAATACAAGCCTTAGTGATTCGAGAAGTCGAATCGAGTCCAAGAGTTAGTGCTTGTTGATCTGAGAAGCCGAATTGGGTCATATTGTGCGTACTTGGTGACTTGATAAAACAAACGGATCAAGTTATGGAAACTTGTTGATCCGAGAAGCCGAATTGTGTCAAATGGAAGACTTGTTTATTAGAGAAGACAATTGGGGTAAAAAACAACCCTTAATGATTCGAGAAGTCGATTCAAGTCAAATAGGTTGATCCGAGAAGCCGAATCGGGTCACATTGTGCGTACTTGGTGACTTGATAAAACAAACGGATCAAGTTATTGAAACTCATTGATCAGAGAAGCCAAATTGGGTCAAATGGAAGACTTCTTGATCCGAGAAGCAATTGGGGCGAAATACAAGCCTTAGTGATTCGAGAAGTCGAATCGAGCCAAAGAGTTAGTGCTTGTTGATCCGAGAAGCCGAATTGGGTCACATTGTGCGTACTTGGTAACTTGATAAAACAAACAGATCAAGTTATGGATACTTGTTGATCGGAGAAGCCGAATTAGGTCAAATGGAAGACTTGTTGATACGAGAAGTAAATTTGGGTCAAATACAAGCCTTAATAATTCGAGAAGTCGAATCAAGTCAAATAGTTGGTGCTTGTTGATCCGAGAAGTCGAATTGGGTCACATTGGGCGTAATTGGTGACTTAATAAAATAAATGGATCAAGTTATGGATACTTGTTGATGAAAGAAGCCGAATTGGGTCAAATGGAAGACTTATTGAACTGAGAAGTCAATTGGGGTCAAATGCAAGCCTTAATCATTCGAGATGTCGAATCGATTCAAATAGTTGGTGCTTGGTGATATGAGAAGCCGAATTGGGTCACATTGTGCGTACTTGGTGACTTGATAAAACAAACGGATCAAGTTATGGAAACTTGTTGATCAGAGAAGCCGAATTGGGTCAAATGGAAGACTTGTTGATCCGAGAAGTCAATTGGGGTCAAATACAAGCCTTAGTGATTCGAGAAGTCGAATCCAGTCTAAGAGTTAGTGCTTGTTGATCCAAGAAGCCGAATTGGGTCATATTGTGCGTACTTGGTGACTTGATAAAACAAATGGATCAAGTTATGGAAACTTGTTGATTCGAGAAGCCGAATTGTGTCAAATGGAAGACTTGTTTATTCGAGAAGACAATTGGGGTTAAAAACAACCCTTAATGATTCGAGAAGTCGAATCAAGTCAAATAGATGGTGCTTGTTGATCCGAGAAGCCGAATCGGGTCACATTGTGCGTACTTGGTGACTTGATAAAACAAACGGATCAAGTCATGGAAACTTATTGATCAGAGAAGCCAAATTGGGTCAAATGGAAGACTTCTTGATCCGAGAAGCAATTGGGGTGAAATACAAGCCTTAGTGATTCGAGAAGTCGAATCGAGCCAAAGAGTTAGTGCTTGTTGATGCGAGAAGCCGAATTGGGTCACATTGTGCGTACTTGGTAACTTGATAAAACAAACAGATCATGTTATGGATACTTGTTGATCAGAGAAGCCGAATTAGGTCAAATGGAAGACTTGTTGATGCGAGAAGTAAATTTGGGTCAAACACAAGCCTTAATAATTCGAGAAGTCGAATCAAGTCAAATAGTTGGTGCTTGTTGACCAGAGAAGCCGAATTAGGTCACATTGTGCGTAATTGGTGACTTTATAAAATAAACAGATCAAGTTATGGATGCTTGTTGATCAGAGAAGCCGAATTGGGTCAAATGCAAGACTTATTGATCTGAGAAGTCAATTGGGGTCAATTACAAGCCTTAATGATTCGAGAAGTCGAATCGATTCAAATAGTTGGTGCTTGTTGATCCGAGAAGCCGAATTGGGTCACATTGTGCGTACTTGGTTACTTGATAAAACAAACGGATCAAGTTATGGATACTTGTTGATAAGAAAAGCCAAATTGGGTCCAATGGAAGACTTATTGATCCGAGAAGTCAATTAGGGTCATATACAAGCCTTAATGATTCGAGATGTCGAATCGATTCAAATAGTTGGTGCTGCTTGATCCGAGAAGCCGAATTGGGTCACATTGTGCGTATGTGGTGACTTGATAAAACAAACGGATCAAGTTATGGAAACTTGTTGATCAGAGAAGCCGAATTGGGTCAAATGGAGGACTTGTTGATCCGAGAAGTCAATTGGGGTCAAATACAAGCCTTAGTGATTCGAGAAGTCGAATCGAGTCCAAGAGTTAGTGCTTGTTGATCTGAGAAGCCGAATTGGGTCATATTGTGCGTACTTGGTGACTTGATAAAACAAACGGATCAAGTTATGGAAACTTGTTGATCCGAGAAGCCGAATTGTGTCAAATGGAAGACTTGTTTATTCGAGAAGACAATTGGGGTAAAAAACAACCCTTAATGATTCGAGAAGTCGATTCAAGTCGATTAGGTTGATCCGAGAAGCCGAATCGGGTCACATTGTGCGTACTTGGTGACTTGATAAAACAAAACGGATCAAGTTATTGAAACTTATTGATCAGAGAAGCCAAATTGGGTCAAATGGAAGACTTCTTGATCCGAGAAGCAATTGGGGCGAAATACAAGACTTAGTGATTCGAGAAGTCGAATCGAGCCAAAGAGTTAGTGCTTGTTGATCCGAGAAGCCGAATTGGGTCACATTGTGCGTACTTGGTAACTTGATAAAATAAACAGATCAAGTTATGGATACTTGTTGATCGGAGAAGCCGAATTAGGTCAAATGGAAGACTTGTTGATACGAGAAGTAAATTTGGGTCAAATACAAGCCTTAATAATTCGAGAAGTCGAATCAAGTCAAATAGTTGGTGTTTGTTGACCTGAGAAGCCGAATTGGGTCACATTGTGCGTAATTGGTGACTTTATAAAATAAACGGATCAAGTTATGGATGCTTGTTGATCAGAGAAGCCGAATTGGGTCAAATGGAAGACTTGTTGATCTGAGAAGTCAATTTGGGTCAAATACAAGCCTTAATCATTCGAGATGTCGAATCGATTCAAATAGTTGGTGCTTGTTGATCCGAGAAGCCGAATTGGGTCACATTGTGCGTACTTGGTGACTTGATAAAACAAACGGATCAAGTTATGGAAACTTGTTGATCAGAGAAGCTGAATTGGGTCAAATGGAAGACTTGTTGATCCGAGAAGTCAATTGGGGTCAAATACAAGCCTTAGTGATTCGAGAAGTCGAATCGAGTCTAAGAGTTAGTGCTTGTTGATCCGAGAAGCCGAATTGGGTCATATTGTGCGTACTTGGTGACTTGATAAAACAAACGGATCAAGTTATGGAAACTTGTTGATCCGAGAAGCCGAATTGTGTCAAATGAAAGACTTGTTTATTCGAGAAGACAATTGGGGTAAAAAAACAACCCTTAATGATTCGAGAAGTCGAATCAAGTCAAATAGATGGTGCTTGTTGATCCGAGAAGCCGAATCGGGTCACATTGTGCGTACTTGGTGACTTGATAAAACAAACGGATCAAGTTATGGAAACTTATTGATCAGAGAAGCCAAATTGGGTCAAATGGAAGACTACTTGATACGAGAAGCAATTAGGGTGAAATACAAGCCTTAGTGATTCGAGAAGTCGAATCGAGCCAAAGAGTTAGTGCTTGTTGATCCGAGAAGCCGAATTGGGTCACGTTGTGCGTACTTGGTAACTTGATAAAACAAACAGATCAAGTTACGGATACTTGTTGATCAGAGAAGCCGAATTAGGTCAAATGGAAGACTTGTTGATACGAGAAGTAAATTTGGGTCAAATACAAGCCTTAATAATTCGAGAAGTCGAATCAAGTCAAATAGTTGGTGCTTGTTGACCCGAGAAGCCGAATTGGGTCACATTGTGCGTAATTGGTGACTTTATAAAACAAACGGATCAAGTTATGGATGCTTGTTGATCAGAGAAGCCGAAATGGGTCAAATGGAAGAATTGTTGAACTGAGAAGTCAATTGGGGTCAAATACAAGCCTTAATGATTCGAGAAGTCGAATCGATTCAAATAGTTGGTGCTTGTTGATCCGAGAAGCCGAATTGGGTCACATTGTGCGTACTTGGTGACTTGATAAAACAAAAGGATCAAGTTATGGATACTTGTTGATAAGAGAAGCCAAATTGGGTCCAATGGAAGACTTATTGATCCGAGAAGTCAATTAGTGTCTAATACAAGCCTTAGTGATTCGAGAAGTCGAATCGAGTCAAAGAGTTAGTGCTTGTTGATCCAAGAAGTCTAATTGGGTCACATTGTGCGTACTTGATGACTTGATAAAACAAACGGATCAAGTTATGGAAACTTCTTGATCCGAGAAGCCGAATTGGGTCAAATGGAAGACTTGTTGATCCGAGAAGTCAATTGGGGTCAAATACAAGCCTTAATGATTCGAGAAGTCGAATCAAGTCAAATAGATGGTGCTTGTTGATCCGAGAAGCCGAATCGGGTCACATTGTGCGTACTTGGTGACTTGATAAAACAAACGGATCAAGTTATGGAAACTTATTGATCAGAGAAGCCAAATTGGGTCAAATGGAAGACTACTTGATACGAGAAGCAATTAGGGTGAAATACAAGCCTTAGTGATTCGAGAAGTCGAATCGAGCCAAAGAGTTAGTGCTTGTTGATCCGAGAAGCCGAATTGGGTCACGTTGTGCGTACTTGGTAACTTGATAAAACAAACAGATCAAGTTACGGATACTTGTTGATCAGAGAAGCCGAATTAGGTCAAATGGAAGACTTGTTGATACGAGAAGTAAATTTGGGTCAAATACAAGCCTTAATAATTCGAGAAGTCGAATCAAGTCAAATAGTTGGTGCTTGTTGACCCGAGAAGCCGAATTGGGTCACATTGTGCGTAATTGGTGACTTTATAAAACAAACGGATCAAGTTATGGATGCTTGTTGATCAGAGAAGCCGAAATGGGTCAAATGGAAGAATTGTTGAACTGAGAAGTCAATTGGGGTCAAATACAAGCCTTAATGATTCGAGAAGTCGAATCGATTCAAATAGTTGGTGCTTGTTGATCCGAGAAGCCGAATTGGGTCACATTGTGCGTACTTGGTGACTTGATAAAACAAAAGGATCAAGTTATGGATACTTGTTGATAAGAGAAGCCAAATTGGGTCCAATGGAAGACTTATTGATCCGAGAAGTCAATTAGTGTCTAATACAAGCCTTAGTGATTCGAGAAGTCGAATCGAGTCAAAGAGTTAGTGCTTGTTGATCCAAGAAGTCTAATTGGGTCACATTGTGCGTACTTGATGACTTGATAAAACAAACGGATCAAGTTATGGAAACTTCTTGATCAGAGAAGTCGAATTGGGTCAAATGGAAGACTTGTTGATCCGAGAAGTCAATTGGGGTCAAATACAAGCCTTAGTGATTCGGGAAGTCGAATCGAGTCCAAGAGTTAGTGCTTGTTGATCCGAGAAGCCGAATTGGGTCACATAGTGCGTACTTGGTGACTTGATAAAATAAACGGATCTAGTTATAGAAACTTGATTATCCGAGAAGCCGAATTGGGTCAAATGGATGACTTGTTAATTCGAGAAGACAATTATGGTAAAAAACAACCCTTAGTGATTCGAGAAGTTGAATCAAGTCAAATAGTTGGTGCTTGTTGATCCGAGAAGCCGAATTAGGTCACATTGTGCGTACTTGGTGACTTGATAAAATAAACGGATCAAGTTATGGAAACTTGTTGATCCGAGAAGCCGAATTGGGTCAAATGGAAGACTTGTTGATCTAAGAAGACAATTGGGGTCAAATACAAGCCTTAATGATTCGAGAAGTCGAATCGATTCAAATAGTTGGTGCTTGTTGATCCGAGAAGCCTAATTGGGTCACATTGTGCGTACTTGGTGACTTGATAAAACAAACGGATCAAGTTATGGATACTTGTTGATCAGAGAAGCCGCATTGGGTCAAATGGAGGACTTGTTGATCCGAGAAGTCAATTGGGGTCATATACATGCCTTAGTGATTCGAGAAGTTGAATCGAGTCAAAGAGTTAGTGCTTGTTGATCCGAGAAGTCGAATTGGGTCACATTGTGCATACTTGGTAACTTGATAAAACAAACGGATCAAGTTATGTATACTAGTTGACCAGAGCAACCCAATTTGGTCAAATGCAAGACTTGTTGATACGAGAAGTCAATTTGGGTCAAATACAAGCCTTAATATTCGAGAAGTCGAATCAAGTCAAATAGTTGGTGCTTGTTGATCCGAGAAGCCGAATTGGGTCACATTTTGCGTACTTGGTGACTTGATAAAACAAATGGATGAAGTTATGGAAACTTGTTGATACGAGAAGCCGAATTTGGTCAAATGGAAGACTTGTTGATTCGAGAAGTCAATTGGGGTCAAATACAAGCCTTAATGATTCGAGAAGTCGAATCGAGTTAAATAGTTGGTTCTTGTTGATCCGCAAGCCGAATCGAGTCACATTGTGCTTACTTGGTGACTTGATAAAACAAACGGATCAAGTTATGGATACTTGTTGATCGGAGAAGCCGAATTGGGTCAAATGGAAGACTTGTTGATCTGAGAAGTCAATTGGGGTCTAATATAAGCCTTAATTATTCGAGAAGTCGAATCGATTCAAATAGTTGGTGCTTGTTGATCCGAGAAGGCGAATTGGGTCACATTGTGCGTACTTGGTGACTTGATAAAACAAACGGATCAAGTTATGGATACTTGTTGATAAGAGAAGCCGAATTGGGTCAAATGCAAGACTTATTGACCCGAGAAGTCAATTAGGGTCAAATACAAGCCTTAGTGATTCGAGAAGTCGAATCGAGTCCAAGAGTTAGTGCTTGTTGATCCGAGAAGCCGAATTGGGTCACATAGTGCGTACTTGGTGACTTAATAAAACAAACGGATCAAGTATGGAAACTTGTTGATCAAAGAAGTCGCATTGGGTCAAATGGAAGACTTGTTGATCCGAGAAGTCAATTGGGGTCAAATACAAGCCTTAGTGATTCGAGAAGTCGAATCGAGTCCAAGAGTTAGTGCTTGTTGATCCGAGAAGCCGAATTGGGTCACATTGTGCGTACTTGGTAACTTGATAAAATAAACGGATCAAGTTATGTATACTTGTTGATCAGAGAAGCCCAATTTGGTCAAATGGAAGACTTGTTGATACGAGAAGTCAATTTGGGTCAAATACAAGCCTTAATAATTCGAGAAGTCGAATCAAGTCAAATAGTTGGTGCTTCTTGATCCGAGAAGCCGAATTGGGTGCCATTGTGCGTACTAGGTGACTTGATATAACAAACGGATCAAGTTATGGATACTTGTTGATCAGAGAAGCCGAATTGGGTCAAATGGAAGACTTGTTGATCTCAGAAGTCAATTGGGGTCAAATACAAGCATTAATGGTTCGAGAAGTTGAATCGTTTCAAATAGTTGGTGCTTGTTGATCCGAGAAGCCAAATTGGGTCACATTGTGCGTACTTGGTGACTTGATTAAAGAAACGGAACAAGTTGTGGATACTTGTTGATAAGAGAATCCGAATTGGGTCAAATGGAAGACTTGTTGATCCGAGAAGTCAATTGGGGTCAAATATAAGCCTTAGTGATTCGAGAAGTCGAATAGAGTCCAAGAGTTAGTGCTTGTTGATCTGAGAAGCCGAGTTGTGTCACATTGTGCGTACTTGGTGACTTGATAAAACAAACAGATCGAGTTATGGAAACTTGCTGATTTGAGAAGCCGAATTGGGTCAAATGGAAGACTTGTTGATTTTATGAAGACAATTGGGGTAAAAAACAACCCTTAATGATTCGAGAAGTCGAATCAAGTCAAATAGTTGGTGCTTGTTTATCCGAGAAGCCGAATTGGGTCACATTGTGCGTACTTGGTATCTTGATAAAACAAACGGATCAAGTTATGGAAATTTGTTGATCCGAGAAGCCGAATTGGGTCAAATGGAAGACTTGTTGATCTAAGAAGTCAATTGGGGTCAAATACAAGCCTTAATGATTCAAGAAGTCGAATCGATTCAAATAGTTGGTGCTTGTTGATCCGAGAAGCCTAATTGGGTCACATTGTGCGTACTTGGTGACTTGATAAAACAAACGGATCAAGTTATGGATACTTGTTGATCAGAGAAGTCGCATTGGGTCAAATGGAAGACTTGTTGATCCGAGAAGTCAATTGGGGTCAAATACAAGCCTTAGTGATTCGAGAAGTCGAATCGAGTCCAAGAGTTAGTGCTTGTTGATCCAAGAAGTCGAATTGGGTCACATTGTGCGTTCTTGATGACTTGATAAAACAAACAGATCAAGTTATGGAAACTTGTTGATCAAAGAAGTCGAATTGGATGAAATGGAAGACGTTTTTATCCGAGAAGTGAATTGGGGTCAAATACAAGCCTTAGTGATTCGAGAAGTCGAATCGAGCCAAAGTGTTAGGGCTTGTTGATCCGAGAAGCCGAATTAGGTCACAGTGTGCGTACTTGGTAACTTGATAAAGCAAACGGATCAAGTTATGGATACTTGTTGATCAGAGAAGCCGAGTTAGGTCAATTGGAAGACTTGTTGATACGAGAAGTCAATTTGGGTCAAATACAAGCCTTAATAATTCGACAAGTCGAATCAAGTCAAATAGTTGGTGCTTGTTGATCCGAGAAGCCGAATTGGGTCACATTGTGCGCAATTGGTGACTTAATAAAATAAATGGATCAAGTTATGGATACTTGTTGATCAAAGAAGGCGAATTGGGTCAAATGGAACACTTATTGATCTGAGAAGTCAATTGGGGTCAAATACAAGCCTTAATGATTCGAGATGTCGAATCGATTCAAATAGTTGGTGCTTGTTGATCCGAGAAGCCGAATTGGGTCACATTGTGCGTACTTGGTGACTTGATAAAACAAACGGATCAAGTTATGGAAACTTGTTGATCAGAGAAGGCGAATTGGGTCAAATGGAAGACTTGTTGATCCGAGAAGTCAATTGGGGCCAAACACAAGCCTTAGTGATTCGAGAAGTCGAATCGAGTCCAAGAGTTAGTGCTTGTTGATCCGAGAAGCCGAATTGGGTCATATTGTGCGTACTTGGTGACTTGATAAAACAAACGGATCAAGTTATGGAAACTTGTTGATCCGAGAAGCCGAATTGTGTCAAATGAAAGACTTGTTTATTCGAGAAGATAATTGGGGGTAAAAAACAACCCTTAGTGATTCGAGAAGTCGAATCAAGTCAAATAGATGGTGCTTGTTGATCCGAGAAGCCGAATTGGGTCACATTGTGCATACTTGGTGATTTGATAAAACAAACAGATCAAGTTGTGGATACTTGTTGATAAGAGAAGCCGAATTGGGTCAAATGGAAGACTTGTTGATCCGAGAGGTCAATTGGGGTCAAATACAAGCCTTAGTGATTCGAGAAGCCGAATCGAGTCCAAGATTTAGTGCTTGTTGATCCAAGAAGTCGAATTGGGTCACATTGTGCGTACTTGATGACTTGATAAAACAAACAGATCAAGTTATGGAAACTTGTTGATCAGAGAAGCCGAATTGGGTCAAATGAAAGACTTTTTTATCCGAGAAGTGAATTGGGGTCAAATACAAGCCTTAGTTATTCGAGAAGTCGAATCGAGCCAAAGAGTTAGTGCTTGTTGATCTGAGAAGCCGAATTGGGTCACAGTGTGCGTACTTGGTAACTTGATAAAACAAACGGATCAAGTTATGGATACTTGTTGATCAGAGAAGCCGAGTTAGGTCAAATGGAAGACTTGTTGATACAAGAAGTCAATTTGGGTCGCCTTAATAATTCGAGAAGTCGAATCAAGTCAAATAGTTGGTGCTTGTTGATCCGAGAAGCCGAATTGGGTCACATTGTGCGTAATTGGTGACTTAATAAAATAAATGGATCATGTTATGGATACTTGTTGATCAAAGAAGTCGAATTGGGTCAAATGGAAGACTTATTGATCTGAGAAGTCAATTGGGGTCAAATACAAGCCTTAATGGTTCGAGATGTCGAATCGATTCAAATAGTTGGTGCTTGTTGATCCGAGAAGCCGAATTGGGTCACATTGTGCGTACTTGGTGACTTGATAAAACAAACGGATCAAGTTATGGAAATTTGTTGATCCGAGAAGCCGAATTGGGTCAAATGGAAGACTTGTTGATCTAAGAAGTCAATTGGGGTCAAATACAAGCCTTAATGATTCGAGAAGTCGAATCGATTCAAATAGTTGGTGCTTGTTGATCCGAGAAGCCTAATTGGGTCACATTGTGCGTACTTGGTGACTTGATAAAACAAACGGATCAAGTTATGGATACTCGTTGATCAGAGAAGTCGCATTGGGTCAAATGGAAGACTTGTTGATTTGAGAAGTCAATTGGGGTCAAATACAAGCCTTAGTGATTCGAGAAGTCGAATCGAGTCCAAGAGTTAGTGCTTGTTGATCCAAGAAGTTGAATTGGGTCACATTGTGCGTACTTGATGACTTGATAAAACAAACGGATCAAGTTATGGAAACTTGTTCATCAGAGAAGCCGAATTGGGTCAAATGGAAGACTTGTTTATTTTATAAAGACAATTGGGGGTAAAAAACAACCCTTAATGATTCGAGAAGTTGAATCAAGTCAAACAGTTGGTGCTTGTTGATCCGAGAAGCCGAATTGGATCACATTGTGCGTAATTGGTGACTTAATAAAATAAATGGATCAAGTTACGGATACTTGTTGATCAAAGAAGGAGAATTGGGTCAAATGGAACACTTATTGATCTGAGAAGTCAATTGGGGTCAAATACAAGCCTTAATGACTCGAGATGTCGAATCGATTCAAATAGTTGGTGCTTGTTGATCCGAGAAGCCGAATTGGGTCACTTTGTGCGTACTTGGTGACTTGATAAAACAAACGGTTCAAGTTATGGATACTTGTTGATCAGAGAAGTCGCATTGGGTCAAATGGAAGACTTGTTGATCCGAGAAGTCAATTGGGGTCAAATACAAGCCTTAGTGATTCGAGAAGTCGAATCGAGTCCAAGAGTTAGTGCTTGTTGATCCAAGAAGTCGAATTGGGTCACATTGTGCGTACTTGATGACTTGATAAAACAAACGGATCAAGTTATGGAAACTTGTTGAACAGAGAAGCCGAATTGGGTTAAATGGAAGACTTTTTTATCCGAGAAGTGAATTGGGGTCAAATACAAGCCTTAGTGATTCGAGAAGTCGAATCGAGCCAAAGAGTTAGTGCTTGTTGATCCGAGAAGCCGAATTGGGTCACAGTGTGCGTACTTGGTAATTTGATAAAACAAACGGATCAAGTTATGGATACTTGTTGATCAGAGAAGCCGAGTTAGGTCAAATGGAAGGACTTGTTGATACGAGAAGTCAATTTGGGTCAAATACAAGCCTTAATAATTCGAGAAGTCGAATCAAGTCAAATAGTTGGTGCTTTTTGATCCGAGAAGCCGAATTGGGTCACATTGTGCGTCATTGGTGACTTAATAAAATAAATGGATCAAGTTATGGATACTTGTTGATCAAAGAAGCCGAATTGGGTCAAATTGAAGACTTATTGATCTGAGAAGTCAATTGGGGTCAAATACAAGCCTTAATGATTCGAGATGTCGAATCGATTCAAATAGTTGGTTCTTGTTGATCCGAGAAGCCTAATTGGGTCACATTGTGCGTACTTGGTGACTTGATAAAATAAACTGATCAAGTTATGGATACTTGTTGATCAGAGAAGCCGCATTGGGTCAAATGGAAGACTTGTTGATCCGAGAAGTCAATTATGGTCAAATACAAGCCTTAGTGATTCGAGAAGTTGAATCGAGTCAAAGAGTTAGTGCTTGTTGATACGAGAAGCCGAATTGGGTCACATTGTGCGTACTTGGTAACTTGATAAAACAAACGGATCAAGTTATGTATACTTGCTGATCAGAGAAGCCCAATTTGGTCAAATGGAACACTTGTTGATACGACAAGTCAATTTGGGTCAAATACAAGACTTAATAATTAGAGAAATCGAATCAAGTCAAATAGTTGGTGCTTGTTGACCCGAGAAGCCGAATTGGGTCACATTGTGCGTAATTGGTGGCTTAATAAAACAAACGGATCAAGTTATGGATGCTTGTTGATCAGAGAAGCCGAATTGGGTCAAATGGAAGACTTTATTGATCCGAGAAGTCAATTGGGGTCAAACACATGCCTCAATGATTCGAGAAGTCAAATCGAGTCAAATAGTTGGTGCTTGTTGATACGAGAAGCCGAATTGGGTCCCATTTTGCGTACTTGGTGACTTGGTAAAATAAACGGATCAAGTTATGGATACTTGTTGATCAGAGAAGCAGAATTGGGTCAAATGGAAGACTTGTTGATACGAGAAGTCAAGTGGGGTCAAATACATACCTTAATGATTCGAGAAGTCGAATCGAGTCAAATAGTTGGTTCTTGTTGATTCGCGAAGCCGAATTGTGTCACATTGTGCTTACTTGGTGACTTGATCAAACAAACGGATCAAGTTATGGATACTTGTTGATCAAAGAAGCCGAATTGGGTCAAATGGAAGACTTGTTGATCTGAGAAGTCAATTGGGGTCAAATACAAGCCTTAATGATTCGAGAAGTTGAATCGATAGAAATAGTTGGGGCTTGTTGATCCGAGAAGCCGAATTGGGTCACATTGTGCTTACTTGCTGACTTGATAAAACAAACGGATCAGCTTGTGGATACTTGTTGATAAGAGAAGCCGAATTGGGTCAAATGGAAGACTTGTTGATCCGAGAAGTCAATTGGGGTCAAATACAAGCCTTAGTGATTCGAGAAGTCGAATCGAGTCCAAGTGTTAGTGCTTGTTGATCCAAGAAGTCGAATTGGGTCACATTGTGCGTACTTGATGACTTGATAAAACAAACGGATCAAGTTATGGAAACTTGTGGATCAGAGAAGCCGAATTGGGTCAAATGGAAGACTTTTTTATCCGAGAAGTGAATTGGGGTCAAATACAAGCCTTAGTGATTCGAGAAGTCGAATCGAGCCAAAGAGTTAGTGCTTGTTGATCCGAGAAGCCGAATTGGGTCACAGTGTGCGTACTTGGTAACTTGATAAAACAAACGGATCAAGTTATGGATACTTGTTGATCAGAGAAGCCGAGTTAGGTCAAATAGAAGACTTGCTGATACGAGAAGTCAATTTGGGTCAAATACAAGCCTTAATAATTCGAGAAGTTAAATAGGTAGTATTATAAATAAAGAAAAGAAAAGAAACGTGCGAATAATGTGGAGACCACAGGACGGTCACTCACAAAAGGCAAACTAAAAACCTTTTCATGCCACAAGCCGACAGATAAAGGTGTACAGAATGATAAAAGTAAAGGCAAGAACAAGCCACTACAGATGCGAAGCACCTTGCCCTATGTCACGAAATCCAACACTTCTCACATCGGTGTGAGTCCAAAATCCGCAAAGTGACAATGGAGGGACTGCCTCCAAACAATGGAGGGATTGCCTCCGAACAAGACCCGGGATTGCCGAGAAACATGCTAAAACAATGGAGGGACTGCCTCCAATCAAAACCCGAGATTGTCGAGCCAAAGCGATGAAATTGTAGTCAATTCCAAGAATACCAACACATGATCATGACATATGGCAAACCAAATTCAGCATCAGAAAACAAAAACTATGGTCTTGCTCGTCTGTCCAAAGTAAATCACGTGGCAACTAAAAAGCCCCACATTCGTTTATATCAAACTTGTGAAGCCCCTGCCTGAGACCATGGAGTGGGGACTGATAAATTCCACCAGGTCCGTCCCATGGTCAATTTATAATCAACAATCAGCAGCCCCAAATAATATCTCAAATTAAACCACGAAGCAAACTGAAATAATAGCAGAATCACAAGAAATACTAGAATGGTCCAGCAAAGTCTGCGAAAATAGGCCGGAAGCTACTGGATAGCTTGCACAAAAGCACCTATCCTGAAACACATGTATATTGGGGAAATGCAATTCCCGCAGCCAAGAAATGGAGTCTTGTTAATGACGGTCGATACTAAAGCCAGCAGCTAGGAAGGACGATCCTGGGCAAAAGGTCTGCCCAACTCCAGAATCCGGCGAATTCGAGGGAGCCGGGCCGCCGTCGAGAAAGGCTCGCGAGTGAAGCTGGAGCTAGTCAAACCGTTTGTGAATGGCTCGATGCAGCACCGCAAGAGGTCCTCCGCTGGCTGAGCAGGGTGGTGAGTCGGACTCAGGAGGAGGTTGCGACTGAGTCACGCAACAAAGCAACCTGGAAGCGCTAAAGCGCTATGTGGTGGATCTGGGACTTCCGAAAGCCAGACTCAGAAAAATGTCGCGAAAAAGAAAGGCTTGAAAAATCCTTGAGGTGCTTCAATGGCAGCAGACGTGCCATGAGTCAAACAGATCTGGACAACATGAGCCTCCGAGGCTAGGCTCGTGAAATCAGCACCTCCCGCGAGAAGATGACCCAGTGACACAGCTCCTTCATGGATCTGCAATGGATTCCTCAAGAACAGACGAGAAATCGCCCCAAAAAGCTTCAAACCCAGAAGGTAGAGGTATGAAGCGCGAGGGACTTCGAGCTTTCAGATGCCAGAAGAAGGACGCCATCAATGGCAGCTGCTTTGAGCGTGAATCCGGAGCTAGACACGAACAGAACCGGTTCAGAAAACAATGGAGCTCCGGTCAAAGACGGGCCCTTAGAACAGATCCACATAGAAGTATAATGAGGATACATGAACAAAAGACCCCAATAATCCGGATGAAGAAAAACTGGGAAGAAACAGTTCTTCGAAAAGAAAAATAAAAACGAGGAAAAGAACTAAAAACTAACAGAAAAAGAAAACGACAAACAAAGAAAAGTGAAATAAAAATAAACAAAGGTTGGCCAGCGACTGCCGCCAGCCGCCGGCCAAGAAGGAGGGAGACAAGTTTGTGCTTTAGTTTTTAGAGAGAGGAGAGAGCGTTTTAGAGAAATCGAATGCTTCTTAAAGATGTAAAGTCAAAACATAGTCTTAATAATTCGAGAAGTCGAATCAAGTCAAATAGCTGGTGCTTGTTGATCCGAGAAGCCGAATTGGGTCACATTGTGCGTAATTGGTGACTTAATAAAATAAATGGATCAAGTTATGGATACTTGTTGATCAAAGAAGCCGAATTGGGTCAAATGGAAGACTTATTGATCTGAGAAGTCAATTGGGGTCAAATACAAGCCTTAATGATTCGAGATGTCGAATCGATTCAAATAGTTGGTGCTTGTTGATCCGAGAAGCCGAATTGGGTCACATTGTGCGTACTTGGTGACTTGATAAAACAAACGGATCAAGTTATGGAAACTTGTTGATCAGAGAAGGCGAATTGGGTCAAATGGAAGACTTGTTGATCCGAGAAGTCAATTGGGGTCAAATACAAGCCTTAGTGATTCGAGAAGTCGAATCGAGTCCAAGAGTTAATGCTTGTTGATCCGAGAAGCCGAATCGGGTCATATTGTGCGTACTTGGTGACTTGATAAAACAAACAGATCAAGTTATGGAAACTTGTTGATCCGAGAAGCCGAATTGTGTCAAATGGAAGACTTGTTTATTCGAGAAGACAATTGGGGTAAAACACAACCCTTAATGATTCGTGAAGTCGAATCAAGTCAAATAGACGGTGCTTGTTGATCCGAGAAGCCGAATTGGGTCACATTGTGCGTACTTGGTGACTTGATAAAACAAACTGATAGGGATAACCCGGTTCCTTCGGGTCGGGCTAATTCCAAAGCCCACTGATCGGCCCAGCACGCGCAGGCCCAGCAAGTACGTGAAGGCCCACCACACGTAGGCCCAGCAGGCCCAGGAACACGCGCTGGCCCAGCAAGCGGTTAGTTCCGCGAATCAAGGCTAAAGATTCGTTTCCAACCGCCATGCAGCTGGAGGTGGGCGAGGATATAGGAAGTTTGTGAGGGTTCAATTAGGGTTTTAGGAAGTTAAGTATAAATACATGAAAAGATTTCTGAATTAGGGTTCGCACTCTGTATACTGAATTACTATCTGTAAACTCAACATTCTAGTGAAAGAAACACCTCGGCAAGAGTGATTTTCTGCCCGTGGACGTAGATCTCCGGATCGAACCACGTAAATCCTGTGTTTTTCCATATTGTTTACGTCGATTATCGTTATAGTTCTTGGTTACCGGATTGCGCTTTATCAATTGGCGCCGTCTGTGGGAACGCATTACCAACAATTTTTGACATTTACATCGCATTCAAGACTCATGGTGACAACACGTTTGAATCAGTCTCGCCACGGTGATCAATCTAACCAGGATCCGCCCGTGGATCAAGTTTTGCCACCGAGGCAATTGCCGGCAGGGAGTACGTCTAATCATCAGGGCAATCAAAACCCTCCACCCCCTCAAGACCTGCAAAACCCTAATCTTGCTGCTGCTCAACCCCCGGTTAACATTCAAATTATCCCAGAACTGCTCCAGGCTTTCTTACAAGAGCATGCACATGTTCTTCAAGATTGGGCAGTTAATCGCCTACATCCCGCTGATAACACGTTATTTATGCATGTATTTAGGTCGATTTAGGATCATATTTTATATCATTTACGTGCATATTTGACCGGCATTCATTTATATTAATAATATTTGGGTCCTTTGACGTGTTTCGACTTGTTTTAAGGTATTTTGAGCATTTTCAGGCTACCGGACGAGGAAACAAGTTGGAAAAGAGTGAAAACCGGCCCAAAAGAGTGAGAACCGTCGAAGAACCGGTCCAAACCGGTCCGAACCGGCCTGAACCGGTCCAGGAGCAAAACCGGGCAAGAACCGACACGGCCGCGTCAGACTTGTAACACGGCCGTGTCAAAAGTGTCTTGCAACGCATTGTGGGTTCTGGAATGGAACACGGCCGTGTCACAACTGCAACACGGCCGTGTCAAATGTTGAGCAGAAAGTGAATTTTGTGCAAAGCAACACGGCCGTGTCACTTAAGCAACACGGCCGTGTCAGAAGGGTTTTTATGCGAAGATTTCCTATTTTTAATAGGATTTTGAGCCTATCTTCCCCAAGATTCGTCCCCAACTCTATAAAAAGGACCCCAAGCTCTAGGAAAAAGGGGATCAATCATCAAGAACATAAATTACATCACCTTGGAAGACAAGGAAGACGAAGATCATCGAGACGGAGTCATCCGGGTTAAATTGTTCTCTCTTAGTTTTAATTCTTACAATGTTTTTCATAGAATTTTGTATTGGATTATTACTAGGCATGAGTAGCTAAGCTATTCGTGTCCTAGGGTTAGAAAGTAGGGATCTTTATAACAATGTTTTGATTTATGTTTTAATCTATTAATTCCATTCTTTATGTGTTTTATTTCTATGTTTATGCTTAAACTGAATTTAGCTTGATCACCTAGATTTAGTAATTTAGTTTAACAATTCCGCTTCGAGAGGAGGGAATTGTTATCAGACTTAGAACATAGAGCGCAGTTGTCTATGACTGTGTAGGCCGTGGCTTAGGATCGTTTGGGAGTTATTAGGTTTAATTGACTCGAGAGGGTAATTAGCTTAATTAATCAACGGTTTAATCGCTTCGAGAGAAGGATTAGATTATTGTCGTGCCGCCTAATAAACACTAGAATTGGTAAATTAATAGGTTAATCATATTCAACATTGAAATAATATCCTGAAATCGAAGCCCTAGGATACCTTTTCTCTTTGATTGTTAGTTTTCGTGTTTCCTAAGTTTGAAGTTATATTTAATTAAGTAGTTTAATTAGTAAAATCAACCTGTAAAACTTAGTATCTAGTTAGGACATTCCTAGAGTATTAGGGTATCAAACTACCTAAAACTATTCCTTGTGGGATCGACCTTGACAATAGTACTACACCTACATCCGTACACTTGCGGAACACTAGGTTAGAAACCGACGTGTCAAGTTTTTGGCGCCGTTGCCGGGGAATAGGATTTAGCGCTTAGTTTTTATCCTGAAAAATAGGAGGAAACTAGACTAGATCTTATTTTTTTTCGTATTTTTAATTTTAATTTTAGTTTTTATATTTGAGTTAATTTTTGTATTACGCGGTAGTTCTTGTTTTTGGTGTTCGCAGGCTTCGTATGCACACCAGATCAAAAGGGAAAGAAACCCTTCTTCCTTTCGATCCGGAAATTGAAGCGACAGCTCGCAGACACCGAACGAGAAGAAACTTCACAGCTGAGATGGAGAACCCACCACAGCAACCAAATGATGAAGCATTAAATAGAGTGCTAACAGCCTTAGCACGATTGGACGATCGAGTCACGAACATACAGCAGCAGCTACCTCCACAAGGGCCACAGCTACAACAGCAGTACGGCCCAATTCAGATAGACCCAGCTGCAGGCGATGAAGATGACACGCCTATTAGCGACTGCTTGAAGCCCAGTCCAAATCAGCAGGCAGGAGGAGTACAACCTCCACCACTCAATGCCAACAATTTCGAGCTGAAGCCTGCACTAATCAATATAGTGCAGCAAAATCAGTATGGGGGAAGTGCTTTGGAGGATCCGAATGCGCATCTTATCAAGTTTCGCAGACTGGCCGACACAATCAAGATCAATCATGTGCCGCACGAGCAAGTCAAGATGAGACTGTTCCCTTTCTCAATGAAGGACAGAGCATTACAGTGGTTCAATTCACTAGAAGACATCAGAGATTGGGAAGACTTGAGTACTTCTTTCCTGTTGAAGTACTTTCCACCAAGCAAGATGCTCGACCTGCAGAACCAGATCAATCAGTTCAAGCAATTGGACCAAGAGCCATTCGGAGAGGCTTGGGAGCGATTCCGGGATCTTATCCGGAGTTGCCCTCAACATGGGTTCACCAAGAAGCAGCAAGTATGCAAGTTTTACAATGGTCTACTTGCTCCGACTAGAAACCAAGTGGATGCAGCTGCGGTTGGAAGTTTGATGGAGAAGTCAGTGAGGATGGCATTCTCAATCCTGGACGCGATGGCCAGAACAAGCTACCAATGGTCGAACGAGAGAAACATGCCAAGGAGGGTAGCAAGTGTCCAAAAAGTCGAGCCCGTCAATAATGAGCCAATTGAAAAGCTCACAGCACAAGTAACAGCATTGACGAGCCAGGTAAATCTGCTAACTAATCTGACGTTAGCACAACAGCCAGGGGGTCCGGAAGAAGTTGAAGAAGTAAAATTTGCGAATCAACGAAACTTCAACAACTTCCAGAACAATCAGCCTCGGTACAATCAGTACCCTCAGAATCATCAGAACTTTTCATATGGGAACGCGCAAAACACACTTAATCCGCCACCCGGATTTGCTGTTACAAATGGCATGATCCATGACGGTAAGAAGCCATCACAAGAAGAAATCGCGATGTCACAATTCGAAAAGTATGATGAAAAGTTAGCTCAGTTGGAGAAGAAAGTGGATGGAAAATTCATGGAGCTAAACAAGCATATCACTGGGCAAGGGGCAGACATCAAGAGGCTCGAGAACACGTTGGTGCAGACTCAAGCTAGCATTGGAGAATTGACATCACACATGAGTCAGCTGATAAAGATAGTAGGAGCTCAACACAAGCAAGGCCAATACCCGAGTGATACAGTGGTTAACCCGAAGGAGCACTGCAATATTGTGGAGCTAGATGAGCATGAAGAGAGCTTGAAGGACCAAGAAGCAAAGGAATCAAGCGAGGAAGTCAAAAACATTGAGAAGGAGGAGGTCAATACAATCATAGATAAGAAAACTTCATCTCCTATTCTTGATGAGTCTTTTGATTTTTGTTTTAAAAATTCGTTCTTTGCTAACCTTGATCCTTTAGAGCAATCTAGAGTTGTTGTTGTGAACCAGGAACCATTAAAGGAGAGAATCCAAGTTAAAGAGAAAACAAAGGAGTGGGAGGATGGAAAAGAGGCGACAAAGAAGAGACCGAGCAGGCCCAAGAAGAACGCAAACACAAGCATGAAACCAAGAAGAGCAACAAAAGCAAAAGATCCAGGGAGTTTTACTATTTCTTGCTCAATTGGTAGTCATGAATTTCATAATGTCATGTGTGACTTAGGGTCTAGCATAAACTTGATGTCTCTTAAGCAGTATAGACAATTAGGACTAAGGGAAATTAAACGGTCCTTTACTACTATCAAATTGGCGGATGGATCTTCATTAACGCCGTTGGGAGTAGCAGAGGATGTAGTGGTAAAAGTGCTAAATTTTGAATTCCCTAGTGATTTCTTAGTTGTTGACATGAAAGGGAGTGATGAATTCCCTTTTATCTTAGGAAGACCCTTCTTGGCGACTAGCCAAGCATTAATAGATGTACCTAAAGGGGAGTTGATTTTTCGGGTTCAAAACGAAATAATCACACTCAAAATACATAAGTCGGGTCTAAGGGGTAGGCACAACTGTAGCATTATTTACACTACCCTAACTGCTGTAGAAAATCCTCATGTCCCAAATAGCTCTTTAATTGGTCAGAAAACATTCGACTCGGGGTGGCTAGAAGAAGGTTGATAGGAAAAGGACGTCCGGCTGAAGACGTAAAACAAAGCGCTTGTCGGGAGGCAACCCGATGTTTAATGTTTTATGTTTATATTTTTTTTATTGCGTTAATTTTATGTTTTACGTGTGTTTTAGTGTTTTTGTTTTAGGAATCAACATGGACGAGTGTTGCACGAAACGGGGGTCGAAAAGACGGAAAAAATCGCGTTAAAAGGAGTAGAGGATGCAACACGGCCGTGTCACACTATGGACACGGCCACGTCAAAAGGCACCTAGAAAGTGGTTTTAACACTGGAATGCAACACGGCCGTGTCACATGCTGGACGCGGCCGTGTTAAGATAGTTCAATTGCAACACGGCCGTGTCACAAAATTGACACGGCCGCGTCAAAAGCCTTCTCAAAACGTGTATCCAAACTGGAATGCAACACGGCCGTGTCACACAAACGACACGGCCGTGTCAAAATCAGCCCGGAAACATCAACTTTGGTTCAAATGTAACACGGCCGTGTCACAACCTTCAACACGACCGTGTCAATACTTCAGCAGAAAAAATACAAAAATTCAGAACGCGATGCGGAGACGGCCGAACCAATATCCAGTAAGGAGCAAAATGGCACGATTTCGGAGCTCGTAGGGGTTTCAAAAAGCCGACGTCGAAACGATTTGTAAGTTAGCACCAAGGCGTACCACGTGTTTCCTCCAAACATTGGCTTTCAGCCAAGTTTGGGGGAGGGGGTAGACCGTGGGACGTCTTGGCAGCTATATTTATAGTTTTGATTTACCTCGTTCGAATTTCGTGTTGTTAATTGTGGGTCCGTGTGCCCATTTTGCTGATTTTTTTTATTGTTTAAATTGGTTTATCGGGTCTGTGAGCCCATTTTTCTGATGTATTAGTGCTGTTGGGTCTGTGAGCCCAAGTTGATTGCATATCATTTCTATGTTGAGTCTTAGGAGTTAGAGTTTAGAGTCAATAAGAATAATAAAACCCGGAAATAGGTAATAAGTGAGAAAAATAAAAAGAGAAAATTAGGGAAAGATGGATGATGAATAGTTGATGATGAGATGATTTTCAGAAGTAGATGAAAAATGGCACATAATAGAGCATGAGAGGTGTTTTGAGACGAAATTGAGCTTGAACTGAGAATATTCAATCAAAATTAACCTTGTGAGAATTTGAGCCTAATTATACTCCAATTTTTGGAGTCATATACTTTCTTTCGGTGTGAATTTGATTGAATATGTGTACTAATCTCTAGAACTTGCCTTGAGTCTTTACTAAGAATGTGTCAAGTATATGTTGTGATTTAGGAAATGATCTTAGGCAACTTTTTGTTTAAGCCTGTTTATTCGAACCATGAAATTGCCTTTGACCCATAATGAAAAAATTATCCCTAGTTAGCCCACTTGAGCCTTAGAGCCTTATTTATTCATACCCTAACAATGTCAGCCGAAATCCTTTTGATTTATCTCTTTTGGCCCTAATTGGATTAATCAAGTTTGAGGGAGGAGAATTGGAAGGAAATTTTGGGTGAACAACTTGTGGGAAGGAATGGGAAGTAGGGATATTTTCAAAAGATGAAGGAAATAAGAGAAAAGTGATAGGTGAAAAACAAAGAATGGCCTCTCCTAGAAAAAAAGAAAAAAAGAAAAAGAAAAAAAAAAAAAAAGAAAAAAAAAAGAAAGGAAAAAAAAAAAAAAGAGAAAAGAAAAGTTGTATTATAGAGGAGAGGCTAGAAAATAAAGTGTTTAAATTGTGAATTTTCTTAGAACATTCGGGTAGTCCCAAAAATGTGGTACCCACAGAAATGAAAAGCACTTAAGTTGTACGGACTTTTGAAGGTGAAGAAGTCACTTTGTGGGGTGATTTGCTGAAATTTGAAGAGTGAGATTGAGTGATTGTATTGAGGGGTAGTCGGGTTAGACGTAACTTGATTAGTCCAATGAATAGTCACTTAAATCCAAATGTATCCCACCTTACCTTAAGCCCACATTACAACCAAAATAAAGACCTTTTTGATCTTTTATCACACATATCAAGTACGAGGTCTAGTGTAGACGATTGGCAAGCATATGGTAGGCTTTGCATGTAATTCAATATGAGTGAAAATTATTTTAGCCTAAACACTTGAGAGATGAGTGAAACACTTACCCGGTGAGGGTTGAATAATTCGAAAGTTCAAAGTCTCGAGATTAGTTGATTTACGCGTTATCGCATATGCTCAAGTGAATTGTGTGCCTAGTTGTTTTAAGGAAAATCAAACTGAAACTGAATTCATCATCTAATCGCCCTAAACAAAATGCATAATCACTTGTCTTCTTTGTGTCTTTTTTGTATGATGTTCGGGACGAACAACAGTTTAAGTTTGGGGGAGTTTGATAACACGTTATTTATGCATGTATTTAGGTCGATTTAGGATCATATTTTATATCATTTACGTGCATATTTGACCGGCATTTATTTATATTAATAATATTTGGGTCCTTTGACGTGTTTCGACTTGTTTTAAGGTATTTTGAGCATTTTCAGGCTACCGGACGAGGAAAAAAGTTGGAAAAGAGTGAAAACCGGCCCAAAAGAGTGAGAACCGTCGAAGAACCGGTCCAAACCGGTCCGAACCAGCCTGAACCGGTCCAGGAGCAAAACCGGGCAAGAACCGACACGGCCGCGTCAGACTTGTAACACGGCCGTGTCAAAAGTGTCTTGCAACGCATTGTGGGTTCTGGAATGGAACACGGCCGTGTCACAACTGCAACACGGCCGTGTCAAATGTTGAGCAGAAAGTGAATTTTGTGCAAAGCAACACGGCCGTGTCACTTAAGCAACACGGCCGTGTCAGAAGGGTTTTTATGCGAAGATTTCCTATTTTTAATAGGATTTTGAGCCTATCTTCCCCAAGATTCGTCCCCAACTCTATAAAAAGGACCCCAAGCTCTAGGAAAAAAGGGGATCAATCATCAAGAACATAAATTACATCACCTTGGAAGACAAGGAAGACGAAGATCATCGAGACGGAGTCATCCGGGTTAAATTGTTCTCTCTTAGTTTTAATTCTTACAATGTTTTTCATAGAATTTTGTATTGGATTATTACTAGGCATGAGTAGCTAAGCTATTCGTGTCCTAGGGTTAGAAAGTAGGGATCTTTATAACAATGTTTTGATTTATGTTTTAATCTATTAATTCCATTCTTTATGTGTTTTATTTCTATGTTTATGCTTAAACTGAATTTAGCTTGATCACCTAGATTTAGTAATTTAGTTTAACAATTCCGCTTCGAGAGGAGGGAATTGTTATCAGACTTAGAACATAGAGCGCAGTTGTCTATGACTGTGTAGGCCGTGGCTTAGGATCGTTTGGGAGTTATTAGGTTTAATTGACTCGAGAGGGTAATTAGCTTAATTAATCAACGGTTTAATCGCTTCGAGAGAAGGATTAGATTATTGTCGTGCCGCCTAATAAACACTAGAATTGGTAAATTAATAGGTTAATCATATTCAACATTGAAATAATATCCTGAAATCGAAGCCCTAGGATACCTTTTTTCTTTGATTGTTAGTTTTCGTGTTTCCTAAGTTTGAAGTTATATTTAATTGAGTAGTTTAATTAGTAAAATCAACCTGTAAAACTTAGTATCTAGTTAGGACATTCCTAGAGTATTAGGGTATCAAACTACCTAAAACTATTCCTTGTGGGATCGACCTTGACAATAGTACTACACCTACATCCGTACACTTGCGGAACACTAGGTTAGAAACCGACGTGTCACCCGCGGGGCCTGCCACGGGGCCTGCCAGCCATAATGCTAATCCCGTGGTGCCTCCACCCCGTTCGCATGATCAACATGACCTGGGGCACCGCGGGCGTCAGGATCGACGACGGGAACGACCTGGTTCTTCCGAGGACCATGGGAGTTCTAATGAATCACGACCTGGCAATGAGGAACCTACTGATGTGGATCGCCGCCGTCCACTTAATGCAGCTAAGAGAGTTCGCTATGCCAATCCTCATGCTCTAAATCTTCAAGAGTATGAGCAAGTTCAACGCAATGTTGAACTAGACAGAATTCTGGGTCTTGATGCCGACGGGCATATCATCACGCCGTTCTCCTCAGAAATCATGGCCACCGCCCTTCCCGAAGGGTTCAAACGGCCAGCTATACCACCTTACAATGGCACCGGAGATCCGGCCAATTTTCTTGGAGCTTTTAGGCACAGCATGCTTAGCCATGATAACATCACATCCCTTCAGTACTGCAAGATTTTCCCTGAGTACTTACAGGATGAAGCTCGGGTTTGGTTTGATTCTCTTCCACGCAACAGCGTATCCTCCTTCAGAGAACTCGCCGAGCACTTTTGCGCACGGTTCGAAGCACGGGCGAAGCCCATGGCCACCCTGGCCGATGTCATGAACATGGAACAGCGGGAAGGTGAAACCGTTACGCAATTTCTTGACCGCTTCACAGCGGTAAGTCTCAAGGTGGGAAATTGCCCCGACGACGTAGTCATCAACGCATTTATGAATGGACTCCGCCCCGGAGCACTTTACACCGAGTTAGCTCGGAACACACCGGTCACAACTCGAGCACTGTTCAAAACAGTGTGCAAATTTGCTAAGGCCGAGGAGCAGACTCGCCAGAAGCGAGAGAAACACGCTAGCAAGCGGCAATCCGACAAAGCACAAACTGGGGCTAGTACTCGACCTAGTGCATTTTCCCGCCTGACACCGGGGCGTTCAGAATCCCGAAGTGAAATTCCACAATTGACTCCGTTGACGAAGTCACGAGCTGAAATCCTATCTATCCACAAGAACGATCTGCGACCTTGTCCGCGGATGACCGCGCCTCCTGAGAAGAGAAATCGTGGAAAGTGGTGTGCGTACCACCGAGATCATGGGCACGAGACAGAGGAGTGCCGAGAACTCGGTAAGGAAATCGAGGAGTGCCTTAGGAAAGGATTCTTGCGCCAATACATTGCGCGAACTGATGATAAGCCCCGGACAGGTCAAAATGGGGGGTCATCCAATAATCACGGATATCATGACCACGGCACACAACAAAACCGACCGCCGTGGCAAAATAACCGGCCGGGGCCGAACAACTACGCACGACAAGATTCTGGCAATCGCCAGCAACCGCGTCTCCCACCACCACCTCCTCCTCCGGCAGGACCCGGAGACAATGCACCCCCTCACGTGATAAACGTGATATATGGAGCCCTACCCACCGGGGCTTCACGGCATGCCTTAAAGGCAGAAGCTCGACGTCCTCCTCCCGAGGAGCCACGTCATAAACGCCTCCATCAGTCCGAGACTGTTAGCTTCACGGATAGGGACCCGGTTCCGGAGATAACACCTCACACAGACGCTATTGTCATCGACATGACTGTAGCCAACATAACAGTAAGGCGGGTCTTCGTGGATAATGGGGCCGCGGTGAGTGTTATATTTGCCGACTGTTTCCAAAGGATGGGGATTTCTCGGGACCAACTTTGGCCGGCCCCCGGGCCACTGCAGACTTTCACTCAAGGTGAAGTCCAGCCGGAAGGTGTCATCACTCTCCCAGCATCTTTGGGGACTTATCCGAGGATAAAAACCATCTTCGTGGATTTTTATGTGGTGAACTCCCCGTCACCATACAACATGATATTGGGCCGGGACTGGCTTACCCCTGCCAAAGCCGTATGCTCCACATATCACCTCGCATTAAAGTTCCCCACTTCGCATGGCGAAGTGGCTATCCGTGGGAGTCAGAGGGTCTCAAAGGAGTGTATGTACGTAGCACTCAAAAAGACTGCTAGAGCCCCTCCCAAACAGCAGCTTCAGGTAGCATCATCAACTTTGGAACCTCAAGAATGTACCTTGTTGGGGGATGCCACCGCTCAAGTACCGCTTGATCCGTCCAAGCCGGAGCAAACTGTAACCGTAGGAGCCGTGGATGTGCCATGGTTACATCAGGCTATAATTCGGACCTTGCGAGAGTATTCCGATGTTTTCGCATGGTCCCCACTAGATATGCCCGGGGTCTCTCCCGATATAATAACGCATAAGCTGAACATTGATCCTAGCGTAAAGCCAATCCAGCAAAAACAGAGGAAGTTCGCTCCGGAGCGAAATGAGGCCATTCGAATCGAGGTAAAGCAACTCTTGGATGCGGACATCTTGTTCGAAGTATTTTACCCCTCTTGGCTATCTAATCCGGTAATGGTGACAAAAACCGGTGGGGCATGGTGGATGTGTGTCGACTTCTCCGATCTCAATAAGCACTGTCCGAAAGACTGTTATCCTCTGCCCTCCATCGACCAAAAGGCCGAAGCCATTACGGGGTACGTGGCACTTTGCTTCCTAGATCTACACAAGGGGTATCATCAGATTTTTATGGATCCGCAGGATGCCTTCAAAACGGCATTTATCACTGCCTTTGGGTGCTACGCTTTTAAGAAATTGCCCTTCGGGCTCAAGAACGCTGGAGCCACCTATCAACGTCTCATGGACTGTGTTTTTCACGACCAGATTGGTCGTAACGTTGAGGTTTACGTCGATGACCTGGTCATCAAAAGCTCCTCTCATCCTTCATGTGTGCAAGACATTGCCGAAACATTGCACATTCTGCGGCGCTATAACTTGCGACTCAATCCAGCGAAATGCACTTTCGGTGTTGGCTCCGGGAAGTTTCTCGGTTATATGGTTTCGCAAAACGGCCTGCAGCCCAATCCAGCCAAACTCCGTGATGTGTTAGATTTGCAGCCACCAAAAACATTCATGGACGTTCAACGCCTCACAGGTGGTTTGGCGGCCTTAAATAGATTCTTGTCAAAAGCGGCGGAGCGCCAGCTCCCATTCTTTAAAATCTTAAGACAGGCGAAGTCCTTTGAGTGGACCCCGGAGTGTACCGAAGCTTTTGAAGCTTTGAAGCGCCATATACAGCAGCTGCCCACTTTGTCAGTTCCTCTCCCCGGAGAGCCGCTCTACCTGTATTTGGCTTCCGCCAAGGAAGCTATTAGCGCAGCTCTCGTACGAGAAATCGATGGCGTTCAGCATCCCGTGTACTTCGCAAGCCGAGTACTTCACGGGGCAGAGACGCGATATTCCGCGCTAGAGAAAACCGCTTTGGCCCTTGTTATGGCAGCTCGACGTCTTCGGCCATACTTCCAAGGACGTGAGATACGAGTTCTGACCAATCACGCCATACGCCAGATTCTTGTAAAACCCGAGGTGTCGGGGCGCCTCGCCAAGTGGGCTATTGAGTTAGGTGAATATGACATTCAGTTTCTCCCCCGCCGAGCAATTAAGGGTCAAGCACTCGCCGATTTTCTGGCTGAAGCCCCGGGAGACAATCATGAGTCTCCCGTAGACAATGATACACATCACCGTGTTACCATCGCTCCTTCACCTCGGAAGTGGCAACTATTCGTGGATGGAGCATCCACGGTCCGAGGAAGTGGTGCCGGACTGCTTCTCATCGACCCCGAGGAGGTTGAAGTGAAATACGTCATCCGGTTCAAGTTCAAGGTGACTAATAATGAAGCGGAGTACGAGGCAGTTCTCGCCGGGCTCAGGCTCGCTCAATCCTTAGACGTTCGTCATCTTGAGCTCTTCACGGACTCCGAGGTCGTGTCCAGACAGATCCAGGGGACTTATGTCGCCAAGGATGAAACAATGGTCAGGTATCGTGCTTTAACATTAAAGCTTATCTCCACTTTTGATGCAGTTGTTGTACAGAAAATACCACGAGCTCAGAACACAAGAGCAGATGCGCTCAGCAAATTGGCCTCCGCGGTCCGAAATAATATATCTCCGGATATTATGGTTGAAGACTTGCTTCATCCAGCAATTCATGAGGCCACAATTTCGGTACTGACCGACAACGGTCCGAACTGGATGACACCTATCATCCAGTATCTTCGAGATGGAGTTCTGCCTACTGATAAGCTACAAGCTCGGCAAGTTGTTCTCAAAGCTCCCAAATACTCCTTTCATGGTGGAGTTTTATATCGACGGTCATACCTACAACCGAACCTCCGGTGTCTCGCTCCTACCGAAGATACCCAAGTTCTGCGGGAGGTTCATGAAGGGGCCTGTGCTAGCCATATCGGCTCCCGGACATTAGCCAAGAAAGTTCTCCGCTGGGGATACTATTGGCCAACACTGTTCAACGATGCTCACGACTTCGTGACCAAGTGCAACAAGTGCCAGCTGCACTCCCGTGTGAAGCACCTGCCACAGACCGAGCTCACCGGAATCCAAAGCGCGTGGCCGTTTATTCAGTTGGGTATCGACATTGTTGGCCCATTCCCCGTCGCTCCGGGAGGTTTGAAGTTCCTGGTCGTTGCCGTAGACTACTTCACCAAGTGGGTCGAGGCCGAACCACTTACAGCCATTACTGGTCAGAATATCTTGAAATTTGTGTGGCGCAATATTGTTTGTCGCTTCGGCATCCCGAGCACTATCATCTCGGACAACGGTAAACAGTTTGCCAATGATCCATTCCGGTCATGGTGCGAAGAACTCCACATCAAACAAATTTTCACTTCGGTAGCTCACCCTCAAGCCAACGGGCAGGTTGAGGTCACCAATCGGACACTGCTCACAGGAATAAAGAAGCGCCTGGATAATGCCAAAGGTCTCTGGGCTGAAAACCTTCCACAAGTCCTATGGGCTTATCGCACAACACCGCATACATCTACCGAGGAGACTCCTTACAGCCTTACTTACGGTTCTGAAGCCGTTATCCCTGCTGAAATCAGTGTACCAAGCCCCCGTCTCCTTACATTGGTTCCAGAGGATAATGACGAGGCTCTTCGGGCAAATTTGGATGAGCTTGAAGATCGCCGAGATCAATCATTCATTCAACAGGCCAGATGTAAACAACGAGCAGCCCGGTATCATAACCTCCGGGTCCGAGGTACTCAGTTCAATGTCGGGGACTTAGTTCTTCGGCTCAACTCAGCCAGCAAAGCTGCCCCCGAAGGAAAATTACACGCTTCTTGGGAAGGTCCTTACCGAGTCGTTGCCGCACGCGACTCTGGATCCTATCAGCTTGAACATCTCAACGGGACCCCGATTCCCCGAAGCTGGCACGTCACTAACTTAAGGCGTTTCTATCTGTGAAGGCCACATCTCAAGTACCATCTTACCTTTAATTTCTTTTATAGTTGTTATCTCTCTTTGTACACTTATCATTGAATAAAAATTCTTTCTTTGCGTATCTTGCTGTGTTATCCTTTACGTTACGGGGACGCCCTAACGCACTCATATTATCATTACTAGTCTCCGGACAGTTAAAAATCTTTCTCTCGGTCCGTCCGAGGAGGTTCGCATTTTAGTCCCCGGACTCATATCACTTTCTCGTCTGTTTAACCGGAGAAGTGTTTACTCCCGCCTGATCCATCCGGGGAGATATTACTCCCGCCTGATCCGTCCGAGGAGATATTACTCCCGCCTGATCCGTCCGGGGAGATATTACTCCCGCCTGATTCGTCCGGGGAGATATTACTCCCGCCTGATCCGTCCGGGGAGATATTACTCCCGCCTGATCCGTCCGGGGAGATATTACTCCCGCCTGATCCGTCCGGGGAGATTGGATTTATCCATATTGTGTTTCCCGAACACCCAATTAAAATTGTTAATAATTTTTCCTGTCGTGTTCCCGAACACCCGATTAAAATGGTTCGTAACCAGTTGCTCTCATTAAATAAGTTTGTACACACTACAACAATTTTATTACCTTCTGAATATTACAACATCAAGAAGTTTTTTATATAAGACTTCAAACATAAAAAAAAAAAAAAAAAGAAGTCATATGCGACCCCCGAGCCAGTACTCCGCGCTCCGGCGTTGTTGCCTGCTTCTTGGTCTTCGCTGCGTCCTCCGGGGCCTTGACGTTCTCCGGCCTCGGGCTCCGGCTCGGTCATCCCTTCGAGCTTCCCTACGCCGAGGACTTGCTCTAGGCGCTTGCCTGGGGGCTTCATCTCTGGTCCGCGCCTGGCTACTTTGTTGTGGCACGGACCTTGGAGTTTGGGCTCATTGCTCAGGGTCCCACTCCTCCGGAACCATCACCTCGATTTCCCTGGTTAGCTCCTCGACTACCTCTTCGGCAACCGCCGCGGGTTCTTCTTCGACTGTGACCACTGGAGCTGGCTCTTGGATAACTATGCCTTTGGTCTTTCCGGAGGGTTTTTTCTTATCCTTCCGAGGAGCTCTCTGCGTACTTCGGTCCCGACTGGAGCTCGCGATGAATTCTTCAGCAGTAGGCCTCCACCTGCCTCGGCTCTTCAGCCCTTCATACATACTGAGAAGCAGCTCCAGGACTTCTCGTTTCCTCACGAGCTCCGCGGACTCGACAGAGCTCCTCGACATCAATGCCGCGATGTCACTCTGGATTTCAACGACCCGCTCCTCTACTTCTTCAAAAGTCAGAAGACCGAACTATGAAAGAATTCGTTCATACTCCTTCTGATGAACACGGATGCGGCTCATCTCGGCAGCTGTAGTTCGATACTTCATCTCGAAGTCTTTGGCTCTTTCATTGGCCTCAACCACCTTCTTCTCTGCCGAGGCAACCTGCTTTTCCAGCTTTGGCACTACGTGCGTCTGCAGATGATTCTTCTCTCCGCGGAACCACTCAAGTGATCGCATGAGCTTCTTTATTATTTCGTGTAGCTCCGCGGTGTTCTAAACAGACAACGAAGACAACCAGATCGATTACTCTCAAGTATGTAAAGAGTTACATTCAGTTCGACAACAGACATAAAATTGCTCATGCAAGTAAAACAAGAAGTTCAAGAGACTGAGAAACATGATTGTATTTCACAAGGCAGATTACAATTGTTCAAAACAGTACATCATTCCTAACATTTCTAAAAAAGTACAACTTTAAATCTGCGGGGATCGACTGACCTCCCGCTCAGCTGCCTCGGTCACATCGGGCAAATCCTCAGTCTCCTCATTGGCTGCGACGGCCTCGACCGCAGCTGGGGCTTCGACCTCCATCCGTGGAGGGGGCTCAATGCTCCGGGAAGCGGTGACCAGCTCACCTCGGCAGAATGCCAGGAATTCTTCGTCTTGGTCCACTTCGCAGCTTGCAACTTCCGCGGCAGTCAGAAGCTGCTTCTTCTCCCCGAGCACCTTCACCAGGGGCCACTCTGGCAGCTTCGCTAGAGAGGCGTAATAGGCCTTTTCCACCTCGGCCACCGCCTCAGGGTCATACCCGAATTCTGGACGATTGATGTCCACATTCGGGTACGCCTCCTTCACCTCCTCCAGCACCAAGGCGCGTGTGGCTTTATCCCCTATTGCCACAAACTCCGTCTGGAAGTCAAGGAACGTGCTGGTGTGTAGTAATTTTTCGGCGAACGCTTTCAGCATCGCTCCTTGCCCCTCGATCACAGCGGCTTCCCGCGCCTCCATCTCCGTGCGAAGCTGCAGATTTTCTCCCCGCAGAGCAGCGTTCTCGGCCCCCACACTGCGCAAGCGCACCACTTCGTCTTCGACCAACGACGCCCTTTTACGCGCCTCGGACAAGTCTTAAGCTAGCTTGTCGTTTCGCGCGCGAAGATCCCGCGCTGCCGCGGCCAGCTCTTCTCTGGCCTCCACCTCGCTTTTCAGGCCAACCTCTATGATTCCTCTGGCCAGCTGCAGAATCTTCTCGGCGTCCGCGCCGTCAAACCCCAGCCTACTGGGGGTCGCCTGTTCTACCTGGATAAGTTGAATACAACACGACACCGAGCTCAGACCTCATACTATACACCTCGCGTACGTAAAAGTTATGATCAGCGTTTTGAGTATTACCTCCGTACTCTCCCCTACTCGAGGTCTTTTGGACGGTGCCAGCGGAGTGTCGGTAGGCTCTGGCCTCCTTTTCATCACGGGAGATGGCTCCGCCGACATAACCCGCTCGTCAGACCCCGCCGCTGGTCGCGCACTGGGTGGCATCTTCCCCCGGGGAGACACCTCAGCGGCTTTCCCCTTCTTCTTGGCCGCTGCAGTCTTAGCGGGGCTTCCTGCTGCTGGTTGCTTTCCGAAGCGTCCCACTGCATATATGTCTATGGTTAGTCCTGCACAAAACGACAGTTATAAACAGCAAGATAAAGAACTCCTACCCTCTTCGGCACCCGCCGTACCCGAATAGTACAGGCTCAATCCTGCCTTCTCCAATTCCTCCTCGGAGCAGAGGGTTTTAAAAGTCCCCACTGTCCGGAACGTATGCTTCACTTCGGCCCTCGGGCTCTCCACGGGGGCGGTATCAAGCACCTCGTCACTCCTCCACTTCGGGAGAGCTATTTTATTCCTAATGAATATGAACCTCTCCTTCCACCCCTCTACTTTGCTCGGGTTCTGAACCTTGAACCCTCCTCGGGCTCGGGGACTAAAGGAATACCACCCCTTGGACTTCCCGAAGTTTTTTAGCTGGTAGAAGAACCTAAAAAGCTCTACAGTTGGTTCTACTCCGGCCTGTTTACAGACCACGGTGAATCCCACCACCTGCCTCACCGCGTTCGGCGCTAATTGACAGAGGGCAATACCGTAGTATTTTAACAATTCGATGACTACGTCCCACAGCGGCAATCTCAATCCTACTCTAAGGGGATCTATATACACGGTAATAAACCCCTGCGGTGGGCAACATGCCCTATCCTCGGGGGTAGGGATTATGTACTCAAGGTCGAAGGGAAGGTAAAAAGACGGGAGCTCCCTCAAAATTTGCTCTCGCGACATCCGTATCTGTCTATTGTTCTAACCTCATTCCTCTCCGGAATGAGATATGATAGGGGGGGGATGTCTAACGGGGTATTCGAAGTCCCTAATTCTTCAATCGAGGCCGAAGATGAGGCAGAAGATGAAGAAGATGAAGAGGAAGACATACTTACTTGGTTTGAATTTGAAAGGGTTGCTTTGAGAAGTTTTTTGATCTGAGATGAATCACGAATGCAGATTTCCTCTTTTTCCCACTTTCTAAACTGATGAATCACAATGAAGAAGATGAAAGGTTACTGTGCAGTTATTTCCAGATATATACGCAAAAAACCAACGGCCCTGATGCAGCCTATTCAAATTCACTGGTGGAGATTTAAACGTGCTGCTCACGCGCTTTACAGTTCCCCAGGCGCGTGGGGAACAGGTTTCTTGGAAGTCGCAGAGCGTGTCACTTCACGTCTCTCTCTCTCATGATGGCGCCGCCAATCACATCAACCTCACCCTTCGTCAGTAAGATTCAAACTACACTCCGGTGATTCCTTCACCTCGGTCATACTCCCACACTCCGGTGCTCCCTTCATCTTGGCCAGACTATTCACTCCGGTGTACCCTCCACTTCGGCCAAGTTGTTACATACTTCCAACGCGTTTCGGGCTTCTGGGATATTCGGTACCTCGCTATACGCCCCGTGCACTTCGGCCTAGATCGGCACCGCGTCCGCCGACTACTCCGCAGAGTCCCAGGGACGCGGATAGACTCAGTCCTCCATAAACACTTCGGCCCGCCAGCGACCCCGATTCTTCTTGCCTACGGTTCCACCCCGGTGACAACCGAAGCTCCCTCCTCGCTTCGGCTGGGGGGGGGGGGGCATCTGATAGGGATAACCCGGTTCCTTCGGGTCGGGCTAATACCAAAGCCCACTGATCGGCCCAGCACGCGCAGGCCCAGCAAGTACGTGAAGGCCCACCACACGTAAGCCCAGCAGGCCCAGGAACACGCGCTGGCCCAGCGAGCGGTTAGTTCCGCGAATCAAGGCTAAAGATTCGTTTCCAACCGCCATGCAGCTGGAGGTGGGCGAGGATATAGGAAGTTTGTGAGGGTTCAATTAGGGTTTTAGGAAGTTAAGTATAAATACATGAAAAGAACTCTGAATTAGGGTTCGCACTCTGTATACTGAATTACTATCTGTAAACTCAACATTCTAGTGAAAGAAACACCTCGGCAAGAGTGATTTTCTGCCCGTGGACGTAGATCTCCGGATCGAACCACGTAAATCCTGTGTTTTTCCATATTGTTTACGTCGATTATCGTTATAGTTCTTGGTTACCGGATTGCGCTTTATCACAAACGGATCAAGTTATGGATACTTGTTGATAAGAGAAGCCGAATTGGGTCAAATGGAAGACTTGTTGATCCGAGAAGTCAATTGGGGTCAAATACAAGCCTTAGTGATTCGAGAAGCCGAATCGAGTCCAAGAGTTAGTGCTTGTTGATCCAAGAAGTCGAATTGGGTCACATTGTGCGTACTTGATTACTTGATAAAATAAACGGATCAAGTTATAGAAACTTGTTGATCAGAGAAGCCGAATTGGGTCAAATGGAAGACTTTTTTATACGAGAAGTGAATTGGGGTCAAACACAAGCCTTAGAGATTCAAGAAGTCGAATCGAGCCAAAGAGTTAGTGCTTGTTGATCCGAGAAGCCGAATTGGGTCACAGTGTGCGTACTTGGTAACTTGATAAAACAAACGGATCAAGTTATGGATACTTGTTGATCAGAGAAGCCGAGTTAGGTTAAATGGAAGACTTGTTGATACAAGAAGTCAATTTGAGTCAAATACAAGCCTTAATAATTCGAGAAGTCGAATCAAGTCAAATAGTTGGTGCTTGTTGAACAGAGAAGCCGAATTGGGTCACATGGTGCGTAATTGGTGACTTAATAAAATAAATGGATCAAGTTATGGATACTTGTTGATCAAAGAAGCCGAATTGGGTCAAATGGAAGACTTATTGATCTGAGAAGTCAATTGGGGTCAAATACAAGCCTTAATCATTCGAGATGTCGAATCGATTCAAATAGTTGGTTCTTGTTGATCCGAGAAGCCGAATTGGGTCACATTGTGCGTACTTGGTGACTTGATAGAACAAACGAATCAAGTTATGGAAACTTCTTGATCAGAGAAGCCGAATTGGGTCAAGTGGAAGACTTGTTGATCCGAGAAGTGAATTGGGGTCAAATAGAAACCTTAGTGATTCGAGAAGTCGAATCGAGTCCAAGAGTAAGTGCTTGTTGATCCGAGAAGCCGAATTGGGTCATATTGTGCGTACTTGGTGACATGATAAAACAAACGGATCAAGTTATGGAAACTTGTTGATCCGAGAAGCCGAGTTGTGTTAAATGGAAGACTTGTTTATTCGAGAAGACAATTGGGGTAAAAAACAACGCTTAATGATTCGAGAAGTCGAATCAAGTCAAATAGATGGTCCTTGTTGATCCGAGAAGCCGAATCGGGTCACATTGTGCGTACTTGGTGACTTGATAAAACAAACGGATCAAGTTATGGAAACTTATTGATCAGAGAAGCCAAATTGGGTCAAATGGAAGACTTCTTGATCCGAGAAGCAATTGGGGTGAAATACAAGCCTTAGTGATTCGAGAAGTCGAATCGAGCCAAAGAGTTAGTGCTTGTTGATCCGAGAAGCCGAATTGGGTCACATTGTGCGTACTTGGTAACTTGATCAAACAAACATATCAAGTTATGGATACTTGTTGATCAGAGAAGCCGAATTAGGTCAAATGGAAGACTTGTTGATACGAGAAGTAAATTTGGGTCAATTACAAGCCTTAATAATTCGAGAAGTCGAATCAAGTCAAATAGTTGGTGTTTGTTGACCCGAGAAGCCGAATTGGGTCACATTGTGCGTAATTGGTGACTTTATAAAATAAACGGATCAAGTTATGGATGCTTGTTGATCAGAGAAGCCGAATTGGGTCAAATGGAAGACTTGTTGATCTGAGAAGTCAATTGAGGTCAAATACAAGCCTTAATAATTCGAGAAGTCGAATCAAGTCAAATAGTTGGTGCTTGTTGATCTGAGAAGCCGAATTACGTCACATTGTGCGTAATTGGTGACTTAATAAAATAAATGGATCAAGTTATGGATACCTGTTGATCAAAGAAGCCGAATTGGGTCAAATAGAAGACTTATTGATCTAAGAAGTCAATTGGGGTCAAATACAAGCCTTAATCATTCGAGATGTCGAATCGATTCAAATAGTTGGTGCTTGTTGATCCGAGAAGCCGAATTGGGTCACATTGTGCGTACTTGGTGACTTGATAAAACAAACGGATCAAGTTATGGAAACTTGTTGATCAGAGAAGCCGAATTGGGTCAAATGGAAGACTTGTTGATCCGAGAAGTCAATTAGGGTCAAATACAAGCCTTAGTGATTCGAGAAGTCGAATCGAGTCCAAGAGTTAGTGCTTGTTGATCCAAGAAGCCGAATTGGGTCATATTGTGCGTACTTGGTGACTAGATAAAACAAACGGATCAAGTTATGGAAACTTGTTGATTCCAGAAGACGAATTGTGTCAAATGGAAGACTTGTTTATTCGAGAAGACAATTGGGGTAAAAAACAACCCTTAATGATTCGAGAAGTCGAATCAAGTCAAATAGATGGTGCTTGTTGATCCGAGAAGCCAAATCAGGTCACATTGTGCGTACTTGGTGACTTGATAAAACAAACGGATCAAGTCATGGAAACTTATTGATCAGAGAAGCCAAATTGGGTCAAATGGAAGACTTCTTGATCCGAGAAGCAATTGGGGTGAAATACAAGCCTTAGTGATTCGAGAAGTCGAATCGACCCAAAGAGTTAGTGCTTGTTGATCCGAGAAGCCGAATTGGGTCACATTGTGCATACTTGGTAACTTGATAAAACAAACAGATCATGTTATGGATACTTGTTGATCAAAGAAGCCGAATTAGGTCAAATGGAAGACTTGTTGATACGAGAAGTAAATTTGGGTCAAATACAAGCCTTAATAATTCGAGAAGTCGAATCAAGTCAAATAGTTGGTGCTTGTTGACCCGAGAAGCCGAATTGGGTCACAATGTGCGTAATTGGTGACTTTATAAAATAAACTGATCAAGTTATGGATGCTTGTTGATCAGAGCAGCCGAATTGGGTCAAATGGAAGACTTGTTGATCTGAGCAGTCAATTGGGGTCAAATACAAGCCTTAATGATTTGAGAAGTCGAATCGATTCAAATAGTTGGTGCTTGTTGATCCGAGAAGCCGAATTGGGTCACATTGTGCGTACTTGATTACTTGATAAAATAAACGGATCAAGTTATAGAAACTTGTTGATCAGAGAAGCCGAATTGGGTCAAATGGAAGACTTTTTTATACGAGAAGTGAATTGGGGTCAAATACAAGCCTTAGAGATTCAAGAAGTCGAATCGAGCCAAAGAGTTAGTGCTTGTTGATCCGAGAAGCCGAATTGGGTCACAGTGTGCGTACTTGGTAACTTGATAAAACAAACGGATCAAGTTATGGATACTTGTTGATCAGAGAAGCCGAGTTAGGTCAAATGGAAGACTTGTTGATACAAGAAGTCAATTTGAGTCAAATACAAGCCTTAATAATTCGAGAAGTCGAATCAAGTCAAATAGTTGGTGCTTGTTGAACAGAGAAGCCGAATTGGGTCACATGGTGCGTAATTGGTGACTTAATAAAATAAATGGATCAAGTTATGGATACTTGTTGATCAAAGAAGCCGAATTGGGTCAAATGGAAGACTTATTGATCTGAGAAGTCAATTGGGGTCAAATACAAGCCTTAATCATTCGAGATGTCGAATCGATTCAAATAGTTGGTTCTTGTTGATCCGAGAAGCCGAATTGGGTCACATTGTGCGTACTTGGTGACTTGATAGAACAAACGGATCAAGTTATGGAAACTTCTTGATCAGAGAAGCCGAATTGGGTCAAGTGCAAGACTTGTTGATCCGAGAAGTGAATTGGGGTCAAATAGAAACCTTAGTGATTCGAGAAGTCGAATCGAGTCCAAGAGTAAGTGCTTGTTGATCCGAGAAGCCGAATTGGGTCATATTGTGCGTACTTGGTGACATGATAAAACAAACGGATCAAGTTATGGAAACTTGTTGATCCGAGAAGCCGAGTTGTGTTAAATGGAAGACTTGTTTATTCGAGAAGACAATTGGGGTAAAAAACAACCCTTAATGATTCGAGAAGTCGAATCAAGTCAAATAGATGGTCCTTGTTGATCCGAGAAGCCGAATCGGGTCACATTGTGCGTACTTGGTGACTTGATAAAACAAACGGATCAAGTTATTGAAACTTATTGATCAGAGAAGCAAATTGGGTCAAATGGAAGACTTCTTGATCCGAGAAGCAATTGGGGTGAAATACAAGCCTTAGTGATTCGAGAAGTCGAATCGAGCCAAAGAGTTAGTGCTTGTTGATCCGAGAAGCCGAATTGGGTCACATTGTGCGTACTTGGTAACTTGATCAAACAAACATATCAAGTTATGGATACTTGTTGACCAGAGAAGCCGAATTAGGTCAAATGGAAGACTTGTTGATACGAGAAGTAAATTTGGGTCAAATACAAGCCTTAATAATTCGAGAAGTCGAATCAAGTCAAATAGTTGGTGTTTGTTGACCCGAGAAGCCGAATTGGGTCACATTGTGCGTAATTGGTGACTTTATAAAATAAACGGATCAAGTTATGGATGCTTGTTGATCAGAGAAGCCGAATTGGGTCAAATGGAAGACTTGTTGATCTGAGAAGTCAATTGAGGTCAAATACAAGCCTTAATAATTCGAGAAGTCGAATCAAGTCAAATAGTTGGTGCTTGTTGATCCGAGAAGCCGAATTACGTCACATTGTGCGTAATTGGTGACTTAATAAAATAAATGGATCAAGTTATGGATACCTGTTGATCAAAGAAGCCGAATTGGGTCAAATAGAAGACTTATTGATCTAAGAAGTCAATTGGGGTCAAATACAAGCCTTAATCATTCGAGATGTCGAATCGATTCAAATAGTTGGTGCTTGTTGATCCGAGAAGCCGAATTGGGTCACATTGTGCGTACTTGGTGACTTGATAAAACAAACGGATCAAGTTATGGAAACTTGTTGATCAGAGAAGCCGAATTGGGTCAAATGGAAGACTTGTTGATCCGAGAAGTCAATTAGGGTCAAATACAAGCCTTAGTGATTCGAGAAGTCGAATCGAGTCCAAGAGTTAGTGCTTGTTGATCCAAGAAGCCGAATTGGGTCATATTGTGCGTACTTGGTGACTAGATAAAACAAACGGATCAAGTTATGGAAACTTGTTGATTCCAGAAGCCGAATTGTGTCAAATGGAAGACTTGTTTATTCGAGAAGACAATTGGGGTAAAAAACAACCCTTAATGATTCGAGAAGTCGAATCAAGTCAAATAGATGGTGCTTGTTGATCCGAGAAGCCAAATCAGGTCACATTGTGCGTACTTGGTGACTTGATAAAACAAACGGATCAAGTCATGGAAACTTATTGATCAGAGAAGCCAAATTGGGTCAAATGGAAGACTTCTTGATCCGAGAAGCAATTGGGGTGAAATACAAGCCTTAGTGATTCGAGAAGTCGAATCGACCCAAAGAGTTAGTGCTTGTTGATCCGAGAAGCCGAATTGGGTCACATTGTGCGTACTTGGTAACTTGATAAAACAAACAGATCATGTTATGGATACTTGTTGATCAAAGAAGCCGAATTAGGTCAAATGGAAGACTTGTTGATACGAGAAGTAAATTTGGGTCAAATACAAGCCTTAATAATTCGAGAAGTCGAATCAAGTCAAATAGTTGGTGCTTGTTGACCCGAGAAGCCGAATTGGGTCACAATGTGCGTAATTGGTGACTTTATAAAATAAACTGATCAAGTTATGGATGCTTGTTGATCAGAGCAGCCGAATTGGGTCAAATGGAAGACTTGTTCATCTGAGAAGTCAATTGGAGTCAAATACAAGCCTTAATGATTTGAGAAGTCGAATCGATTCAAATAGTTGGTGCTTGTTGATCCGAGAAGCCGAATTGGGTCACATTGTGCGTACTTGGTGACATGATAAAACAAACGGATCAAGTTATGGATACTTGTTGATAAGAAAAGCCAAATTGGGTCCAATGGAAGACTTATTGATCCGAGAAGTCAATTAGGGTCAAATACAATCCTTAATGATTCGAGATGTCGAATCGATTCAAATAGTTGGTGCTGCTTGATCCGAGAAGCCGAATTGGGTCACATTGTGCGTATGTGGTGACTTGATAAAACAAACGGATCAAGTTATGGAAACTTGTTGATCAGAGAAGCCGAATTGGGTCAAATGGAAGACTTGTTGATCCGAGAAGTCAATTGGGGTCAAATACAAGCATTAGTGATTCGAGAAGTCGAATCGAGTCAAAGAGTTAGTGCTTGTTGATCCGAGAAGCCGAATTGTGTCATATTGTGCGTACTTGGTGACTTGATAAAACAAACGGATCAAGTTATGGAAACTTGTTGATCCGAGAAGCCGAATTGTGTCAAATGGAAGACTTGTTTATTCGAGAAGACAATTGGGGTAAAAAACAACCCTTAATGATTCGAGAAGTCGAATCAAGTCAAATAGATGGTGCTTGTTGATCCGAGAAGCCGAATCGGGTCACATTGTGCGTACTTGGTGACTTGATAAAACAAACGGATCAAGTCATGGAAACTTATTGATCAGAGAAGCCAAATTGGGTCAAATGGAAGACTTCTTGATCCGAGAAGCAATTGGGGTGAAATACAAGCCTTAGTGATTCGAGAAGTCGAATCGACCCAAAGAGTTAGTGCTTGTTGATCCGAGAAGCCGAATTGGGTCACATTGTGCGTACTTGGTAACTTGATAAAACAAACAGATCATGTTATGGATACTTGTTGATCAAAGAAGCCGAATTAGGTCAAATGGAAGACTTGTTGATACGAGAAGTAAATTTGGGTCAAATACAAGCCTTAATAATTCGAGAAGTCGAATCAAGTCAAATAGTTGGTGCTTGTTGACCCGAGAAGCCGAATTGGGTCACAATGTGCGTAATTGGTGACTTTATAAAATAAACTGATCAAGTTATGGATGCTTGTTGATCAGAGCAGCCGAATTGGGTCAAATGGAAGACTTGTTGATCTGAGAAGTCAATTGGGGTCAAATACAAGCCTTAATGATTTGAGAAGTCGAATCGATTCAAATAGTTGGTGCTTGTTGATCCGAGAAGCCGAATTGGGTCACATTGTGCGTACTTGGTGACATGATAAAACAAACGGATCAAGTTATGGATACTTGTTGATAAGAAAAGCCAAATTGGGTCCAACGGAAGACTTATTGATCCGAGAAGTCAATTAGGGTCAAATACAATCCTTAATGATTCGAGATGTCGAATCGATTCAAATAGTTGGTGCTGCTTGATCCGAGAAGCCGAATTGGGTCACATTGTGCGTATGTGGTGACTTGATAAAACAAACGGATCAAGTTATGGAAACTTGTTGATCAGAGAAGCCGAATTGGGTCAAATGGAAGACTTGTTGATCCGAGAAGTCAATTGGGGTCAAATACAAGCATTAGTGATTCGAGAAGTCGAATCGAGTCAAAGAGTTAGTGCTTGTTGATCCGAGAAGCCGAATTGTGTCATATTGTGCGTACTTGGTGACTTGATAAAACAAACGGATCAAGTTATGGAAACTTGTTGATCCGAGAAGCCGAATTGTGTCAAATGGAAGACTTGTTTATTCGAGAAGACAATTGGGGTAAAAAACAACCCTTAATGATTCGAGAAGTCGAATCAAGTCAAATAGATGGTGCTTGTTGATCCGAGAAGCCGAATCGGGTCACATTGTGCGTACTTGGTGACTTGATAAAACAAACGGATCAAGTCATGGAAACTTATTGATCAGAGAAGCCAAATTGGGTCAAATGGAAGACTTCTTGATCCGAGAAGCAATTGGGGTGAAATACAAGCCTTAGTGATTCGAGAAGTCGAATCGACCCAAAGAGTTAGTGCTTGTTGATCCGAGAAGCCGAATTGGGTCACATTGTGCGTACTTGGTAACTTGATAAAACAAACAGATCATGTTATGGATACTTGTTGATCAAAGAAGCCGAATTAGGTCAAATGGAAGACTTGTTGATACGAGAAGTAAATTTGGGTCAAATACAAGCCTTAATAATTCGAGAAGTCGAATCAAGTCAAATAGTTGGTGCTTGTTGACCCGAGAAGCCGAATTGGGTCACAATGTGCGTAATTGGTGACTTTATAAAATAAACTGATCAAGTTATGGATGCTTGTTGATCAGAGCAGCCGAATTGGGTCAAATGGAAGACTTGTTGATCTGAGAAGTCAATTGGGGTCAAATACAAGCCTTAATGATTTGAGAAGTCGAATCGATTCAAATAGTTGGTGCTTGTTGATCCGAGAAGCCGAATTGGGTCACATTGTGCGTACTTGGTGACATGATAAAACAAACGGATCAAGTTATGGATACTTGTTGATAAGAAAAGCCAAATTGGGTCCAACGGAAGACTTATTGATCCGAGAAGTCAATTAGGGTCAAATACAATCCTTAATGATTCGAGATGTCGAATCGATTCAAATAGTTGGTGCTGCTTGATCCGAGAAGCCGAATTGGGTCACATTGTGCGTATGTGGTGACTTGATAAAACAAACGGATCAAGTTATGGAAACTTGTTGATCAGAGAAGCCGAATTGGGTCAAATGGAAGACTTGTTGATCCGAGAAGTCAATTGGGGTCAAATACAAGCATTAGTGATTCGAGAAGTCGAATCGAGTCCAAGAGTTAGTGCTTGTTGATCCGAGAAGCCGAATTGTGTCATATTGTGCGTACTTGGTGACTTGATAAAACAAACGGATCAAGTTATGGAAACTTGTTGATCCGAGAAGCCGAATTGTGTCAAATGGAAGACTTGTTTATTCGAGAAGACAATTGGGGTAAAAAACAACCCTTAATGATTCGAGAAGTCGAATCAAGTCAAATAGATGGTGCTTGTTGATCCGAGAAGCCGAATCGGGTCACATTGTGCGTACTTGGTGACTTGATAAAACAAACGGATCAAGTCATGGAAACTTATTGATCAGAGAAGCCAAATTGGGTCAAATGGAAGACTTCTTGATCCGAGAAGCAATTGGGGTGAAATACAAGCCTTAGTGATTCGAGAAGTCGAATCGACCCAAAGAGTTAGTGCTTGTTGATCCGAGAAGCCGAATTGGGTCACATTGTGCGTACTTGGTAACTTGATAAAACAAACAGATCATGTTATGGATACTTGTTGATCAAAGAAGCCGAATTAGGTCAAATGGAAGACTTGTTGATACGAGAAGTAAATTTGGGTCAAATACAAGCCTTAATAATTCGAGAAGTCGAATCAAGTCAAATAGTTGGTGCTTGTTGACCCGAGAAGCCGAATTGGGTCACAATGTGCGTAATTGGTGACTTTATAAAATAAACTGATCAAGTTATGGATGCTTGTTGATCAGAGCAGCCGAATTGGGTCAAATGGAAGACTTGTTGATCTGAGAAGTCAATTGGGGTCAAATACAAGCCTTAATGATTTGAGAAGTCGAATCGATTCAAATAGTTGGTGCTTGTTGATCCGAGAAGCCGAATTGGGTCACATTGTGCGTACTTGATTACTTGATAAAATAAACGGATCAAGTTATAGAAACTTGTTGATCAGAGAAGCCGAATTGGGTCAAATGGAAGACTTTTTTATACGAGAAGTGAATTGGGGTCAAATACAAGCCTTAGAGATTCAAGAAGTCGAATCGAGCCAAAGAGTTAGTGCTTGTTGATCCGAGAAGCCGAATTGGGTCACAGTGTGCGTACTTGGTAACTTGATAAAACAAACGGATCAAGTTATGGATACTTGTTGATCAGAGAAGCCGAGTTAGGTCAAATGGAAGACTTGTTGATACAAGAAGTCAATTTGAGTCAAATACAAGCCTTAATAATTCGAGAAGTCGAATCAAGTCAAATAGTTGGTGCTTGTTGAACAGAGAAGCCGAATTGGGTCACATGGTGCGTAATTGATGACTTAATAAAATAAATGGATCAAGTTATGGATACTTGTTGATCAAAGAAGCCGAATTGGGTCAAATGGAAGACTTATTGATCTGAGAAGTCAATTGGGGTCAAATACAAGCCTTAATCATTCGAGATGTCGAATCGATTCAAATAGTTGGTTCTTGTTGATCCGAGAAGCCGAATTGGGTCACATTGTGCGTACTTGGTGACTTGATAGAACAAACGGATCAAGTTATGGAAACTTCTTGATCAGAGAAGCCGAATTGGGTCAAGTGCAAGACTTGTTGATCCGAGAAGTGAATTGGGGTCAAATAGAAACCTTAGTGATTCGAGAAGTCGAATCGAGTCTAAGAGTAAGTGCTTGTTGATCCGAGAAGCCGAATTGGGTCATATTGTGCGTACTTGGTGACATGATAAAACAAACGGATCAAGTTATGGAAACTTGTTGATCCGAGAAGCCGAGTTGTGTTAAATGGAAGACTTGTTTATTCGAGAAGACAATTGGGGTAAAAAACAACCCTTAATGATTCGAGAAGTCGAATCAAGTCAAATAGATGGTCCTTGTTGATCCGAGAAGCCGAATCGGGTCACATTGTGCGTACTTGGTGACTTGATAAAACAAACGGATCAAGTTATTGAAACTTATTGATCAGAGAAGCCAAATTGGGTCAAATGGAAGACTTCTTGATCCGAGAAGCAATTGGGGTGAAATACAAGCCTTAGTGATTCGAGAAGTCGAATCGAGCCAAAGAGTTAGTGCTTGTTGATCCGAGAAGCCGAATTGGGTCACATTGTGCGTACTTGGTAACTTGATCAAACAAACATATCAAGTTATGGATATTTGTTGATCAGAGAAGCCGAATTAGGTCAAATGGAAGACTTGTTGATACGAGAAGTAAATTTGGGTCAAATACAAGCCTTAATAATTCGAGAAGTCGAATCAAGTCAAATAGTTGGTGTTTGTTGACCCGAGAAGCCGAATTGGGTCACATTGTGCGTAATTGGTGACTTTATAAAATAAACGGATCAAGTTATGGATGCTTGTTGATCAGAGAAGCCGAATTGGGTCAAATGGAAGACTTGTTGATCTGAGAAGTCAATTGAGGTCAAATACAAGCCTTAATAATTCGAGAAGTCGAATCAAGTCAAATAGTTGGTGCTTGTTGATCCGAGAAGCCGAATTACGTCACATTGTGCGTAATTGGTGACTTAATAAAATAAATGGATCAAGTTATGGATACCTGTTGATCAAAGAAGCCGAATTGGGTCAAATAGAAGACTTATTGATCTAAGAAGTCAATTGGGGTCAAATACAAGCCTTAATCATTCGAGATGTCGAATCGATTCAAATAGTTGGTGCTTGTTGATCCGAGAAGCCGAATTGGGTCACATTGTGCGTACTTGGTGACTTGATAAAACAAACGGATCAAGTTATGGAAACTTGTTGATCAGAGAAGCCGAATTGGGTCAAATGGAAGACTTGTTGATCCGAGAAGTCAATTAGGGTCAAATACAAGCCTTAGTGATTCGAGAAGTCGAATCGAGTCCAAGAGTTAGTGCTTGTTGATCCAAGAAGCCGAATTGGGTCATATTGTGCGTACTTGGTGACTAGATAAAACAAACGGATCAAGTTATGGAAACTTGTTGATTCCAGAAGCCGAATTGTGTCAAATGGAAGACTTGTTTATTCGAGAAGACAATTGGGGTAAAAAACAACCCTTAATGATTCGAGAAGTCGAATCAAGTCAAATAGATGGTGCTTGTTGATCCGAGAAGCCAAATCAGGTCACATTGTGCGTACTTGGTGACTTGATAAAACAAACGGATCAAGTCATGGAAACTTATTGATCAGAGAAGCCAAATTGGGTCAAATGGAAGACTTCTTGATCCGAGAAGCAATTGGGGTGAAATACAAGCCTTAGTGATTCGAGAAGTCGAATCGACCCAAAGAGTTAGTGCTTGTTGATCCGAGAAGCCGAATTGGGTCACATTGTGCGTACTTGGTAACTTGATAAAACAAACAGATCATGTTATGGATACTTGTTGATCAAAGAAGCCGAATTAGGTCAAATGGAAGACTTGTTGATACGAGAAGTAAATTTGGGTCAAATACAAGCCTTAATAATTCGAGAAGTCGAATCAAGTCAAATAGTTGGTGCTTGTTGACCCGAGAAGCCGAATTGGGTCACAATGTGCGTAATTGGTGACTTTATAAAATAAACTGATCAAGTTATGGATGCTTGTTGATCAGAGCAGCCGAATTGGGTCAAATGGAAGACTTGTTGATCTGAGAAGTCAATTGGGGTCAAATACAAGCCTTAATGATTTGAGAAGTCGAATCGATTCAAATAGTTGGTGCTTGTTGATCCGAGAAGCCGAATTGGGTCACATTGTGCGTACTTGGTGACATGATAAAACAAACGGATCAAGTTATGGATACTTGTTGATAAGAAAAGCCAAATTGGGTCCAATGGAAGACTTATTGATCCGAGAAGTCAATTAGGGTCAAATACAATCCTTAATGATTCGAGATGCCGAATCGATTCAAATAGTTGGTGCTGCTTGATCCGAGAAGCCGAATTGGGTCACATTGTGCGTATGTGGTGACTTGATAAAACAAACGGATCAAGTTATGGAAACTTGTTGATCAGAGAAGCCGAATTGGGTCAAATGGAAGACTTGTTGATCCGAGAAGTCAATTGGGGTCAAATACAAGCATTAGTGATTCGAGAAGTCGAATCGAGTCCAAGAGTTAGTGCTTGTTGATCCGAGAAGCCGAATTGTGTCATATTGTGCGTACTTGGTGACTTGATAAAACAAACGGATCAAGTTATGGAAACTTGTTGATCCGAGAAGCCGAATTGTGTCAAATGGAAGACTTGTTTATTCGAGAAGACAATTGGGGTAAAAAACAACCCTTAATGATTCGAGAAGTCGAATCAAGTCAAATAGATGGTGCTTGTTGATCCGAGAAGCCGAATCGGGTCACATTGTGCGTACTTGGTGACTTGATAAAACAAACGGATCAAGTCATGGAAACTTATTGATCAGAGAAGCCAAATTGGGTCAAATGGAAGACTTCTTGATCCGAGAAGCAATTGGGGTGAAATACAAGCCTTAGTGATTCGAGAAGTCGAATCGACCCAAAGAGTTAGTGCTTGTTGATCCGAGAAGCCGAATTGGGTCACATTGTGCGTACTTGGTAACTTGATAAAACAAACAGATCATGTTATGGATACTTGTTGATCAAAGAAGCCGAATTAGGTCAAATGGAAGACTTGTTGATACGAGAAGTAAATTTGGGTCAAATACAAGCCTTAATAATTCGAGAAGTCGAATCAAGTCAAATAGTTGGTGCTTGTTGACCCGAGAAGCCGAATTGGGTCACAATGTGCGTAATTGGTGACTTTATAAAATAAACTGATCAAGTTATGGATGCTTGTTGATCAGAGCAGCCGAATTGGGTCAAATGGAAGACTTGTTGATCTGAGAAGTCAATTGGGGTCAAATACAAGCCTTAATGATTTGAGAAGTCGAATCGATTCAAATAGTTGGTGCTTGTTGATCCGAGAAGCCGAATTGGGTCACATTGTGCGTACTTGGTGACATGATAAAACAAACGGATCAAGTTATGGATACTTGTTGATAAGAAAAGCCAAATTGGGTCCAATGGAAGACTTATTGATCCGAGAAGTCAATTAGGGTCAAATACAATCCTTAATGATTCGAGATGTCGAATCGATTCAAATAGTTGGTGCTTGTTGATCCGAGAAGCCGAATTGGGTCACATTGTGCGTACTTGGTGACTTGATAAAACAAACGGATCAAGTTATGGAAACTTGTTGATCAGAGAAGCCGAATTGGGTCAAATGGAAGACTTGTTGATCCGAGAAGTCAATTAGGGTCAAATACAAGCCTTAGTGATTCGAGAAGTCGAATCGAGTCCAAGAGTTAGTGCTTGTTGATCCAAGAAGCCGAATTGGGTCATATTGTGCGTACTTGGTGACTAGATAAAACAAACGGATCAAGTTATGGAAACTTGTTGATTCCAGAAGCCGAATTGTGTCAAATGGAAGACTTGTTTATTCGAGAAGACAATTGGGGTAAAAAACAACCCTTAATGATTCGAGAAGTCGAATCAAGTCAAATAGATGGTGCTTGTTGATCCGAGAAGCCAAATCAGGTCACATTGTGCGTACTTGGTGACTTGATAAAACAAACGGATCAAGTCATGGAAACTTATTGATCAGAGAAGCCAAATTGGGTCAAATGGAAGACTTCTTGATCCGAGAAGCAATTGGGGTGAAATACAAGCCTTAGTGATTCGAGAAGTCGAATCGACCCAAAGAGTTAGTGCTTGTTGATCCGAGAAGCCGAATTGGGTCACATTGTGCGTACTTGGTAACTTGATAAAACAAACAGATCATGTTATGGATACTTGTTGATCAAAGAAGCCGAATTAGGTCAAATGGAAGACTTGTTGATACGAGAAGTAAATTTGGGTCAAATACAAGCCTTAATAATTCGAGAAGTCGAATCAAGTCAAATAGTTGGTGCTTGTTGACCCGAGAAGCCGAATTGGGTCACAATGTGCGTAATTGGTGACTTTATAAAATAAACTGATCAAGTTATGGATGCTTGTTGATCAGAGCAGCCGAATTGGGTCAAATGGAAGACTTGTTGATCTGAGAAGTCAATTGGGGTCAAATACAAGCCTTAATGATTTGAGAAGTCGAATCGATTCAAATAGTTGGTGCTTGTTGATTCGAGAAGCCGAATTGGGTCACATTGTGCGTACTTGGTGACATGATAAAACAAACGGATCAAGTTATGGATACTTGTTGATAAGAAAAGCCAAATTGGGTCCAATGGAAGACTTATTGATCCGAGAAGTCAATTAGGGTCAAATACAATCCTTAATGATTCGAGATGTCGAATCGATTCAAATAGTTGGTGCTGCTTGATCCGAGAAGCCGAATTGGGTCACATTGTGCGTATGTGGTGACTTGATAAAACAAACGGATCAAGTTATGGAAACTTGTTGATCAGAGAAGCCGAATTGGGTCAAATGGAAGACTTGTTGATCCGAGAAGTCAATTGGGGTCAAATACAAGCCTTAGTGATTCGAGAAGTCGAATCGAGTCCAAGAGTTAGTGCTTGTTGATCCGAGAAGCCGAATTGTGTCATATTGTGCGTACTTGGTGACTTGATAAAACAAACGGATCAAGTTATGGAAACTTGTTGATCCGAGAAGCCGAATTGTGTCAAATGGAAGACTTGTTTATTCGAGAAGACAATTGGGGTAAAAAACAACCCTTAATGATTCGAGAAGTCGAATCAAGTCAAATAGATGGTGCTTGTTGATCCGAGAAGCCGAATCGGGTCACATTGTGCGTACTTGGTGACTTGATAAAACAAACGGATCTAGTTATTGAAACTTATTGATCAGAGAAGCCAAATTGGGTCAAATGGAAGACTTCTTGATCCGAGAAGCAATTGGGGCGAAATACAAGCCTTAGTGATTCGAGAAGTCGAATCGAGCCAAAGAGTTAGTGCTTGTTGATCCGAGAAGCTGAATTGGGTCACATTGTGCGTACTTGGTAACTTGATAAAACAAACAGATCAAGTTATGGATACTTGTTGATCAGAGAAGCCGAATTAGGTCAAATGGAAGACTTGTTGATACGAGAAGTAAATTTGGGTCAAATACAAGCCTTAATAATTCGAGAAGTCGAATCAAGTCAAATAGTTGGTGTTTGTTGACCCGAGAAGCCGAATTGGGTCACATTGTGCGTAATTGGTGACTTTATAAAATAAACGGATCAAGTTATGGATGCTTGTTGATCAGAGAAGCCGAATTGGGTCAAATGGAAGACTTGTTGATCTGAGAAGTCAATTGGGGTCAAATACAAGCCTTAATCATTCGAGATGTCGAATCGATTCAAATAGTTGGTGCTTGTTGATCCGAGAAGCCGAATTGGGTCACATTGTGCGTACTTGGTGACTTGATAAAACAAACGGATCAAGTTATGGAAACTTGTTGATCAGAGAAGCCGAATTGGGTCAAATGGAAGACTTGTTGATCCGAGAAGTCAATTGGGGTCAAATACAAGCCTTAGTGATTTGAGAAGTCGAATCGAGTCTAAGAGTTAGTGCTTGTTGATCCGAGAAGCCGAATTGGGTCATATTGTGCGTACTTGGTGACTTGATAAAACAAACGGATCAAATTATGGAAACTTGTTGATCCGAGAAGCCGAATTGTGTCAAATGGAAGACTTGTTTATTCGAGAAGACAATTGGGGTAAAAAAAACAACCCTTAATGATTCGAGAAGTCGAATCAAGTCAAATAGATGGTGCTTGTTGATCCGAGAAGCCGAATCGGGTCACATTGTGCATACTTGGTGACTTGATAAAACAAACGGATCAAGTTATGGAAACTTATTGATCAGAGAAGCCAAATTGGGTCAAATGGAAGACTTCTTGATCCGAGAAGCAATTGGGGTGAAATACAAGCCTTAGTGATTCGAGAAGTCGAATCGAACCAAAGAGTTAGTGCTTGTTGATCCGAGAAGCCGAATTGGGTCACATTGTGCGTACTTGGTAACTTGATAAAACAAACAGATCAAGTTATGGATACTTGTTGATCAGAGAAGCCGAATTAGGTCAAATGGAAGACTTGTTGATACGAGAAGTAAATTTGGGTCAAATACAAGCCTTAATAATTCGAGAAGTCGAATCAAGTCAAATAGTTGGTGCTTGTTGACCCGAGAAGCCGAATTGGGTCACATTGTGCGTAATTGGTGACTTTATAAAACAAACGGATCAAGTTATGGATGCTTGTTGATCAGAGAAGCCGAATTATGTCAAATGGAAGACTTATTGATCCGAGAAGTCAATTGGGGTCAAATACATGCCTCAATGATTCTAGAAGTCAAATCGAATCAAATAGTTGCTGCTTGTTGATACGAGAAGCCGAATTAGGTCCCATTGTGCGTACTTGGTGACTTGATAAAACAAACGGATCAAGTTATGGATACCTGTTGATCAGAGAAGCAGAATTGGGTCAAATGGAAGACTTATTGATCCGAGAAGTCAATTGGGGTCAAATACATGCCACAATGATTCGAGAAGTTGAATCGAGTCAAATAGTTGGTGCTTGTTGATCCGAGAAGCCGAATTGGGTCACATTGTGCGTACTTGGTGACTTGATAAAACAAATGGATGAAGTTATGGAAACTTGTTGATCCGAGAAGCCGCATTGGGTCAAATGGAAGACTTGTTGATCCGAGAAGTCAATTGGGGTCAAATACAAGCCTTAGTGATTCGAGAAGTTGAATCGAGTCAAATAGTTAGTGCTTGTTGATCCGAGAAGTCGAATTGGGTCACATTGTGCATACTTGGTAACTTGATAAAACAAACGGATCAAGTTATGTATACTGGTTGACCAGAGCAGCCCAATTTGGTCAAATGCAAGACTTGTTGATACGAGAAGTCAATTTGGGTCAAATACAAGCCTTAATAATTCAAGAAGTCGAATCAAGTCAAATAGTTGGTGCTTGTTGACCCGAGAAGTCGAATTGGGTCACATTGTGCGTAATTGGTGACTTAATAAAATAAACGGATCAAGTTCTGGATGCTTGTAGATTAGAGAAGCCGAATTATGTCAAATGGAAGACTTATTGATCCGAGAAGTCAATTGGGGTCAAATACATGCCTCAATGATTCTAGAAGTCGAATCGAGTCAAATAGTTGCTGCTTGTTGATACGAGAAGCCGAATTAGGTCCCATTGTGCGTACTTGGTGACTTGATAAAACAAACGGATCAAGTTATGGATACCTGTTGATCAGAGAAGCAGAATTGGGTCAAATGGAAGACTTATTGATCCGAGAAGTCAATTGGGGTCAAATACATGCCTCAATGATTCGAGAAGTCGAATCGAGTCAAATAGTTGGTGCTTGTTGATCCGAGAAGCCGAATTGGGTCACATTGTGCGTACTTGGTGACTTGATAAAACAAATGGATGAAGTTATGGAAACTTGTTGATCCGAGAAGCCGAATTTGGTCAAATGGAAGACTTGTTGATTCGAGAAGTCAATTGGGGTCAAATACAAGCCTTAATGATTCGAGAAGTCGAATCAAGTCAAATAGTTGGTTCTTGTTGATCCGCAAGCCGAATCGAGTCACATTGTGCTTACTTGGTGACTTGATAAAACAAACGGATCAAGTTACGGATACTTGTTGATCGGAGAAGCCGAATTGGGTCAAATGGAAGACTTGTTGATCTGAGAAGTCAATTGGGGTCTAATACAAGCCTTAATTATTCGAGAAGTCGAATCGATTCAAATAGTTGGTGCTTGTTGATCCGAGAAGGCGAATTGGGTCACATTGTGCGTACTTGTGACTTGATAAAACAAACGGATCAAGTTATGGATACATGTTGATAAGAGAAGCCGAATTGGGTCAAATGCAAGACTTATTGACCCGAGAAGTCAATTAGGGTCAAATACAAGCCTTAGTGATTCGAGAAGTCGAATCGAGTCCAAGAGTTAGTGCTTGTTGATCCAAGAAGCCGAATTGGGTCACATTGTGCGTACTTGGTAACTTGATAAAACAAACGGATCAAGTTATGTATACTTGTTGATCAGAGAAGCCCAATTTGGTCAAATGGAAGACTTGTTGATACGAGAAGTCAATTTGAGTCAAATACAAGCCTTAATAATTCGAGAAGTCGAATCAAGTCAAATAGTTGATGCTTGTTGATCCGAGAAGCCGAATTGGGTCACATTGTGCGTAATTGGTGACTTAATAAAACAAACGGATCAAGTTATGGATGCTTGTTGATTAGAGAAGCCGAATTGGGTCAAATGGAAGACTTGTTGATACGAGAAGTCAATTGGGGTCAAATACAAGCCTCAATGATTCTAGAAGTCGAATCGAGTCAAATAGTTGCTGCTTGTTGATACGAGAAGCCGAATTGGGTCCCATTGTGCGTACTTGGTGACTTGATAAAACAAATGGATCAAGTTATGGATACTTGTTGATCAGAGAAGCAGAATTGGGTCAAATTGAAGACTTATTGATACGAGAAGTCAATTGGGGTCAAATACAAGCCTTAATGATTCGACAAGTCGAATCGAGTCAAATAGTTGGTTCTTGTTGATCCGCGAAGCCGAATTGAGTCACATTGTGCTTACTTGGTGACTTGATAAAACAAACGGATCAAGTTATGGATACTTGTTGATCAGAGAAACCGAATTGGGTCAAATGGAAGACTTGTTGATCTCAGAAGTCAATTGGGGTCAAATACAAGCATTAATGGTTCGAGAAGTTGAATTGATTCAAATAGTTTGTGCTTGTTGATCCGAGAAGCCAAATTGGGTCACATTGTGCGTACTTGGTGACTTGATAAAACAAACGGATCAAGTTATGGATACTTGTTGATAAGAGAAGCCGAATTGGGTCAAATGGAAGACTTGTTGATTTTATGAAGACAATTGGGGTAAAAAACAACCCTTAATGAGTCGAGAAGTCGAATCAAGTCAAATAGTTGGTGCTTGTTGATCCGAGAAGCCGAATTGGGTCACATTGTGCGTACTTGGTGACTTGATAAAACAAACGGATCAAGTTATGGAAATTTGTTGATTCGAGAAGCCGAATTGGGTCAAATGGAAGACTTGTTGATCTAAGAAGTCAATTAGGGTCAAATACAAGCCTTAATGATTCGAGAAGTCGAATCGATTCAAATAGTTGGTGCTTGTTGATCCGAGAAGCCTAATTGGGTCACATTGTGCGTACTTGGTGACTTGATAAAACAAACGGATCAAGTTATGGATACTTGTTTATCAGAGAAGTCGCATTGGGTCAAATGGAAGACTTGTTGATCCGAGAAGTCAATTGGGGTCAAATACAAGCCTTAGTGATTCGAGAAGTCGAATCGAGTCCAAGAGTTAGTGCTTGTTGATCCAAGAAGTCGAATTGGGTCACATTGTGTGTTCTTGATGACTTGATAAAATAAACGGATCAAGTTATGGATACCTGTTGATCAGAGAAGCAGAATTGGGTCAAATGGAAGACTTATTGATCCGAGAAGTCAATTGGGGTCAAATACATGCCTCAATGATTCGAGAAGTCGAATCGAGTCAAATAGTTGGTGCTTGTTGATCCGAGAAGCCGAATTGGGTCACATTGTGCGTACTTGGTGACTTGATAAAACAAATGGATGAAGTTATGGAAACTTGTTGATCCGAGAAGCCGAATTTGGTCAAATGGAAGACTTGTTGATTCGAGAAGTCAATTGGGGTCAAATACAAGCCTTAATGATTCGAGAAGTCGAATCAAGTCAAATAGTTGGTTCTTGTTGATCCGCAATCCGAATCGAGTCACATTGTGCTTACTTGGTGACTTGATAAAACAAACGGATCAAGTTACGGATACTTGTTGATCGGAGAAGCCGAATTGGGTCAAATGGAAGACTTGTTGATCTGAGAAGTCAATTGGGGTCTAATACAAGCCTTAATTATTCGAGAAGTCGAATCGATTCAAATAGTTGGTGCTTGTTGATCCGAGAAGGCGAATTGGGTCACATTGTGCGTACTTGTGACTTGATAAAACAAACGGATCAAGTTATGGATACATGTTGATAAGAGAAGCCGAATTGGGTCAAATGCAAGACTTATTGACCCGAGAAGTCAATTAGGGTCAAATACAAGCCTTAGTGATTCGAGAAGTCGAATCGAGTCCAAGAGTTAGTGCTTGTTGATCCAAGAAGCCGAATTGGGTCACATTGTGCGTACTTGGTAACTTGATAAAACAAACGGATCAAGTTATGTATACTTGTTGATCAGAGAAGCCCAATTTGGTCAAATGGAAGACTTGTTGATACGAGAAGTCAATTTGAGTCAAATACAAGCCTTAATAATTCGAGAAGTCGAATCAAGTCAAATAGTTGATGCTTGTTGATCCGAGAAGCCGAATTGGGTCACATTGTGCGTAATTGGTGACTTAATAAAACAAACGGATCAAGTTATGGATGCTTGTTGATTAGAGAAGCCGAATTGGGTCAAATGGAAGACTTGTTGATACGAGAAGTCAATTGGGGTCAAATACAAGCCTCAATGATTCTAGAAGTCGAATCGAGTCAAATAGTTGCTGCTTGTTGATACGAGAAGCCGAATTGGGTCCCATTGTGCGTACTTGGTGACTTGATAAAACAAATGGATCAAGTTATGGATACTTGTTGATCAGAGAAGCAGAATTGGGTCAAATTGAAGACTTGTTGATACGAGAAGTCAATTGGGGTCAAATACAAGCCTTAATGATTCGACAAGTCGAATCGAGTCAAATAGTTGGTTCTTGTTGATCCGCGAAGCCGAATTGAGTCACATTGTGCTTACTTGGTGACTTGATAAAACAAACGGATCAAGTTATGGATACTTGTTGATCAGAGAAACCGAATTGGGTCAAATGGAAGACTTGTTGATCTCAGAAGTCAATTGGGGTCAAATACAAGCATTAATGGTTCGAGAAGTTGAATTGATTCAAATAGTTTGTGCTTGTTGATTCGAGAAGCCAAATTGGGTCACATTGTGCGTACTTGGTGACTTGATAAAACAAACGGATCAAGTTATGGATACTTGTTGATAAGAGAAGCCGAATTGGGTCAAATGGAAGACTTGTTGATTTTATGAAGACAATTGGGGTAAAAAACAACCCTTAATGAGTCGAGAAGTCGAATCAAGTCAAATAGTTGGTGCTTGTTGATCCGAGAAGCCGAATTGGGTCACATTGTGCGTACTTGGTGACTTGATAAAACAAACGGATCAAGTTATGGAAATTTGTTGATTCGAGAAGCCGAATTGGGTCAAATGGAAGACTTGTTGATCTAAGAAGTCAATTAGGGTCAAATACAAGCCTTAATGATTCGAGAAGTCGAATCGATTCAAATAGTTGGTGCTTGTTGATCCGAGAAGCCTAATTGGGTCACATTGTGCGTACTTGGTGACTTGATAAAACAAACGGATCAAGTTATGGATACTTGTTTATCAGAGAAGTCGCATTGGGTCAAATGGAAGACTTGTTGATCCGAGAAGTCAATTGGGGTCAAATACAAGCCTTAGTGATTCGAGAAGTCGAATCGAGTCCAAGAGTTAGTGCTTGTTGATCCAAGAAGTCGAATTGGGTCACATTGTGTGTTCTTGATGACTTGATAAAATAAACGGATCAAGTTATGGAAACTTGTTGATCAAAGAAGTCGAATTGGGTCAAATACAAGCCTTAGTGATTCGAGAAGTTGAATCGAGCCAAAGAGTTAGTGCTTGTTGATCCGAGAAGCCGAATTAGGTCACAGTGTGCGTAGTTGGTAACTTGATAAAGCAAACGGATCAAGTTATGGATACTTGTTGATCAGAGAAGCCGAGTTAGGTCAAATGGAAGACTTGTTGATACGAGAAGTCAATTTGGGTCAAATACAAGCCTTAATAATTCGAGAAGTCGAATCAAGTCAAATAGTTGGTGCTTGTTGATCCGAGAAGCCGAATTGGGTCACATTGTGCGTAATTGGTGACTTAATAAAATAAATGGATCAAGTTATGGATACTTGTTGATCAAAGAAGGCGAATTGGGTCAAATGGAACACTTATTGATCTGAGAAGTCAATTGGGGTCAAATACAAGCCTTAATGATTCGAGATGTCGAATCGATTCAAATAGTTGGTGCTTGTTGATCCGAGAAGCTGAATTGGGTCACATTGTGCGTACTTGGTGACTTGATAAAACAAACCGATCAAGTTATGGAAACTTGTTGATCAGAGAAGGCGAATTGGGTCAAATGGAAGACTTGTTGATCCGAGAAGTCAATTGGGGTCAAACACAAGCCTTAGTGATTCGAGAAGTCGAATCGAGTCCAAGAGTTAGTGCTTGTTGATCCGAGAAGCCTAATTGGTCACATTGTGCGTACTTGGTGACTTGATAAAACAAACGGATCAAGTTATGGATACTTGTTTATCAGAGAAGTCGCAATGGGTCAAATGGAAGACTTGTTGATCCGAGAAGTCAATTGGGGTCAAATACAAGCCTTAGTGATTCGAGAAGTCGAATCGAGTCCAAGAGTTAGTGCTTGTTGATCCAAGAAGTCGAATTGGGTCACATTGTGTGTTCTTGATGACATGATAAAATAAACGGATCAAGTTATGGAAACTTGTTGATCAAAGAAGTCGAATTGGGTCAAATACAAGCCTTAGTGATTCGAGAAGTCGAATCGAGCCAAAGAGTTAGTGCTTGTTGATCCGAGAAGCCGAATTAGGTCACAGTGTGCGTAGTTGGTAACTTGATAAAGCAAACGGATCAAGTTATGGATACTTGTTGATCAGAGAAGCCGAGTTAGGTCAAATGGAAGACTTGTTGATACGAGAAGTCAATTTGGGTCAAATACAAGCCTTAATAATTCGAGAAGTCGAATCAAGTCAAATAGTTGGTGCTTGTTGATCCGAGAAGCCGAATTGGGTCACATTGTGCGTAATTGGTGACTTAATAAAATAAATGGATCAAGTTATGGATACTTGTTGATCAAGGAAGGCGAATTGGGTCAAATGGAACACTTATTGATCTGAGAAGTCAATTGGGGTCAAATACAAGCCTTAATGATTCGAGATGTCGAATCGATTCAAATAGTTGGTGCTTGTTGATCCGAGAAGCTGAATTGGGTCACATTGTGCGTACTTGGTGACTTGATAAAACAAACGGATCAAGTTATGGAAACTTGTCGATCCGAGAAGCCGAATTGTGTCAAATGGAAGACTTGTTTATTCGAGAAGAGAATTGGGGGTAAAAAACAACCCTTAACGATTCGAGAAGTCGAATCAAGTCAAATAGATGGTGCTTGTTGATCCGAGAAGCCGAATTGGGTCACATTGTGCATACTTGGTGATTTGATAAAACAAACGGATCAAGTTGTGGATACTTGTTGATAAGAGAAGCCGAATTGGGTCAAATGGAAGACTTGTTGATCCGAGAGGTCAATTGGGGTCAAATACAAGCCTTAGTGATTCGAGAAGCCGAATCGAGTCCAAGAGTTAGTGCTTGTTGATCCAAGAAGTCGAATTGGGTCACATTGTGCGTACTTGATGACTTGATAAAACAAACGGATCAAGTTATGGAAACTTGTTGATCAGAGAAGCCGAATTGGGTCAAATGAAAGACTTTTTTATCCGAGAAGTGAATTGGGATCAAATACAAGCCTTAGTTATTCGAGAAGTCGAATCGAATCAAAGAGTTAGTGCTTGTTGATCCGAGAAGCCGAATTGGGTCACAGTGTGCGTACTTGGTAACTTGATAAAACAAACGGATCAAGTTATGGATACTTGTTGACCAGAGAAGCCGAGTTAGGTCAAATGGAAGACTTGTTGATACGAGAAGTCAATTTGGGTCGCCTTAATAATTCGAGAAGTCGAATCAAGTTAAATAGTTGGTGCTCGTTGATCCGAGAAGCCGAATTGGGTCACATTGTGCGTAATTGGTGACTTAATAAAATAAATGGATCAAGTTATGGATACTTGTTGATCAAAGAAGCCGAATTGGGTCAAATGGAAGACTTATTGATCTGAGAAGTCAATTCGGGTCAAATACAAGCCTTAATGATTCGAGATGTCGAATCGATTCAAATAGTTGGTGCTTGTTGATCCGAGAAGCTGAATTGGGTCACATTGTGCGTACTTGGTGACTTGATAAAACAAACGGATCAAGTTATGGAAATTTGTTGATCCGAGAAGCCGAATTGGGTCGAATGGAAGACTTGTTGATCTAAGAAGTCAATTGGGGTCAAATACAAGCCTTAATGATTCGAGAAGTCGAATCGATTCAAATAGTTGGTGCTTGTTGATCCGAGAAGCCTAATTGGTCACATTGTGCGTACTTGGTGACTTGATAAAACAAACGGATCAAGTTATGGATACTTGTTTATCAGAGAAGTCGCATTGGGTCAAATGGAAGACTTGTTGATCCGAGAAGTCAATTGGGGTCAAATACAAGCCTTAGTGATTCGAGAAGTCGAATCGAGTCCAAGAGTTAGTGCTTGTTGATCCAAGAAGTCGAATTGGGTCACATTGTGTGTTCTTGATGACTTGATAAAATAAACGGATCAAGTTATGGAAACTTGTTGATCAAAGAAGTCGAATTGGGTCAAATACAAGCCTTAGTGATTCGAGAAGTCGAATCGAGCCAAAGAGTTAGTGCTTGTTGATCCGAGAAGCCGAATTAGGTCACAGTGTGCGTAGTTGGTAACTTGATAAAGCAAACGGATCAAGTTATGGATACTTGTTGATCAGAGAAGCCGAGTTAGGTCAAATGGAAGACTTGTTGATACGAGAAGTCAATTTGGGTCAAATACAAGCCTTAATAATTCGAGAAGTCGAATCAAGTCAAATAGTTGGTGCTTGTTGATCCGAGAAGCCGAATTGGGTCACATTGTGCGTAATTGGTGACTTAATAAAATAAATGGATCAAGTTATGGATACTTGTTGATCAAGGAAGGCGAATTGGGTCAAATGGAACACTTATTGATCTGAGAAGTCAATTGGGGTCAAATACAAGCCTTAATGATTCGAGATGTCGAATCGATTCAAATAGTTGGTGCTTGTTGATCCGAGAAGCTGAATTGGGTCACATTGTGCGTACTTGGTGACTTGATAAAACAAACGGATCAAGTTATGGAAACTTGTTGATCAGAGAAGGCGAATTGGGTCAAATGGAAGACTTGTTGATCCGAGAAGTCAATTGGGGTCAAACACAAGCCTTAGTGATTCGAGAAGTCGAATCGAGTCCAAGAGTTAGTGCTTGTTGATCCGAGAAGCCGAATTGAGTAATATTGTGCGTACTTGGTGACTTGATAAAACAAACGGATCAAGTTATGGAAACTTGTTGATCCGAGAAGCCGAATTGTGTCAAATGGAAGACTTGTTTATTCGAGAAGAGAATTGGGGGTAAAAAACAACCCTTAACGATTCGAGAAGTCGAATCAAGTCAAATAGATGGTGCTTGTTGATCCGAGAAGCCGAATTGGGTCACATTGTGCATACTTGGTGATTTGATAAAACAAACGGATCAAGTTGTGGATACTTGTTGATAAGAGAAGCCGAATTGGGTCAAATGGAAGACTTGTTGATCCGAGAGGTCAATTGGGGTCAAATACAAGCCTTAGTGATTCGAGAAGCCGAATCGAGTCCAAGAGTTAGTGCTTGTTGATCCAAGAAGTCGAATTGGGTCACATTGTGCGTACTTGATGACTTGATAAAACAAACGGATCAAGTTATGGAAACTTGTTGATCAGAGAAGCCGAATTGGGTCAAATGAAAGACTTTTTTATCCGAGAAGTGAATTGGGATCAAATACAAGCCTTAGTTATTCGAGAAGTCGAATCGAATCAAAGAGTTAGTGCTTGTTGATCCGAGAAGCCGAATTGGGTCACAGTGTGCATACTTGGTAACTTGATAAAACAAACGGATCAAGTTATGGATACTTGTTGACCAGAGAAGCCGAGTTAGGTCAAATGGAAGACTTGTTGATACGAGAAGTCAATTTGGGTCGCCTTAATAATTCGAGAAGTCGAATCAAGTTAAATAGTTGGTGCTCGTTGATCCGAGAAGCCGAATTGGGTCACATTGTGCGTAATTGGTGACTTAATAAAATAAATGGATCAAGTTATGGATACTTGTTGATCAAAGAAGCCGAATTGGGTCAAATGGAAGACTTATTGATCTGAGAAGTCAATTCGGGTCAAATACAAGCCTTAATGATTCGAGATGTCGAATCGATTCAAATAGTTGGTGCTTGTTGATCCGAGAAGCTGAATTGGGTCACATTGTGCGTACTTGGTGACTTGATAAAACAAACGGATCAAGTTATGGAAATTTGTTGATCCGAGAAGCCGAATTGGGTCGAATGGAAGACTTGTTGATCTAAGAAGTCAATTGGGGTCAAATACAAGCCTTAATGATTCGAGAAGTCGAATCGATTCAAATAGTTGGTGCTTGTTGATCCGAGAAGCCTAATTGGGTCACATTGTGCGTACTTGGTGACTTGATAAAACAAACGGATCAAGTTATGGATACTTGTTGATCAGAGAAGTCGCATTGGGTCAAATGGAAGACTTGTTGATCCGAGAAGTCAATTGGGGTCAAATACAAGCCTTAGTGATTCGAGAAGTCGAATCGAGTCCAAGAGTTAGTGCTTGTTGATCCAAGAAGTCGAATTGGGTCACATTGTGCGTACTTGATGACTTGATAAAACAAACGGATCAAGTTATGGAAACTTGTTGATCAGAGAAGCCGAATTGGGTCAAATGGAAGACTTGTTGATTTTATGAAGACAATTGGGGTAAAAAACAACCCTTAATGATTCGAGAAGTTGAATCAAGTCAAATAGTTGGTGCTTGTTGATCCGAGACGCCGAATTGGGTCACATTGTGCGTACTTGGTGACTTGATAAAACAAACGGATCAAGTTATGGAAATTTGTTGATCCGAGAAGCCGAATTGGATCAATTGGAAGACTTATTGATCTAAGAAGTCAATTGGGGTCAAATACAAGCCTTAATGATTCGAGAAGTCGAATCGATTCAAATAGTTGGTGCTTGTTGATCCGAGAAGCCTAATTGGGTCACATTGTGCGTACTTGGTGACTTGATAAAACAAACGGATCAAGTTATGAATACTTGTTGATCAGAGAAATCGCATTGGGTCAAATGGAAGACTTGTTGATCCGAGAAGTCAATTGGGGTCAAATACAAGCCTTAGTGATTCGAGAAGTCGAATCGAGTCCAAGAGTTAGTGCTTGTTGATCCGAGAAGCCGAATTGGGTCACATAGTGCGTACTTGGTGACTTGATAAAACAAACGGATCAAGTATGGAAACTTGTTGATCAGAGAAGTCGCATTGTGTCAAATGGAAGACTTGTTCATCCGAGAAGTCAATTGGGGTCAAATACAAGCCTTAGTGATTCGAGAAGTCGAATCGAGTCCAAGAGTTAGTGCTTGTGGATCCAAGAAGCCGAATTGGGTCACATTGTGCGTACTTGGTAACTTGATAAAACAAACGGATCAAGTTATGTATACTTGTTGATCAGAGAAGCCCCATTTGGTCAAATGGAAGACATGTTGATACGAGAAGTCAATTTGGGTCAAATACAAGCCTTAATAATTCGAGAAGTCGAATCAAGTCAAATAGTTGATGCTTGTTGATCCGAGAAGCCGAATTGGGTCACATTGTGCGTAATTGGTGACTTAATAAAACAAACGGATCAAGTTATGGATGCTTGTTGATTAGAGAAGCCGAATTGGGTCAAATGGAAGACTTGTTGATACGAAAAGTCAATTGGGGTCAAATACAAGCCTCAATGATTCTAGAAGTCGAATCGAGTCAAATAGTTGCTGCTTGTTGATACGAGAAGCCGAATTGGGTCCCATTGTGCGTACTTGGTGACTTGATAAAACAAACGGATCAAGTTATGGATACTTGTTGATCAGAGAAGCAGAATTGGGTCAAATGGAAGACTTGTTGATACGAGAAGTCAATTGGGGTCAAATACAAGCCTTAATGATTCGACAAGTCGAATCGAGTCAAATAGTTGGTTCTTGTTGGTCCGCGAAGCCGAATTGAGTCACATTGTGCTTACTTGGTGACTTGATAAAACAAAGGGATCAAGTTATGGATACTTGTTGATCAGAGAAGCCGAATTGGGTCAAATGGAAGACTTGTTGATCTCAGAAGTCAATTGGGGTCAAATACAAGCATTAATGGTTCGAGAAGTTGAATCGATTCAAATAGTTTGTGCTTGTTGATCCGAGAAGCCAAATTGGGTCACATTGTGCGTACTTGGTGACTTGATAAAACAAACAGATCAAGTTATGGATACTTGTTGGTAAGAGAAGCCGAATTGGGTCAAATGGAAGACTTGTTGATTTTATGAAGACAATTGGGGTAAAAAACAACCCTTAATGATTCGAGAAGCCGAATCAAGTCAAATAGTTGGTGCTTGTTGATCCGAGAAGCCGAATTGGGTCACATTGTGCGTACTTAGTGACTTCATAAAACAAACGGATCAAGTTATGGAAATTTGTTGATCCGAGAAGCCGAATTGGGTCAAATGGAAGACTTGTTGATCTAAGAAGTCAATTAGGGTCAAATACAAGCCTTAATGATTCGAGAAGTCGAATCGATTCAAATAGTTGGTGCTTGTTGATCCAAGAAGTCGAATTGGGTCACATTGTGCGTACTTGATGACTTGATAAAACAAACGGATCAAGTTAGGAAACTTGTTGATCAGAGAAGCCGAATTGGGTCAAATGAAAGACTTTTTTAACCGAGAAGTGAATTGGGATCAAATACAAGCCTTAGTTATTCGAGAAGTCGAATCGAATCAAAGAGTTAGTGCTTGTTGATCCGAGAAGCCGAATTGGGTCACAGTGTGCGTACTTGGTAACTTGATAAAACAAACGGATCAAGTTATGGATACTTGTTGATCAGAGAAGCCGAGTTAGGTCAAATGGAAGACTTGTTGATACGAGAAGTCAATTTGGGTCGCCTTAATAATTCGAGAAGTCGAATCAAGTTAAATAGTTGGTGCTCGTTGATCCGAGTAGCCGAATTGGGTCACATTGTGCGTAATTGGTGACTTAATAAAATAAATGGATCAAGTTATGGATACTTGTTGATCAAAGAAGCCGAATTGGGTCAAATGGAAGACTTATTGATCCGAGAAGTCAATTCGGGTCAAATACAAGCCTTAATGATTCGAGATGTCGAATCGATTCAAATAGTTGGTGCTTGTTGATCCGAGAAGCTGAATTGGGTCACATTGTGCGTACTTGGTGACTTGATAAAACAAACGGATCAAGTTATGGAAATTTGTTGATCCGAGAAGCCGAATTGGATCAAATGGAAGACTTGTTGATCTAAGAAGTCAATTGGGGTCAAATACAAGCCTTAATGATTCGAGAAGTCGAATCGATTCAAATAGTTGGTGCTTGTTGATCCGAGAAGCCTAATTGGGTCACATTGTGCGTACTTGGTGACTTGATAAAACAAACGGATCAAGTTATGAATACTTGTTGATCAGAGAAGTCGCATTGGGTCAAATGGAAGACTTGTTGATCCGAGAAGTCAATTGGGGTCAAATACAAGCCATAGTGATTCGAGAAGTCGAATCGACTCCAAGAGTTAGTGCTTGTTGATCCAAGAAGTCGAATTGGGTCACATTGTGCGTACTTGATGACTTGATAAAACAAACGGATCAAGTTATGGAAACTTGTTGATCAGAGAAGCCGAATTGGGTCAAATGGAAGACTTTTTTATCCGAGAAGTAAATTGGGGTCAAATACAAGCCTTAGTGATTCGAGAAGTCGAATCGAGTCCAAGAGTTAGTGCTTGTTGATCCGAGAAGCCGAATTGGGTCACATAGTGCGTACTTGGTGACTTGATAAAACAAACGGATCAAGTATGGAAACTTGTTGATCAGAGAAGTCGCATTGGGTCAAATGGAAGACTTGTTGATCCGAGAAGTCAATTGGGGTCAAATACAAGCCTTAGTGATTCGAGAAGTCGAATCGAGTCCAAGAGTTAGTGCTTGTTGATCCAAGAAGCCGAATTGGGTCACATTGTGCGTACTTGGTAACTTGATAAAACAAACGGATCAAGTTATGTATACTTGTTGATCAGAGAAGCCCAATTTGGTCAAATGGAAGACATGTTGATACGAGAAGTCAATTTGTGTCAAATACAAGCCTTAATAATTCGAGAAGTCGAATCAAGTCAAATAGTTGATGCTTGTTGATCCGAGAAGCCGAATTGGGTCACATTGTGCGTAATTGGTGACTTAATAAAACAAACGGATCAAGTTATGGATGCTTGTTGATTAGAGAAGCCGAATTGGGTCAAATGGAAGACTTGTTGATACGAAAAGTCAATTGGGGTCAAATACAAGCCTCAATGATTCTAGAAGTCGAATCGAGTCAAATAGTTGCTGCTTGTTGATACGAGAAGCCGAATTGGGTCCCATTGTGCGTACTTGGTGACTTGATAAAACAAACGGATCAAGTTATGGATACTTGTTGATCAGAGAAGCAGAATTGGGTCAAATGGAAGACTTGTTGATACGAGAAGTCAATTGGGGTCAAATACAAGCCATAATGATTCGACAAGTCGAATCGAGTCAAATAGTTGGTTCTTGTTGGTCCGCGAAGCTGAATTGAGTCACATTGTGCTTACTTGGTGACTTGATAAAACAAAGGGATCAAGTTATGGATACTTGTTGATCAGAGAAGCCGAATTGGGTCAAATGAAAGACTTGTTGATCTCAGAAGTCAATTGGGATCAAATACAAGCATTAATGGTTCGAGAAGTTGAATCGATTCAAATAGTTTGTGCTTGTTGATCCGAGAAGCCAAATTGGGTCACATTGTGCGTACTTGGTGACTTGATAAAACAAACAGATCAAGTTATGGATACTTGTTGATAAGAGAAGCCGAATTGGGTCAAATGGAAGACTTGTTGATTTTATGAAGACAATTGGGGTAAAAAACAACCCTTAATGATTCGAGAAGTCGAATCAAGTCAAATAGTTGGTGCTTGTTGATCCGAGAAGCCGAATTGGATCACATTGTGCGTACTTGGTGACTTCATAAAACAAACGGATCAAGTTATGGAAATTTGTTGATCCGAGAAGCCGAATTGGGTCAAATGGAAGACTTGTTGATCTAAGAAGTTAATTAGGGTCAAATACAAGCCTTAATGATTCGAGAAGTCGAATCGATTCAAATAGTTGGTGCTTGTTGATCCGAGAAGCCTAATTGGGTCACATTGTGCGTACTTGGTGACTTCATAAAACAAACGGATCAAGTTATGAATACTTGTTGATCAGAGAAGTCGCATTGGGTCAAATGGAAGACTTGTTGATCCGAGAAGTCAATTGGGGTCAAATACAAGCCATAGTGATTCGAGAAGTCGAATCGACTCCAAGAGTTAGTGCTTGTTGATCCAAGAAGTCGAATTGGGTCACATTGTGCGTACTTGATGACTTGATAAAACAAACGGATCAAGTTATGGAAACTTGTTGATCAGAGAAGCCGAATTGGGTCAAATGGAAGACTTTTTTATCCGAGAAGTGAATTGGGGTCAAATACAAGCCTTAGTGATTCGAGAAGTCGAATCGAGTCCAAGAGTTAGTGCTTGTTGATCCGAGAAGCCGAATTGGGTCACATAGTGCGTACTTGGTGACTTGATAAAACAAACGGATCAAGTATGGAAACTTGTTTATCAGAGAAGTCGCATTGGGTCAAATGGAAGACTTGTTGATCCGAGAAGTCAATTGGGGTCAAATACAAGCCTTAGTGATTCGAGAAGTCGAATCGAGTCCAAGAGTTAGTGCTTGTTGATCCAAGAAGCCGAATTGGGTCACATTGTGCGTACTTGGTAACTTGATAAAACAAACGGATCAAGTTATGTATACTTGTTGATCAGAGAAGCCCAATTTGGTCAAATGGAAGACATGTTGATACGAGAAGTCAATTTGGGTCAAATACAAGCCTTAATAATTCGAGAAGTCGAATCAAGTCAAATAGTTGATGCTTGTTGATCCGAGAAGCCGAATTGGGTCACATTGTGCGTAATTGGTGACTTAATAAAAAAAACGGATCAAGTTATGGATGCTTGTTGATTAGAGAAGCCGAATTGGGTCAAATGGAAGACTTGTTGATACGAAAAGTCAATTGGGGTCAAATACAAGCCTCAATGATTCTAGAAGTCGAATCGAGTCAAATAGTTGCTGCTTGTTGATACGAGAAGCCGAATTGGGTCCCATTGTGCGTACTTGGTGACTTGGTAAAACAAACGGATCAAGTTATGGATACTTGTTGATCAGAGAAGCAGAATTGGGTCAAATGGAAGACTTGTTGATACGAGAAGTCAATTGGGGTCAAATACAAGCCTTAATGATTCGACAAGTCGAATCGAGTCAAATAGTTGGTTCTTGTTGGTCCGCGAAGCCGAATTGAGTCACATTGTGCTTACTTGGTGACTTGATAAAACAAAGGGATCAAGTTATGGATACTTGTTGATCAGAGAAGCCGAATTGGGTCAAATGGAAGACTTGTTGATCTCAGAAGTCAATTGGGGTCAAATACAAGCATTAATGGTTCGAGAAGTTGAATCGATTCAAATAGTTTGTGCTTGTTGATCCGAGAAGCCAAATTGGGTCACATTGTGCGTACTTGGTGACTTGATAAAACAAACAGATCAAGTTATGGATACTTGTTGATAAGAGAAGCCGAATTGGGTCAAATGGAAGACTTGTTGATCCGAGAAGTCAATTGGGGTCAAATACAAGCCTTAGTGATTCGAGAAGTCGAATCGAGTCCAAGAGTTAGTGCTTGTTGATCCAAGAAGCCGAATTGGGTCACATTGTGCGTACTTGGTAACTTGATAAAACAAACGGATCAAGTTATGTATACTTGTTGATCAGAGAAGCCCAATTTGGTCAAATGGAAGACATGTTGATACGAGAAGTCAATTTGAGTCAAATACAAGCCTTAATAATTCGAGAAGTCGAATCAAGTCAAATAGTTGATGCTTGTTGATCCGAGAAGCCGAATTGGGTCACATTGTGCGTAATTGGTGACTTAATTAAACAAACGGATCAAGTTATGGATGCTTGTTGATTAGAGAAGCCGAATTGGGTCAAATGGAAGACTTGTTGATACGAAAAGTCAATTGGGGTCAAATACAAGCCTCAATGATTCTAGAAGTCGAATCGAGTCAAATAGTTGCTGCTTGTTGATACGAGAAGCCGAATTGGGTCCCATTGTGCGTACTTGGTGACTTGATAAAACAAACGGATCAAGTTATGGATACTTGTTGATCAGAGAAGCAGAATTGGGTCAAATGGAAGACTTGTTGATACGAGAAGTCAATTGGGGTCAAATACAAGCCATAATGATTCGACAAGTCGAATCGAGTCAAATAGTTGGTTCTTGTTGGTCCGCGAAGCTGAATTGAGTCACATTGTGCTTACTTGGTGACTTGATAAAACAAAGGGATCAAGTTATGGATACTTGTTGATCAGAGAAGCCGAATTGGGTCAAATGGAAGACTTGTTGATCTCAGAAGTCAATTGGGATCAAATACAAGCATTAATGGTTCGAGAAGTTGAATCGATTCAAATAGTTTGTGCTTGTTGATCCGAGAAGCCAAATTGGGTCACATTGTGCGTACTTGGTGACTTGATAAAACAAACAGATCAAGTTATGGATACTTGTTGATAAGAGAAGCCGAATTGGGTCAAATGGAAGACTTGTTGATTTTATGAAGACAATTGGGGTAAAAACCAACCCTTAATGATTCGAGAAGTCGAATCAAGTCAAATAGTTGGTGCTTGTTGATCCGAGAAGCCGAATTGGGTCACATTGTGCGTACTTGGTGACTTCATAAAACAAACGGATCAAGTTATGGAAATTTGTTGATCCGAGAAGCCGAATTGGGTCAAATGGAAGACTTGTTGATCTAAGAAGTCAATTAGGGTCAAATACAAGCCTTAATGATTCGAGAAGTCGAATCGATTCAAATAGTTGGTGCTTGTTGATCCGAGAAGCCTAATTGGGTCACATTGTGCGTACTTGGTGACTTGATAAAACAAACGGATCAAGTTAGGGATACTTGTTTATCAGAGAAGTCGCATTGGGTCAAATGGAAGACTTGTTGATCCGAGAAGTCAATTGGGGTCAAATACAAGCCTTAGTGATTCGAGAAGTCGAATCGAGTCCAAGAGTTAGTGCTTGTTGATCCAAGAAGTCGAATTGGGTCACATTGTGTGTTCTTGATGACTTGATAAAACAAACGGATCAAGTTATGGAAACTTGTTGATCAAAGAAGTCGAATTGGGTCAAATACAAGCCTTAGTGATTCGAGAAGTTGAATCGAGCCAAAGAGTTAGTGCTTGTTGATCCGAGAAGCCGAATTAGGTCACAGTGTGCGTAGTTGGTAACTTGATAAAGCAAACGGATCAAGTTATGGATACTTGTTGATCAGAGAAGCCGAGTTAGGTCAAATGGAAGACTTGTTGATACGAGATGTCAATTTGGGTCAAATACAAGCCTTAATAATTCGAGAAGTCGAATCAAGTCAAATAGTTGGTGCTTGTTGATCCGAGAAGCCGAATTGGGTCACATTGTGCGTAATTGGTGACTTAATAAAATAAATGGATCAAGTTATGGATACTTGTTGATCAAAGAAGGCGAATTGGGTCAAATGGAACACTTATTGATCTGAGAAGTCAATTGGGGTCAAATACAAGCCTTAATGATTCGAGATGTCGAATCGATTCAAATAGTTGGTGCTTGTTGATCCGAGAAGCCGAATTGGGTCACATTGTGCGTACTTGGTGACTTGATAAAACAAACGGATCAAGTTATGGAAACTTGTTGATCAGAGAAGGCGAATTGGGTCAAATGGAAGACTTGTTGATCCGAGAAGTCAATTGGGGTAAAAAAACAAGCCTTAGTGATTCGAGAAGTCGAATCGAGTCCAAGAGTTAGTGCTTGTTGATCCGAGAAGCCGAATTGGGTAATATTGTGCGTACTTGGTGACTTGATAAAACAAACGGATCAAGTTATGGAAACTTGTTGATCCGAGAAGCCGAATTGTGTCAAATGGAAGACTTGTTTATTCGAGAAGACAATTGGGGGTAAAAAACAACCCTTAATGATTCGAGAAGTCGAATCAAGTCAAATAGATGGTGCTTGTTGATCCGAGAAGCCGAATTGGGTCACATTGTGCATACTTGGTGATTTGATAAAACAAACGGATCAAGTTGTGGATACTTGTTGATAAGAGAAGCCGAATTGGGTCAAATGGAAGACTTGTTGATCCGAGAGGTCAATTGGGGTCAAATACAAGCCTTAGTGATTCGAGAAGCCGAATCGAGTCCAAGAGTTAGTGCTTGTTGATCCAAGAAGTCGAATAGGGTCACATTGTGCGTACTTGATGACTTGATAAAACAAACGGATCAAGTTATGGAAACTTGTTCATCAGAGAAGCCGAATTGGGTCAAATGAAAGACTTTTTTATCCGAGAAGTGAATTGGGATCAAATACAAGCCTTAGTTATTCGAGAAGTTGAATCGAATCAAAGAGTTAGTGCTTGTTGATCCGAGAAGCCGAATTGGGTCACAATGTGCGTACTTGGTAACTTGATAAAACAAACGGATCAAGTTATGGATACTTGTTGATCAGAGAAGCCGAGTTAGGTCAAATGGATGACTTGTTGATACGAGAAGTCAATTTGGGTCGCCTTAATAATTCGAGAAGTCGAATCCAGTTAAATAGTTGGTGCTTGTTGATCCGAGAAGCCGAATTGGGTCACATTGTGCGTAATTGGTGACTTAATAAAATAAATGGATCAAGTTATGGATACTTGTTGATCAAAGAAGCCGAATTGGGTCAAATGGATGACTTATTGATCTGAGAAGTCAATTGGGGTCAAATACAAGCCTTAATGATTCGAGATGTCGAATCGATTCAAATAGTTGGTGCTTGTTGATCCGAGAAGCTGAATTGGGTCACATTGTGCGTACTTGTTGACTTGATAAAACAAACGGATCAAGTTATAGAAATTTGTTGATCCGAGAAGCCGAATTGGGTCAAATGGAAGACTTGTTGATCTAAGAAGTCAATTGGGGTCAAATACAAGCCTTAATGATTCGAGAAGTCGAATCGATTCAAATAGTTGGTGCTTGTTGATCCGAGAAGCCTAATTGTGTCACATTGTGCGTACTTGGTGACTTGATAAAACAAACGAATCAAGTTATGGATACTTGTTGATCAGAGAAGTCGCATTGGGTCAAATGGAAGACTTGTTGATCCGAGAAGTCAATTGGGGTCAAATACGAGCCTTAGTGATTCGAGAAGTCGAATCGAGTCCAAGAGTTAGTGCTTGTTGATCCAAGAAGCCGAATTGGGTCACATTGATGCGTACTTGGTAACTTGATAAAACAAACGGATCAAGTTATGTATACTTGTTGATCAGAGAAGCCCAATTTGGTCAAATGGAAGACATGTTGATACGAGAAGTCAATTTGGGTCAAATACAAGCCTTAATAATTCGAGAAGTCGAATCAAGTCAAATAGTTGATGCTTGTTGATCCGAGAAGCCGAATTGGGTCACATTGTGCGTAATTGGTGACTTAATAAAACAAACGGATCAAGTTATGGATGCTTGTTGATTAGAGAAGCCGAATTGGGTCAAATGGAAGACTTGTTGATACGAAAAGTCAATTGGGATCAAATACAAGCCTCAATGATTCTAGAAGTCGAATCGAGTCAAATAGTTGCTGCTTGTTGATACGAGAAGCCGAATTGGGTCCCATTGTGCGTACTTGGTGACTTGATAAAATAAACGGATCAAGTTATGGATACTTGTTGATCAGAGAAGCAGAATTGGGTCAAATGGAAGACTTGTTGATACGAGAAGTCAATTGGGGTCAAATACAAGCCATAATGATTCGACAAGTCGAATCGAGTCAAATAGTTGGTTCTTGTTGGTCCGCGAAGCCGAATTGAGTCACATTGTGCTTACTTGGTGACTTGATAAAACAAAGGGATCAAGTTATGGATACTTGTTGATCAGAGAAGCCGAATTGGGTCAAATGGAAGACTTGTTGATCTCAGAAGTCAATTGGGGTCAAATACAAGCATTAATGGTTCGAGAAGTTGAATCGATTCAAATAGTTTGTGCTTGTTGATCCGAGAAGCCAAATTGGGTCACATTGTGCGTACTTGGTGACTTGATAAAACAAACAGATCAAGTTATGGATACTTGTTGATAAGAGAAGCCGAATTGGGTCAAATGGAAGACTTGTTGATTTTATGAAGACAATTGGGGTAAAAAACAACCCTTAATGATTCGAGAAGTCGAATCAAGTCAAATAGTTGGTGCTTGTTGATCCGAGAAGCCGAATTGGGTCACATTGTGCGTACTTGGTGACTTCATAAAACAAACGGATCAAGTTATGGAAATTTGTTGATCCGAGAAGCCGAATTGGGTCAAATGGAAGACTTGTTGATCTAAGAAGTCAATTAGGGTCAAATACAAGCCTTAATGATTCGAGAAGTCGAATCGATTCAAATAGTTGGTGCTTGTTGATCCGAGAAGCCTAATTGGGTCACATTGTGCGTACTTGGTGACTTGATAAAACAAACGGATCAAGTTAGGGATACTTGTTTATCAGAGAAGTCGCATTGGGTCAAATGGAAGACTTGTTGATCCGAGAAGTCAATTGGGGTCAAATACAAGCCTTAGTGATTCGAGAAGTCGAATCGAGTCCAAGAGTTAGTGCTTGTTGATCCAAGAAGTCGAATTGGGTCACATTGTGTGTTCTTGATGACTTGATAAAACAAACGGATCAAGTTATGGAAACTTGTTGATCAAAGAAGTCGAATTGGGTCAAATACAAGCCTTAGTGATTCGAGATGTCGAATCGAGCCAAAGAGTTAGTGCTTGTTGATCCGAGAAGCCGAATTAGGTCACAGTGTCCGTAATTGGTAACTTGATAAAGCAAACGGATCAAGTTATGGATACTTGTTGATCAGAGAAGCCGAGTTAGGTCAAATGGAAGACTTGTTGATACGAGATGTCAATTTGGGTCAAATACAAGCCTTAATAATTCGAGAAGTCGAATCAAGTCAAATAGTTGGTGCTTGTTGATCCGAGAAGCCGAATTGGGTCACATTGTGCGTAGTTGGTGACTTAATAAAATAAATGGATCAAGTTATGGATACTTGTTGATCAAAGAAGGCGAATTGGGTCAAATGGAACACTTATTGATCTGAGAAGTCAATTGGGGTCAAATACAAGCCTTAATGATTCGAGATGTCGAATCGATTCAAATAGTTGGTGCTTGTTGATCCGAGAAGCCGAATTGGGTCACATTGTGCGTAATTGGTGACTTAATAAAATAAATGGATCATGTTATGGATACTTGTTGATCAAAGAAGCCGAATTGGGTCAAATGGAAGACTTATTGATCTGAGAAGTCAATTGGGGTCAAATACAAGCCTTAATGATTCGAGATGTCGAATCGATTCAAATAGTTGGTGCTTGTTGATCCGAGAAGCTGAATTGGGTCACATTGTGCGTACTTGGTGACTTGATAAAACAAACGGATCAAGTTATGGAAATTTGTTGATCCGAGAAGCCGAATTGGGTCAAATGGAAGACTTGTTGATCTAAGAAGTCAATTGGGGTCAAATACAAGCCTTAATGATTCGAGAAGTCGAATCGATTCAAATAGTTGGTGCTTGTTGATCCGAGAAGCCTAATTGTGTCACATTGTGCGTACTTGGTGACTTGATAAAACAAACGGATCAAGTTATGGATACTTGTTGATCAGAGAAGCCGAATTGGGTCAAATGGAAGACTTGTTGATTTTATGAACATAATTGGGGTAAAAAACAACCCTTAATGATTCGAGAAGTTGAATCAAGTCAAATAGTTGGTGCTTGTTGATCCGAGACGCCGAATTGGGTCACATTGTGCGTACTTGGTGACTTGATAAAACAAACGGATCAAGTTATGGAAACTTGTTGATTAGAGAAGGCGAATTGGGTCAAATGGAAGACTTGTTGATCCGAGAAGTCAATTGGGGTAAAAAACAAGCCTTAGTGATTCGAGAAGTCGAATCGAGTCCAAGAGTTAGTACTTGTTGATCCGAGAAGCCGAATTGGGTAATATTGTGCGTACTTGGTGACTTGATAAAACAAACGGATCAAGTTATGGAAACTTGTTGATCCGAGAAGCCGAATTGTGTCAAATGGAAGACTTGTTTATTCGAGAAGACAATTGGGGGTAAAAAACAACCCTTAATGATTCGAGAAGTCGAATCAAGTCAAATAGATGGTGCTTGTTGATCCGAGAAGCCGAATTGGGTCACATTGTGCATACTTGGTGATTTGATAAAACAAACGGATCAAGTTGTGGATAATTGTTGATAAGAGAAGCCGAATTGGGTCAAATGGAAGACTTGTTGATCCGAGAGGTCAATTGGGGTCAAATACAAGCCTTAGTGATTCGAGAAGCCGAAACGAGTCCAAGAGTTAGTGCTCGTTGATCCAAGAAGTCGAATAGGGTCACATTGTGCGTACTTGATGACTTGATAAAACAAACGGATCAAGTTATGGAAACTTGTTGATCAGAGAAGCCGAATTGGGTCAAATGAAAGACTTTTTTATCCGAGAAGTGAATTGGGATCAAATACAAGCCTTAGTTATTCGAGAAGTTGAATCGAATCAAAGAGTTACTGCTTGTTGATCCGAGAAGCCGAATTGGGTCACAATGTGCGTACTTGGTGACTTGATAAAACAAACGGATCAAGTATGGAAACTTGTTTATCAGAGAAGTCGCATTGGGTCAAATGGAAGACTTGTTGATCCGAGAAGTCAATTGGGGTCAAATACAAGCCTTAGTGATTCGAGAAGTCGAATCGAGTCCAAGAGTTAGTGCTTGTTGATCCAAGAAGCCGAATTGGGTCACATTGTGCGTACTTGGTAACTTGATAAAACAAACGGATCAAGTTATGTATACTTGTTGATCAGAGAAGCCCAATTTGGTCAAATGGAAGACATGTTGATACGAGAAGTCAATTTGGGTCAAATACAAGCCTTAATAATTCGAGAAGTCGAATCAAGTCAAATAGTTGATGCTTGTTGATCCGAGAAGCCGAATTGGGTCACATTGTGCGTAATTGGTGACTTAATAAAACAAACGGATCAAGTTATGGATGCTTGTTGATTAGAGAAGCCGAATTGGGTCAAATGGAAGACTTGTTGATACGAAAAGTCAATTGGGGTCAAATACAAGCCTCAATGATTCTAGAAGTCGAATCGAGTCAAATAGTTGCTGCTTGTTGATACGAGAAGCCGAATTGGGTCCCATTGTGCGTACTTGGTGACTTGATAAAACAAACGGATCAAGTTATGGATACTTGTTGATCAGAGAAGCAGAATTGGGTCAAATGGAAGACTTGTTGATACGAGAAGTCAATTGGGGTCAAATACAAGCCTTAATGATTCGACAAGTCGAATCGAGTCAAATAGTTGGTTCTTGTTGGTCCGCGAAGCCGAATTGAGTCACATTGTGCTTACTTGGTGACTTGATAAAACAAAGGGATCAAGTTATGGATACTTGTTGATCAGAGAAGCCGAATTGGGTCAAATGGAAGACTTGTTGATCTCAGAAGTCAATTGGGGTCAAATACAAGCATTAATGGTTCGAGAAGTTGAATCGATTCAAATAGTTTGTGCTTGTTGATCCGAGAAGCCAAATTGGGTCACATTGTGCGTACTTGCTGACTTGATAAAACAAACAGATCAAGTTATGGATACTTGTTGATAAGAGAAGCCGAATTGGGTCAAATGGAAGACTTGTTGATCCGAGAAGTCAATTGGGGTCAAATACAAGCCTTAGTGATTCGAGAAGTCGAATCGAGTCCAAGAGTTAGTGCTTGTTGATCCAAGAAGCCGAATTGGGTCACATTGTGCGTACTTGGTAACTTGATAAAACAAACGGATCAAGTTATGTATACTTGTTGATCAGAGAAGCCCAATTTGGTCAAATGGAAGACATGTTGATACGAGAAGTCAATTTGAGTCAAATACAAGCCTTAATAATTCGAGAAGTCGAATCAAGTCAAATAGTTGATGCTTGTTGATCCGAGAAGCCGAATTGGGTCACATTGTGCGTAATTGGTGACTTAATAAAACAAACGGATCAAGTTATGGATGCTTGTTGATTAGAGAAGCCGAATTGGGTCAAATGGAAGACTTGTTGATACGAAAAGTCAATTGGGGTCAAATACAAGCCTCAATGATTCTAGAAGTCGAATCGAGTCAAATAGTTGCTGCTTGTTGATACGAGAAGCCGAATTGGGTCCCATTGTGCGTACTTGGTGACTTGATAAAACAAACGGATCAAGTATTGGATACTTGTTGATCAGAGAAGCAGAATTGGGTCAAATGGAAGACTTGTTGATACGAGAAGTCAATTGGGGTCAAATACAAGCCATAATGATTCGACAAGTCGAATCGAGTCAAATAGTTGGTTCTTGTTGGTCCGCGAAGCTGAATTGAGTCACATTGTGCTTACTTGGTGACTTGATAAAACAAAGGGATCAAGTTATGGATACTTGTTGATCAGAGAAGCCGAATTGGGTCAAATGGAAGACTTGTTGATCTCAGAAGTCAATTGGGATCAAATACAAGCATTAATGGTTCGAGAAGTTGAATCGATTCAAATAGTTTGTGCTTGTTGATCCGAGAAGCCAAATTGGGTCACATTGTGCGTACTTGGTGACTTGATAAAACAAACAGATCAAGTTATGGATACTTGTTGATAAGAGAAGCCGAATTGGGTCAAATGGAAGACTTGTTGATTTTATGAAGACAATTGGGGTAAAAAACAACCCTTAATGATTCGAGAAGTCGAATCAAGTCAAATAGTTGGTGCTTGTTGATCCGAGAAGCCGAATTGGGTCACATTGTGCGTACTTGGTGACTTCATAAAACAAACGGATCAAGTTATGGAAATTTGTTGATCCGAGAAGCCGAATTGGGTCAAATGGAAGACTTGTTGATCTAAGAAGTCAATTAGGGTCAAATACAAGCCTTAATGATTCGAGAAGTCGAATCGATTCAAATAGTTGGTGCTTGTTGATCCGAGAAGCCTAATTGGGTCACATTGTGCGTACTTGGTGACTTGATAAAACAAACGGATCAAGTTAGGGATACTTGTTTATCAGAGAAGTCGCATTGGGTCAAATGGAAGACTTGTTGATCCGAGAAGTCAATTGGGGTCAAATACAAGCCTTAGTGATTCGAGAAGTCGAATCGAGTCCAAGAGTTAGTGCTTGTTGATCCAAGAAGTCGAATTGGGTCACATTGTGCGTACTTGATGACTTGATAAAACAAACGGATCAAGTTATGGAAACTTGTTCATCAGAGAAGCCGAATTGGGTCAAATGGAAGACTTTTTTATCCGAGAAGTGAATTGGGATCAAATACAAGCCTTAGTTATTCGAGAAGTTGAATCGAATCAAAGAGTTAGTGCTTGTTGATCCGAGAAGCCGAATTGGGTCACAACGTGCGTACTTGGTAACTTGATAAAACAAACGGATCAAGTTATGGATACTTGTTGATCAGAGAAGCCGAGTTAGGTCAAATGGATGACTTATTGATACGAGAAGTCAATTTGGGTCGCCTTAATAATTCGAGAAGTCGAATCCAGTTAAATAGTTGGTGCTTCTTGATCCGAGAAGCCGAATTGGGTCACATTGTGCGTAATTGGTGACTTAATAAAATAAATGGATCAAGTTATGGATACTTGTTGATCAAAGAAGCCGAATTGGGTCAAATGGAAGACTTATTGATCTGAGAAGTCAATTGGGGTCAAATACATGCCTTAATGATTCGAGATGTCGAATCGATTCAAATAGTTGGTGCTTGTTGATCCGAGAAGCTGAATTGGGTCACATTGTGCGTACTTGGTGACTTGATAAAACAAACGGATCAAGTTATAGAAATTTGTTGATCCGAGAAGCCGAATTGGGTGAAATGGAAGACTTGTTGATCTAAGAAGTCAATTGGGGTCAAATACAAGCCTTAATGATTCGAGAAGTCGAATCGATTCAAATAGTTGGTGCTTGTTGATCCGAGAAGCCTAATTGTGTCACATTGTGCGTACTTGGTGACTTGATAAAACAAACGGATCAAGTTATGGATACTTGTTGATCAGAGAAGTCGCATTGGGTCAAATGGAAGACTTGTTGATCCGAGAAGTCAATTGGGGTCAAATACGAGCCTTAGTGATTCGTGAAGTCGAATCGAGTCCAAGAGTTAGTGCTTGTTGATCCAAGAAGCCGAATTGGGTCACATTGATGCGTACTTGGTAACTTGATAAAACAAACGGATCAAGTTATGTATACTTGTTGATCAGAGAAGCCCAATTTGGTCAAATGGAAGACATGTTGATACGAGAAGTCAATTTTTGTCAAATACAAGCCTTAATAATTCGAGAAGTCGAATCAAGTCAAATAGTTGATGCTTGTTGATCCGAGAAGCCGAATTGGGTCACATTGTGCGTAATTGGTGACTTAATAAAACAAACGGATCAAGTTATGGATGCTTGTTGATTAGAGAAGCCGAATTGGGTCAAATGGAAGACTTGTTGATACGAAAAGTCAATTGGGGTCAAATACAAGCCTCAATGATTCTAGAAGTCCAATCGAGTCAAATAGTTGCTGCTTGTTGATACGAGAAGCCGAATTGGGTCCCATTGTGCGTACTTGGTGACTTGATAAAACAAACGGATCAAGTTATGGATACTTGTTGATCAGAGAAGCAGAATTGTGTCAAATGGAAGACTTGTTGATACGAGAAGTCAATTGGGGTCAAATACAAGCCATAATGATTCGACAAGTCGAATCGAGTCAAATAGTTGGTTCTTGTTGGTCCGCGAAGCCGAATTGAGTCACATTGTGCTTACTTGGTGACTTGATAAAACAAAGGGATCAAGTTATGGATACTTGTTGATCAGAGAAGCCGAATTGGGTCAAATGGAAGACTTGTTGATCTCAGAAGTCAATTGGGGTCAAATAAAAGCATTAATGGTTCGAGAAGTTGAATCGATTCAAATAGTTTGTGCTTGTTGATCCGAGAAGCCAAATTGGGTCACATTGTGCGTACTTGGTGACTTGATAAAACAAACAGATCAAGTTATGGATACTTGTTGATAAGAGAAGCCGAATTGGGTCAAATGGAAGACTTGTTGATTTTATGAAGACAATTGGGGTAAAAAACAACCCTTAATGATTCGAGAAGTCGAATCAAGTCAAATAGTTGGTGCTTGTTGATCCGAGAAGCCGAATTGGGTCACATTGTGCGTACTTGGTGACTTCATAAAACAAACGGATCAAGTTATGGAAATTTGTTGATCCGAGAAGCCGAATTGGGTCAAATGGAAGACTTGTTGATCTAAGAAGTCAATTAGGGTCAAATACAAGCCTTAATGATTCGAGAAGTCGAATCGATTCAAATAGTTGGTGCTTGTTGATCCGAGAAGCCTAATTGGGTCACATTGTGCGTACTTGGTGACTTGATAAAACAAACGGATCAAGTTAGGGATACTTGTTTATCAGAGAAGTCGCATTGGGTCAAATGGAAGACTTGTTGATCCGAGAAGTCAATTGGGGTCAAATACAAGCCTTAGTGATTCGAGAAGTCGAATCGAGTCCAAGAGTTAGTGCTTGTTGATCCAAGAAGTCGAATTGGGTCACATTGTGTGTTCTTGATGACTTGATAAAACAAACGGATCAAGTGATGGAAACTTGTTGATCAAAGAAGTCGAATTGGGTCAAATACAAGCCTTAGTGATTCGAGAAGTCGAATCGAGCCAAAGAGTTAGTGCTTGTTGATCCGAGAAGCCGAATTAGGTCACAGTGTCCGTAGTTGGTAACTTGATAAAGCAAACGGATCAAGTTATGAATACTTGTTGATCAGAGAAGCCGAGTTAGGTCAAATGGAAGACTTGTTGATACGAGATGTCAATTTGGGTCAAATACAAGCCTTAATAATTCGAGAAGTCGAATCAAGTCAAATAGTTGGTGCTTGTTGATCCGAGAAGCCGAATTGGGTCACATTGTGCGTAATTGGTGACTTAATAAAATAAATGGATCAAGTTATGGATACTTGTTGATCAAAGAAGGCGAATTGGGTCAAATGGAACACTTATTGATCTGAGAAGTCAATTGGGGTCAAATACAAGCCTTAATGATTCGAGATGTCGAATCGATTCAAATAGTTGGTGCTTGTTGATCCGAGAAGCCGAATTGGGTCACATTGTGCGTAATTGGTGACTTAATAAAATAAATGGATCAAGTTATGGATACTTGTTGATCAAAGAAGCCGAATTGGGTCAAATGGAAGACTTATTGATCTGAGAAGTCAATTGGGGTCAAATACAAGCCTTAATGATTCGAGATGTCGAATCGATTCAAATAGTTGGTGCTTGTTGATCCGAGAAGCTGAATTGGGTCACATTGTGCGTACTTGGTGACTTGATAAAACAAACGGATCAAGTTATGGAAATTTGTTGATCCGAGAAGCCGAATTGGGTCAAATGGAAGACTTGTTGATCTAAGAAGTCAATTGGGGTCAAATACAAGCCTTAATGATTCGAGAAGTCGAATCGATTCAAATAGTTGGTGCTTGTTGATCCGAGAAGCCTAATTGTGTCACATTGTGCGTACTTGGTGACTTGATAAAACAAACGGATCAAGTTATGGATACTTGTTGATCAGAGAAGTCGCATTGGGTCAAATGGAAGACTTGTTGATCCGAGAAGTCAATTGGGGTCAAATACGAGCCTTAGTGATTCGTGAAGTCGAATCGAGTCCAAGAGTTAGTGCTTGTTGATCCAAGAAGCCGAATTGGGTCACATTGATGCGTACTTGGTAACTTGATAAAACAAACGGATCAAGTTATGTATACTTGTTGATCAGAGAAGCCCAATTTGGTCAAATGGAAGACATGTTGATACGAGAAGTCAATTTTGGTCAAATACAAGCCTTAATAATTCGAGAAGTCGAATCAAGTCAAATAGTTGATGCTTGTTGATCCGAGAAGCCGAATTGGGTCACATTGTGCGTAATTGGTGACTTAATAAAACAAACGGATCAAGTTATGGATGCTTGTTGATTAGAGAAGCCGAATTGGGTCAAATGGAAGACTTGTTGATACGAAAAGTCAATTGGGGTCAAATACAAGCCTCAATGATTCTAGAAGTCCAATCGAGTCAAATAGTTGCTGCTTGTTGATACGAGAAGCCGAATTGGGTCCCATTGTGCGTACTTGGTGACTTGATAAAACAAACGGATCAAGTTATGGATACTTGTTGATCAGAGAAGCAGAATTGGGTCAAATGGAAGACTTGTTGATACGAGAAGTCAATTGGGGTCAAATACAAGCCATAATGATTCGACAAGTCGAATCGAGTCAAATAGTTGGTTCTTGTTGGTCCGCGAAGCTGAATTGAGTCACATTGTGCTTACTTGGTGACTTGATAAAACAAAGGGATCAAGTTATGGATACTTGTTGATCAGAGAAGCCGAATTGGGTCAAATGGAAGACTTGTTGATCTCAGAAGTCAATTGGGGTCAAATACAAGCATTAATGGTTCGAGAAGTTGAATCGATTCAAATAGTTTGTGCTTGTTGATCCGAGAAGCCAAATTGGGTCACATTGTGCGTACTTGGTGACTTGATAAAACAAACAGATCAAGTTATGGATACTTGTTGATAAGAGAAGCCGAATTGGGTCAAATGGAAGACTTGTTGATTTTATGAAGACAATTGGGGTAAAAAACAACCCTTAATGATTCGAGAAGTCGAATCAAGTCAAATAGTTGGTGCTTGTTGATCCGAGAAGCCGAATTGGGTCACATTGTGCGTACTTGGTGACTTCATAAAACAAACGGATCAAGTTATGGAAATTTGTTGATCCGAGAAGCCGAATTGGGTCAAATGGAAGACTTGTTGATCTAAGAAGTCAATTAGGGTCAAATACAAGCCTTAATGATTCGAGAAGTCGAATCGATTCAAATAGTTGGTGCTTGTTGATCCGAGAAGCCTAATTGGGTCACATTGTGCGTACTTGGTGACTTGATAAAACAAACGGATCAAGTTAGGGATACTTGTTTATCAGAGAAGTCGCATTGGGTCAAATGGAAGACTTGTTGATCCGAGAAGTCAATTGGGGTCAAATACAAGCCTTAGTGATTCGAGAAGTCGAATCGAGTCCAAGAGTTAGTGCTTGTTGATCCAAGAAGTCGAATTGGGTCACATTGTGTGTTCTTGATGACTTGATAAAACAAACGGATCAAGTTATGGAAACTTGTTGATCAAAGAAGTCGAATTGGGTCAAATACAAGCCTTAGTGATTCGAGAAGTCGAATCGAGCCAAAGAGTTAGTGCTTGTTGATCCGAGAAGCCGAATTAGGTCACAGTGTCCGTAGTTGGTAACTTGATAAAGCAAACGGATCAAGTTATGGATACTTGTTGATCAGAGAAGCCGAGTTAGGTCAAATGGAAGACTTGTTGATACGAGATGTCAATTTGGGTCAAATACAAGCCTTAATAATTCGAGAAGTCGAATCAAGTCAAATAGTTGGTGCTTGTTGATCCGAGAAGCCGAATTGGGTCACATTGTGCGTAATTGGTGACTTAATAAAATAAATGGATCAAGTTATGGATACTTGTTGATCAAAGAAGGCGAATTGGGTCAAATGGAACACTTATTGATCTGAGAAGTCAATTGGGGTCAAATACAAGCCTTAATGATTCGAGATGTCGAATCGATTCAAATAGTTGGTGCTTGTTGATCCGAGAAGCCGAATTGGGTCACATTGTGCGTAATTGGTGACTTAATAAAATAAATGGATCAAGTTATGGATACTTGTTGATCAAAGAAGCCGAATTGGGTCAAATGGAAGACTTGTTGATCTAAGAAGTCAATTGGGGTCAAATACAAGCCTTAATGATTCGAGAAGTCGAATCGATTCAAATAGTTGGTGCTTGTTGATCCGAGAAGCCTAATTGTGTCACATTGTGCGTACTTGGTGACTTGATAAAACAAACGGATCAAGTTATGGATACTTGTTGATCAGAGAAGTCGCATTGGGTCAAATGGAAGACTTGTTGATCCGAGAAGTCAATTGGGGTCAAATACAAGCCTTAGTGATTCGAGAAGTCGAATCGAGTCCAAGAGTTTGTGCTTGTTGATCCAAGAAGTCGAATTGGGTCACATTGTGCGTACTTGATGACTTGATAAAACAAACGGATCAAGTTATGGAAACTTGTTGATCAGAGAAGCCGAATTGGGTCAAATGGAAGACTTGTTGATTTTATGAACATAATTGGGGTAAAAAACAACCCTTAATGATTCGAGAAGTTGAATCAAGTCAAATAGTTGGTGCTTGTTGATCCGAGACGCCGAATTGGGTCACATTGTGCGTACTTGGTGACTTGATAAAACAAACGGATCAAGTTATGGAAACTTGTTGATTAGAGAAGGCGAATTGGGTCAAATGGAAGACTTGTTGATCCGAGAAGTCAATTGGGGTAAAAAACAAGCCTTAGTGATTCGAGAAGTCGAATCGAGTCCAAGAGTTAGTGCTTGTTGATCCGAGAAGCCGAATTCGGTAATATTGTGCGTACTTGGTGACTTGATAAAACAAACGGATCAAGTTATGGAAACTTGTTGATCCGAGAAGCCGAATTGTGTCAAATGGAAGACTTGTTTATTCGAGAAGACAATTGGGGGTAAAAAACAACCCTTAATGATTCGAGAAGTCGAATCAAGTCAAATAGATGGTGCTTGTTGATCCGAGAAGCCGAATTGGGTCACATTGTGCATACTTGGTGATTTGATAAAACAAACGGATCAAGTTGTGGATAATTGTTGATAAGAGAAGCCGAATTGGGTCAAATGGAAGACTTGTTGATCCGAGAGGTCAATTGGGGTCAAATACAAGCCTTAGTGATTCGAGAAGCCGAATCGAGTCCAAGAGTTAGTGCTCGTTGATCCAAGAAGTCGAATAGGGTCACATTGTCCGTACTTGATGACTTGATAAAACAAACGGATCAAGTTATGGAAACTTGTTGATCAGAGAAGCCGAATTGGGTCAAATGAAAGACTTTTTTATCCGAGAAGTGAATTGGGATCAAATACAAGCCTTAGTTATTCGAGAAGTTGAATCGAAGCAAAGAGTTACTGCTTGTTGATCCGAGAAGCCGAATTGGGTCACAATGTGCGACCTTGGTAACTTGATAAAACAAACGGATCAAGTTATGGATACTTGTTGATCAGAGAAGCCGAGTTAGGTCAAATGGATGACTTGTTGATACGAGAAGTCAATTTGGGTCGCCTTAATAATTCGAGAAGTCGAATCCAGTTAAATAGTTGGTGCTTGTTGATCCGAGAAGCCGAATTGGGTCACATTGTGCGTAATTGGTGACTTAATAAAATAAATGGATCAAGTTATGGATACTTGTTGATCAAAGAAGCCGAATTGGGTCAAATGGAAGACTTATTGATCTGAGAAGTCAATTGGGGTCAAATACAAGCCTTAATGATTCGAGATGTCGAATCGATTCAAATAGTTGGTGCTTGTTGATCCGAGAAGCTGAATTGGGTCACATTGTGCGTACTTGGTGACTTGATAAAACAAACGGATCAAGTTATGGAAATTTGTTGATCCGAGAAGCCGAATTGGGTCAAATGGAAGACTTGTTGATCTAAGAAGTCAATAGGGGTCAAATACAAGCCTTAATGATTCGAGAAGTCGAATCGATTCAAATAATTGGTGCTTGTTGATCCGAGAAGCCTAATTGTGTCACATTGTGCGTACTTGGTGACTTGATAAAACAAACGGATCAAGTTATGGATACTTGTTGATCAGAGAAGTCGCATTGGGTCAAATGGAAGACTTGTTGATCCGAGAAGTCAATTGGGGTCAAATACAAGCCTTAGTGATTCGAGAAGTCGAATCGAGTCCAAGAGTTAGTACTTGTTGATCCAAGAAGTCGAATTGGGTCACATTGTGCGTACTTGATGACTTGATAAAACAAACGGATCAAGTTATGGAAACTTGTTGATCAGAGAAGCCGAATTGGGTCAAATGGAAGACTTGTTGATTTTATGAACATAATTGGGGTAAAAAACAACCCTTAATGATTCGAGAAGTTGAATCAAGTCAAATAGTTAGTGCTTGTTGATCCGAGACGCCGAATTGGGTCACATTGTGCGTACTTGGTGACTTGATAAAACAAACGGATCAAGTTATGGAAATTTGTTGATCCGAGAAGCCGAATTGGGTCAAATGGAAGACTCGTTGATCTAAGAAGTCAATTGGGGTCAAATACAAGCCTTAATGATTCGAGAAGTCGAATCGATTCAAATAGTTGGTGCTTGTTGATCCGAGAAGTCGAATTGGGTCACATTGTGCGTACTTGATGACTTGATAAAACAAACGGATCAAGTTATGGAAACTTGTTGATCAGAGAAGCCGAATTGGGTCAAATGGAAGACTTTTTTGTCCGAGAAGTGAATTGGGGTCAAATACAAGCCTTAGTGATTCGAGAAGTCGAATCGAGTCCAAGAGTTAGTGCTTGTTGATCCGAGAAGCCGAATTGGGTCACATAGTGCGTACTTGGTGACTTGATAAAACAAACGGATCAAGTTATGGAAACTTGTTGATCAGAGAAGTCGCATTGGGTCAAATGGAAGACTTGTTGATCCGAGAAGTCAATTGGGGTCAAATACAAGCCTTAGTGATTCGAGAAGTCGAATCGAGTCCAAGAGTTAGTGCTTGTTGATCCAAGAAGTCGAATTGGGTCACATTGTGTGTTCTTGATGACTTGATAAAACAAACGGATCAAGTTATGGAAACTTGTTGATCAAAGAAGTCGAATTGGGTCAAATACAAGCCTTAGTGATTCGAGAAGTCGAATCGAGCCAAAGAGTTAGTGCTTGTTGATCCGAGAAGCCGAATTAGGTCACAGTGTGCGTAGTTGGTAACTTGATAAAGCAAACGGATCAAGTTATGGATACTTGTTGATCAGAGAAGCCGAGTTAGGTCAAATGGAATACTTGTTGATACGAGATGTCAATTTGGGTCAAATACAAGCCTTAATAATTCGAGAAGTCGAATCAAGTCAAATAGTTGGTGCTTGTTGATCCGAGAAGCCGAATTGGGTCACATTGTGCGTAATTGATGACTTAATAAAATAAATGGATCAAGTTATGGATACTTGTTGATCAAAGAAGGCGAATTGGGTCAAATGGAACACTTATTGATCTGAGAAGTCAATTGGGGTCAAATACAAGCCTTAATGATTCGAGATGTCGAATCGATTCAAATAGTTGGTGCTTGTTGATCCGAGAAGCCGAATTGGGTCACATTGTGCGTACTTGGTGACTTGATAAAACAAACGGATCAAGTTATGGAAACTTGTTGATCAGAGAAGGCGAATTGGGTCAAATGGAAGACTTGTTGATCCGAGAAGTCAATTGGGGTAAAAAACAAGCCTTAGTGATTCGAGAAGTCGAATCGAGTCCAAGAGTTAGTGCTTGTTGATCCGAGAAGCCGAATTGGGTAATATTGTGCGTACTTGGTGACTTGATAAAACAAACGGATCAAGTTATGGAAACTTGTTGATCCGAGAAGCCGAATTGTGTCAAATGGAAGACTTGTTTATTCGAGAAGACAATTGGGGGTAAAAAACAACCCTTAATGATTCGAGAAGTCGAATCAAGTCAAATAGATGGTGCTTGTTGATCCGAGAAGCCGAATTGGGTCACATTGTGCATACTTAGTGATTTGATAAAACAAACGGATCAAGTTGTGGATACTTGTTGATAAGAGAAGCCGAATTGGGTCAAATGGAAGACTTGTTGATCCGAGAGGTCAATTGGGGTCAAATACAAGCCTTAGTGATTCGAGAAGCCGAATCGAGTCCAAGAGTTAGTGCTTGTTGATCCAAGAAGTCGAATAGGGTCACATTGTGCGTACTTGATGACTTGATAAAACAAACGGATCAAGTTATGGAAACTTGTTGATCAGAGAAGCCGAATTGGGTCAAATGAAAGACTTTTTTATCCGAGAAGTGAATTGGGATCAAATACAAGCCTTAGTTATTCGAGAAGTTGAATCGAATCAAAGAGTTAGTGCTTGTTGATCCGAGAAGCCGAATTGGGTCACAATGTGCGTACTTGGTAACTTGATAAAACAAACGGATCAAGTTATGGATACTTGTTGATCAGAGAAGCCGAATTGGGTCAAATGGAAGACTTATTGATCTGAGAAGTCAATTGGGGTCAAATACAAGCCTTAATGATTCGAGATGTCGAATCGATTCAAATAGTTGGTGCTTGTTGATCCGAGAAGCTGAATTGGGTCACATTGTGCGTACTTGGTGACTTGATAAAACAAACGGATCAAGTTATGGAAATTTGTTGATCCGAGAAGCCGAATTGGGTCAAATGGAAGACTTGTTGATCTAAGAAGTTAATTGGGGTCAAATACAAGCCTTAATGATTCGAGAAGTCGAATCGATTCAAATAGTTGGTGCTTGTTGATCCGAGAAGCCTAATTGTGTCACATTGTGCATACTTGGTGACTTGATAAAACAAACGGATCAAGTTACGGATACTTGTTGATCAGAGAAGTCGCATTGGGTCAAATGGAAGACTTGTTGATCCGAGAAGTCAATTGGGCTTCAAATACAAGCCTTAGTGATTCGAGAAGTCGAATCGAGTCCAAGAGTTAGTGCTTGTTGATCCAAGAAGTCGAATTGGGTCACATTGTGCGTACTTGATGACTTGATAAAACAAACGGATCAAGTTATGGAAACTTGTTGATCAGAGAAGCCGAATTGGGTCAAATGGAAGACTTGTTGATTTTATGAACATAATTGGGGTAAAAAACAACCCTTAATGATTCGAGAAGTTGAATCAAGTCAAATAGTTGGTGCTTGTTGATCCGAGACGCCGAATTGGGTCACATTGTGCGTACTTGGTGACTTGATAAAACAAACGGATCAAGTTATGGAAATTTGTTGATCCGAGAAGCCGAATTGGGTCAAATGGAAGACTTGTTGATCTAAGAAGTCAATTGGGGTCAAATACAAGCCTTAATGATTCGAGAAGTCGAATCGATTCAAATAGTTGGTGCTTGTTGATCCGAGAAGTCGAATTGGGTCACATTGTGCGTACTTGATGACTTGATAAAACAAACGGATCAAGTTATGGAAACTTGTTGATCAGAGAAGCCGAATTGGGTCAAATGGAAGACTTTTTTGTCCGAGAAGTGAATTGGGGTCAAATACAAGCCTTAGTGATTCGAGAAGTCGAATCGAGTCCAAGAGTTAGTGCTTGTTGATCCGAGAAGCCGAATTGGGTCACATAGTGCGTACTTGGTGACTTGATAAAACAAACGGATCAAGTTATGGAAACTTGTTGATCAGAGAAGTCGCATTGGGTCAAATGGAAGACTTGTTGATCCGAGAAGTCAATTGGGGTCAAATACAAGCCTTAGTGATTCGAGAAGTCGAATCGAGTCCAAGAGTTAGTGCTTGTTGATCCAAGAAGCCGAATTGGGTCACATTGTGCGTACTTGGTAACTTGATAAAACAAACGGATCAAGTTATGTATACTTGTTGATCAGAGAAGCCCAATTTGGTCAAATGGAAGACTTGTTGATACGAGAAGTCAATTTGGGTCAAATACAAGCCTTAATAATTCGAGAAGTCGAATCAAGTCAAATAGTTGATGCTTGTTGATCCGAGAAGCCGAATTGGGTCACATTGTGCGTAATTGGTGACTTAATAAAACAAACGGATCAAGTTATGGATGCTTGTTGATTAGAGAAGCCGAATTGGGTCAAATGGAAGACTTGTTGATACGAGAAGTCAATTGGGGTCAAATACAAGCCTCAATGATTCTAGAAGTCGAATCGAGTCAAATAGTTGCTGCTTGTTGATACGAGAAGCCGAATTGGGTCCCATAGTGCGTACTTGGTGACTTGATAAAACAAACGGATCAAGTTATGGATACTTGTTGATCAGAGAAGCAGAATTGGGTCAAATGGAAGACTTGTTGATACGAGAAGTCAATTGGGGTCAAATACAAGCCTTAATGATTCGACAAGTCGAATCGAGTCAAATAGTTGGTGCTTGTTGATCCGAGAAGCCAAATTGGGTCACATTGTGCGTACTTGGTGACTTGATAAAACAAACGGATCAAGTTATGGTTACTTGTTGATAAGAAAAGCCGAACTTGGTCAAATGGAAGACTTGTTGATTTTATGAAGACAATTGGAGTAAAAAACAAACCTTAATGATTCGAGAAGTCGAATCAAGTCAAATAGTTGGTGCTTGTTGATCCGAGAAGCCGAATTGGGTCACATTGTGCATACTTGGTGACTTGATAAAACAAACGGATCAAGTTATGGAAATTTGTTGATCCGAGAAGCCGAATTGGGTCAAATGGAAGACTTGTTGATCTAATCAATTGGGGTCAAATACAAGCCTTAATGATTCGAGAAGTCGAATCGATTCAAATAGTTGGTGCTTGTTGATCTGAGAAGGCGAATTGGGTCAAATGGAACACTTATTGATCTGAGAAGTCAATTGGGGTCAAATACAAGCCTTAATTATTCGAGATGTCGAATCGATTCAAATAGTTGGTGCTTGTTGATCCGAGAAGCCGAATTGGGTCACATTGTGCGTACTTGGTGACTTGATAAAACAAACGGATCAAGTTATGGAAACTTGTTGATCAGAGAAAGCGAATTGGGTCAAATGGAAGACTTGTTGATCCGAGAAGTCAATTGGGGTCAAACACAAGCCTTAGTGATTCGAGAAGCCGAATCGAGTCCAAGAGTTAGTGCTTGTTGATCCGAGAAGCCGAATTGGGTCATATTGTGCGTACTTGGTGACTTGATGAAATAAACGGATCAAGTTATGGAAACTTGTTGATCCGAGAAGCCGAATTGTGTCAAATGGAAGACTTATTTATTCGAGAAGACAATTGGGGGTAAAAAACAACCCTTGATGATTCGAGAAGTCGAATCAAGTAAAATATATGGTGCTTGTTGATACGAGAAGTCGAATTGGGTCACATTGTGCATACTTGGTGATTTGATAAAACAAACGGATCAAGTTGTGGATACTTGTTGATAAGAGAAGCCGAATTGAGTCAAATGGAAGACTTGTTGATCCGAGAGGTCAATTGGGGTCAAATACAAGCCTTAGTGATTCTAGAAGCCGAATCGAGTCCAAGAGTTAGTGCTTGTTGATCCAAGAAGTCGAATTGGGTCACATTGTGCGTACTTGATGACTTGATAAAACAAACGGATCAAGTTATGGAAACTTGTTGATCAGAGAAGCCGAATTGGGTCAAATGGAAGACTTGTTGATTTTATGAAGACAATTGGGGTAAAAAACAACCCTTAATGATTCGAGAAGTTGAATCAAGTCAAATAGTTGGTGCTTGTTGATCCGAGACGCCGAATTGGGTCACATTGTGCGTACTTGGTAACTTGATAAAACAAACGGATCAAGTTATGGAAATTTGTTGATCCGAGAAGCCGAATTGGATCAAATGGAAGACTTGTTGATCGAAGAAGTCAATTGGGGTCAAATACAAGCCTTAATGATTCGAGAAGTCGAATCGATTCAAATAGTTGGTGCTTGTTGATCCGAGAAGCCTAATTGGGTCACATTGTGCGTACTTGGTCACTTGATAAAACAAGCGGATGAAGTTATGGATACTTGTTGATCAGAGAAGTCGCATTGGATCAAATGGAAGACTTGTTGATCCGAGAAGTCAATTGGGGTCAAATACAAGCCTTAGTGACTCGAGAAGTCGAATCGAGTCCAAGAGTTAGTGCTTGTTGATCCAAGAAGTCGAATTGGGTCACATTGTGCGTACTTGATGACTTGATAAAACAAACGGATCAACTTATGGAAACTTGTTGATCAGAGAAGCCGAATTGGGTCAAATGGAAGACTTTTTTTATCCGAGAAGTGAATTGGGGTCAAATACAAGCCTTAGTGATTCAAGAAGTCGAATCGAGCTAAAGAGTTAGTGCTTGTTGATCCGAGAAGCCGAATTGGGTCACAGTGTGCGTACTTCTTGACTTAATAAAATAAATGGATCAAGTTATGGATACTTGCTGATCAAAGAAGCCGAATTGGGTCAAATTGAAGACTTATTGATCTGAGAAGTCAATTGGGGTCAAATATAATCCTTAATGATTCGAGATGTCGAATCGATTCAAATAGTTGGTGCTTGTTGATACGAGAAGCCGAATTGGGTCACATTGTGCGTACTTGGTGACTTGATAAAACAAACGGATTAAGTTATGGATACTTGTTGATCAGAGAAGGCGAATTGGGTCAAATGGAAGACTTGTTGATCTTAGAAGTCAATTGGGGTCAACTACAAGCATTAATGATTCGAGAAGTTGAATCGATTCAAATAGTTGGTGCTTGTTGATCCGAGAAGCCAAATTGGGTCACATTGTGCGTACTTGGTGACTTGATAAAAGAAACGGATCAAGTTGTGGATACTTGTTGATAAGAGAAGCCGAATTGGGTCAAATGGAAGACTTGTTGATCCGAGAAGTCAATTGGGGTCAAATACAAGCCTTAGTGATTCGAGAAGTCGAATCGAGTCCAAGAGTTAGTGCTTGTTGATCTGAGAAGCCGAGTTATGTCACATTGTGTGTACTTGGTGACTTGATAAAACAAACGGATCAATTTATGGAAACTTGTTGATCCGAGAAGCCCAATTGGGTCAAATGGAAGACTTGTTAATTTTATGAAGACAATTGGGGTAAAAAACAACCCTTAATGATTCGAGAAGTCGAATCAAGTCAAATAGTTGGTGCTTGTTGATCCGAGAAGCCGAATTGGGCCACATTGTGCGTACTTGGTGACTTGATAAAACAAACAGATCAAGTTATGAATACTTGTTGATTAGAGAAGCCGAATTAGGTCAAATGGAAGACTTGTTGATACGAGAAGTACATTTGGGTCAAATACAAGCCTTAATAATTCGAGAAGTGGAATCAAGTCAAATAGTTGGTGCTTGTTGACCCGAGAAGCCGAATTGGGTCACATTGTGCGTAATTGGTGACTTAATAAAACAAACGGATCAAGTTATGGATGCTTGTTGATCAGAGAAGCCGAATTGGGTCAAATGGAAGACTTATTGATCCGAGAAGTCAATTGGGGTCAAATACATGCCTCAATGATTCGAGAAGTCGAATCGAGTCAAATAGTTGGTGCTTGTTGATCCGAGAAGCCGAATTGGGTCACATTATGCGCAATTGGTGATTTAATAAAATAAATAGATCAAGTTATGGATACTTGTTGATCAAAGAAGCCGAATTGGGTCAAATGGAAGACTTATTGATCTGAGAAGTCAATTGGGGTCAAATACAAGCATTAATGATTCGTGATGTCGAATCGATTCAAATAGTTGGTGCTTGTTGATCCGAGAAGCCGAATTGGGTCACATTGTGCGTACTTGGTGACTTGATAAAACAAACTGATCAAGTTGTGGATACTTGTTGATCAGAGAAGCCGAATTGGGTCAAATGGAAGACTTGTTGATCTCAGAAGTCAATTGGGGTCAACTACAAGCATTAATGATTCGAGAAGTTGAATCGATTCAAATAGTTGGTGCATGTTGATCCGAGAAGCCAAATTGGGTCACATTGTGCGTACTTGGTGACTTGATAAAAGAAACGGATCAAGTTGTGGATACTTGTTGATAAGAGAAGCCGAATTGGGTCAAATGGAAGACTTGTTGATCCGAGAAGTCAATTGGGGTCAAATACAAGCCTTAGTGATTCGAGAAGTCGAATCGAGTCCAAGAGTTAGTGCTTGTTGATCTGAGAAGCCGAGTTGTGTCACATTGTGCGTACTTGGTGACTTGATAAAACAAACGGATCAAGTTATGGAAACTTGTTGATCAAAGAAGTCGAATTGGGTCAAATACAAGCCTTAGTGATTCGAGAAGTCGAATCGAGCCAAAGAGTTAGTGCTTGTTGATCCGAGAAACCGAATTAGGTCACAGTGTGCGTACTTGGTAACTTGATAAAGCAAACTGATCAAGTTATGGATACTTGTTGATCAGAGAAGCCGAGTTAGGTCAAATGGAAGACTTGTTGATACGAGAAGTCAATTTGGGTCAAATACAAGCCTTAATAATTCGAGAAGTCGAATCAAGTCAAATAGTTGGTGCTTGTTGATCCGAGAAGCCGAATTGGGTCACATTGTGCGTAATTGGTGACTTAATAAAATAAATGGATCAAGTTATGGATACTTGTTGATCAAAGAAGGCGAATTGGGTCAAATGGAATACTTATTGATCTGAGAAGTCAATTGGGGTCAAATACAAGCCTTAATGATTCGAGATGTCGAATCGATACAAATAGTTGGTGCTTGTTGATCCGAGAAGCCGAATTGGGTCACATTGTGCGTACTTGATGACTTGATAAAACAAACGGATCAAGTTATGGAAACTTGTTGATCAGAGAAGCCGAATTGGGTCAAATGGAAGACTTGTTGATTTTATGAAGACAATTGGGGTAAAAAACAACCCTTAATGATTCGAGAAGTTGAATCAAGTCAAATAGTTTGTGCTTGTTGATCCGAGACGCCGAATTGGGTCACATTGTGCGTACTTGGTGACTTGATAAAACAAACGGATCAAGTTATGGAAATTTGTTGATCCGAGAAGCCGAATTGGATCAAATGGAAGACTTGTTGATCTAAGAAGTCAATTGGGGTCAAATACAATCCTTAGTGATTCGAGAAGTCGAATCGAGTCCAAGAGTTAGTGCTTGTTGATCCAAGAAGTCGAATTGGGTCACATTGTGTGTTCTTGATGACTTGATAAAACAAACGGATCAAGTTATGGAAACTTGTTGATCAAAGAAGTCGAATTCGGTCAAATACAAGCTTTAGTGATTCGAGAAGTCGAATCGAGCCAAAGAGTTAGTGCTTGGTGATCCGAGAAGCCGAATTAGGTCACAGTGTGCGTACTTGGTAACTTGATAAAGCAAATGGATCAAGTTATGGATACTTGTTGATCAGAGAAGCCGAGTTAGGTCAAATGGAAGACTTGTTGATACGAGAAGTCAATTTGGGTCAAATACAAGCCTTAATAATTCGAGAAGTCGAATCAAGTCAAATAGTTGGTGCTTGTTGATCCGAGAAGCCGAATTGGGTCACATTGTGCGTAATTGGTGACTTAATAAAATAAATGGATCAAGTTATGGATACTTGTTGATCAAAGAAGGCGAATTGGGTCAAATGGAATACTTATTGATCTGAGAAGTCAATTGGGGTCAAATACAAGCCTTAATGATTCGAGATGTCGAATCGATTCAAATAGTTGGTGCTTGTTGATCCGAGAAGCCGAATTGGGTCACATTGTGCGTACTTGGTGACTTGATAAAACAAATGGATCAAGTTATGGAAACTTGTTGATCAGAGAAGGCGAATTGGGTCAAATGGAAGACTTGTTGATCCCAAAAGTCTATTGGGGTCAAACACAAGCCTTAGTGATTCGAGATGTCGAATCGAGTCCAAGAGTTAGTGCTTGTTGATCCGAGAAGCCGAATTGGGTCATATTGTGCGTACTTGGTGACTTGATAAAACAAATGGATCAAGTTATGGCAACTTGTTGATCAGAGAAGGCGAATTGGGTCAAATGGAAGACTTGTTGATCCCAAAAGTCAATTGGGGTCAAACACAAGCCTTAGTGATTCGAGATGTCGAATCGAGTCCAAGAGTTAGTGCTTGTTGATCCGAGAAGCCGAATTGGGTCATATTGTGCGTACTTGGTGACTTGATAAAACAAACGGATCAAGTTATGGAAACTTGTTGATCCGAGAAGCCGAATTGTGTCAAATGGAAGACTTGTTTATTCGAGAAGACAATTGGGGGTAAAAAGCAACCCTTAATGATTCGAGAATTCGAATCAAGTTAAATAGATGGTGCTTGTTAATCCGAGAAGCGAAATTGGGTCACATTGTGCATACTTGGTGATTTGAAAAAACAAACGGATCAAGTTGTGGATACTTGTTGATAAGAGAAGCCGAATTGGGTCAAATGGAAGACTTGTTGATCCGAGAGGTCAATTGGGGTCAAATACAAGCCTTACTGATTCGAGAAGCCGAATCGAGTCCAAGAGTTAGTGCTTGTTGATCCAAGAAGTCGAATTGGGTCACATTGTGCGTACTTGATGACTTGATAAAACAAACGTATCAAGTTATGGAAACTTGTTGATCAGAGAAGCCGAATTGGGTCAAATGAACGACTTTTTTATCCGAGAAGTGAATTGGGGTCAAATACAAGCCTTAGTTATTCGAGAAGTCGAATCGAGTCAAAGAGCTAGTGCTTGTTGATCCGAGAAGCCGAATTGGGTCACAGTGTGCGTACTTGGTAACTTGATAAAACAAACGGATCTAGTTATGGATACTTGTTGATCAGAGAGGCCGAGTTAGGTCTAATGGAAGACTTGTTGATACGAGAAGTCAATTTGGGTCGCCTTAATAATTCGAGAAGGCGAATCAAGTCAAATAGTTGGTGCTTGTTGATCCGAGAAGCCGAATTGGGTCACATTGTGCGTAATTGGTGACTTAATAAAATAAATGGATCAAGTTATGGATACTTGTTGATCAAAGAAGCCGAATTGGGTCAAATGGAATACTTATTGATCTGAGAAGTCAATTGGGGTCAAATACAAGCCTTAATGATTCGAGATGTCGAATCGATTCAAATAGTTGGTGCTTGTTGATCCGAGAAGCCGAATTGGGTCACATTGTGCGTACTTGGTGACTTGATAAAACAAACGGATCAAGTTATGGAAATTTGTTGATCCGAGAAGCCGAATTGGGTCAAATGGAAGACTTGTTGATCTAAGAAATCAATTGGGGTCAAATACAAGCCTTAATGATTCGAGAAGTCGAATCGATTCAAATAGTTGGTGCTTGTTGATCCGAGAAGCCTAATTGGGTCACATTGTGCGTACTTGGTGACTTGATAAAACAAACGGATCAAGTTATGGATACTTGTTGATCAGAGAAGTCGCATTGGGTCAAATGGAAGACTTGTTGATCCGAGAAGTCAATTGGGGTCAAATACAAGCCTTAGTGATTCGAGAAGTCGAATCGAGTCCAAGAGTTAGTGCTTGTTGAGCCAAGAAGTCGAATTGGGTCACATTGTGCGTACTTGATGACTTGATAAAACAAACGGATCAAGTTATGGAAACTTGTTGATCAGAGAAGCCGAATTGGGTCAAATGGAAGACTTGTTGATTTTATGAAGACAATTGGGGTAAAAAACAACCCTTAATGATTCGAGAAGTTGAATCAAGTCAAATAGTTGGTGCTTGTTGATCCGAGACGCCGAATTGGGTCACATTGTGCGTACTTGGTGACTTGATAAAACCAACGGATCAAGTTATGGAAATTTGTTGATCCGAGAAGCCGAATTGGATCAAATGGAAGACTTGTTGATCTAAGAAGTCAATTGGGGTCAAATACAAGCCTTAATGATTCGAGAAGTCGAATCGATTCAAATAGTTGGTGCTTGTTGATCCGAGAAGCCTAATTGGGTCACATTGTGCATACTTGGTGACTTGATAAAACAAACGGATCAAGTTATGGATACTTGTTGATCAGAGAAGTCGCATTGGGTCAAATGGAAGACTTGTTGATCCGAGAAGTCAATTGGGGTCAAATACAAGCCTTAGTGATTCGAGAAGTCGAATCGAGTCCAAGAGTTAGTGCTTGTTGATCCAAGAAGTCGAATTGGGTCACATTGTGCGTACTTGATGACTTGATAAAACAAACGGATCAAGTTATGGCAACTTGTTGATCAGAGAAGCCGAATTGGGTCAAATGGAAGACTTTTTTATCCGAAAAGTGAATTGGGGTCAAATATAAGCCTTAGTGATTCGAGAAGTCGAATCGAGTCAAAGAGTTAGTGCTTGTTGATCCTAGAAGTCGAATTGGGTCACATTGTGCGTAATTGGTGACTTAATAAAATAAATGGATCAAGTTATGGATACTTGTTGATCAGAGAAGCCGAGTTAGGTCAAATGGAAGACTTGTTGATACGAGAAGTCAATTTGGTTCAAATACAAGCCTTAATAATTCGAGAAGTCGAATCAAGTCAAATAGTTGGTGCTTTTTGATCCGAGAAGCCGAATTGGGTCACATTGTGCGTAATTGGTGACTTAATAAAATAAATGGATCAAGTTAGGGATACTTGTTGATCAAAGAAGCCGAATTGGGTCAAATTGAAGACTTATTGATCTGAGAAGTCAATTGGGGTCAAATACAAGCCTTAATGATTCGAGATGTCGAATCGATTCAAATAGTTGGTGCTTGTTGACCCGAGAAGCCGTATTGGGTCACATTGTGCGTACTTGGTGACTTGATAAAACAAACGGATCAAGTTATGGATACTTGTTGATCAGAGAAGGCGAATTGGGTCAAATGGAAGACTTGTTGATCTCAGAAGTCAATTGGGGTCAACTACAAGCATTAATGATTCGAGAAGTTGAATCGATTCAAATAGTTGGTGCTTGTTGATCCGAGAAGCCGAATTGGGTCACATTGTGCGTACTTGGTGACTTGATAAAACAAACGGATCAAGTTATGGATACTTGTTGATCAGAGAAGCCGAATTGGGTCAAATGGAAGACTTGTTGATCTCAGAAGTCAATTGGGGTCAACTACAAGCATTAATGATTCGAGAAGTTGAATCGATTCAAATATTTGGTGCATGTTGATCCGAGAAGCCAAATTGGGTCACATTGTGCGTACTTGGTGACTTGATAAAAGAAACGGATCAAGTTGTGGATACTTGTTGATAAGAGAAGCCGAATTGGGTCAAATGGAAGACTTGTTGATCCGAGAAGTCAATTGGGGTCAAATACAAGCCTTAGTGATTCGAGAAGTCGAATCAAGTCCAAGAGTTAGTACTTGTTGATCTGAGAAGCCGAGTTGTGTCACATTGTGCGTACTTGGTGACTTGATAAAACAAACGGATCAAGTTATGGAAACTTGTTGATCAAAGAAGTCGAATTGGGTCAAATACAAGCCTTAGTGATTCGAGAAGTCGAATCGAGCCAAAGAGTTAGTGCTTGTTGATCCGAGAAGCCGAATTAGGTCACAGTGTGCGTACTTGGTAACTTGATAAAGCAAACGGATCAAGTTATGGATACTTGTTGATCAGAGAAGCCGAATTGGGTCAAATGGAAGACTTATTGATCCGAGAAGTCAATTGGGGTCAAATACATGCCTCAATGATTCGAGAAGTCGAATCGAGTCAAATAGTTGGTGCTTGTTGATCCGAGAAGCCGAATTGGGTCACATTATGCGCAATTGGTGATTTAATAAAATAAATAGATCAAGTTATGGATACTTGTTGATCAAAGAAGCCGAATTGGGTCAAATGGAAGACTTATTGATCTGAGAAGTCAATTGGGGTCAAATACAAGCATTAATGATTTATGATGTGGAATCGATTCAAATAGTTGGTGCTTGTTGATCCGAGAAGCCGAATTGGGTCACATTGTGCGTACTTGGTGACTTGATAAAACAAACGGATCAAGTTATGGATACTTGTTGATCAGAGAAGCCGAATTGGGTCAAATGGAAGACTTGTTGATCTCAGAAGTCAATTGGGGTCAACTACAAGCATTAATGATTCGAGAAGTCGAATCGATTCAAATAGTTGGTGCTTGTTGATCCGAGAAGCCTAATTGGGTCACATTGTGCGTACTTGGTGACTTGATAAAACAAACGGATCAAGTTATGGATACTTGTTGATCAGAGAAGTCGCATTGGGTCAAATGGAAGACTTGTTGATCCGAGAAGTCAATTGGGGTCAAATACAAGCCTTAGTGATTCCAGAAGTCGAATCGAGTCCAAGAGTTAGTGCTTGTTGATCTGAGAAGCCGAGTTGTGTCACATTGTGCGTACTTGGTGACTTGATAAAACAAACGGATCAAGTTATGGAAACTTGTTGATCAAAGAAGTCGAATTGGGTCAAATACAAGCCTTAGTGATTCGAGAAGTCGAATCGAGCCAAAGAGTTAGTGCTTGTTGATCCGAGAAGCCGAATTAGGTCACAGTGTGCGTACTTGGTAACTTGATAAAGCAAACGGATCAAGTTATGGATACTTGTTGATTAGAGAAGCCGAGTTAGGTCAAATGGAAGACTTGTTGATACGAGAAGTCAATTTGGGTCAAATACAAGCCTTAATAATTCGAGAAGTCGAATCAAGTCAAATAGTTGGTGCTTGTTGATCCGAGAAGCCGAATTGGGTCACATTGTGCGTAATTGGTGACTTAATAAAATAAATGGATCAAGTTATGGATACTTGTTGATCAAAGAAGGCGAATTGGGTCAAATGGAATACTTGTTGATCTGAGAAGTCAATTGGGGTCAAATACAAACCTTAGTGATTCGAGAAGTCGAATCGAGTCCAAGAGTTAGTGCTTGTTGATCCAAGAAGTCGAATTGGGTCACATTGTGTGTTCTTGATGACTTGATAAAACAAACGGATCAAGTTATGGAAACTTGTTGATCAAAGAAGTCGAATTCGGTCAAATACAAGCCTTAGTGATTCGAGAAGTCGAATCGAGCCAAGGAGTTAGTGCTTGTTGATCCGAGAAGCCGAATTAGGTCACAGTGTGCGTACTTGGTAACTTGATAAAGCAAACGGATCAAGTTATGGATACTTGTTGACCAGAGAAGCCGAGTTAGGTCAAATGGAAGACTTGTTGATACGAGAAGTCAATTTGGGTCAAATACAAGCCTTAATAATTCGAGAAGTCGAATCAAGTCAAATAGTTGGTGCTTGTTGATCCGAGAAGCCGAATTGGGTCACATTGTGCGTACTTGGTGACTTGATAAAACAAACGGATCAAGTTATGGAAATTTGTTGATCCGAGAAGCCGAATTGGATCAAATGGAGGACTTGTTGATCTAAGAACTCAATTGGGGTCAAATACAAGCCTTAATGAATCGAGAAGTCGAATCGATTCAAATAGTTGGTGCTTGTTGATCCGAGAAGCCTAATTGGGTCACATTGTGCATACTTGGTGACTTGATAAAACAAACGGATCAAGTTATGGATACTTGTTGATCAGAGAAGTCGCATTGGGTCAAATGGAAGACTTGTTGATCCGAGAAGTCAATTGGGGTCAAATACAAGCCTTAGTGATTCGAGAAGTCGAATCGAGTCCAAGAGTTAGTGCTTGTTGATCCGAGAAGCCGAATTGGGTCATATTGTGCGTACTTGGTGACTTGATAAAACAAACGGAGCAAGTTATGGAAACTTGTTGATCCGAGAAGCCGAATTGTGTCAAATGGAAGACTTGTTTATTCGAGAAGACAATTGGGGGTAAAAAGCAACCCTTAATGATTCGAGAAGTCGAATCAAGTTAAATAGATGGTGCTTGTTGATCCGAGAAGCCGAATTGGGTCACATTGTGCATACTTGGTGATTTGAAAAAACAAACGGATCAAGTTGTGGATACTTGTTGATAAGAGAAGCCGAATTGGGTCAAATGGAAGACTTGTTGATCCGAGAGGTCAATTGGGGTCAAATACAAGCCTTCGTGATTCGAGAAGCCGAATCGAGTCCAAGAGTTAGTGCTTGTTGATCCAAGAAGTCGAATTGGGTCACATTGTGCGTACTTGATGACTTGATAAAACAAACGGATCAAGTTATGGAAACTTGTTGATCAGAGAAGCCGAATTGGGTCAAATGAAAGACTTTTTTATCCGAGAAGTGAATTGGGGTCAAATACAAGCCTTAGTTATTCGAGAAGTCGAATCGAGTCAAAGAGTTAGTGCTTGTTGATCCGAGAAGCCGAATTGGGTCACAGTGTGCGTACTTGGTAACTTGATAAAACAAACGGATCAAGTTATGGATACTTGTTGATCAGAGAAGCCGAGTTAGGTCAAATGGAAGACTTGTTGATACGAGAAGTCAATTCGGGTCGCCTTAATAATTCGAGAAGTCGAATCAAGTCAAATAGTTGGTGCTTGTTGATCCGAGAAGCCGAATTGGGTCACATTGTGCGTAATTGGTGACTTAATAAAATAAATGGATCAAGTTATGGATACTTGTTGATCAAAGAAGCCGAATTGGGTCAAATGGAAGACTTATTGATCTGAGAAGTCAATTGGGGTCAAATACAAGCCTTAATGATTCGAGATGTCGAATCGATTCAAATAGTTGGTGCTTGTTGATCCGAGAAGCCGAATTGGGTCACATTGTGCGTACTTGGTGACTTGATAAAACAAACGGATCAAGTTATGGAAATTTGTTGATCCGAGAAGCCGAATTGGGTCAAATGGAAGACTTGTTGATCTAAGAAGTCAATTGGGGTCAAATACAAGCCTTAATGATTCGAGAAGTCGAATCGATTCAAATAGTTGGTGCTTGTTGATCCGTGAAGCCTAATTGGGTCACATTGTGCGTACTTGGTGACTTGATAAAACAAACGGATCAAGTTATGGATACTTGTTGATCAGAGAAGTCGCATTGGGTCAAATGGAAGACTTGTTGATCCGAGAAGTCAATTGGGGTCAAATACAAGCCTTAGTGATTCCAGAAGTCGAATCGAGTCCAAGAGTTAGTGCTTGTTGATCTGAGAAGCCGAGTTGTGTCACATTGTGCGTACTTGGTGACTTGATAAAACAAACGGATCAAGTTATGGAAACTTGTTGATCAAAGAAGTCGAATTGGGTCAAATACAAGCCTTAGTGATTCGAGAAGTCGAATCGAGCCAAAGAGTTAGTGCTTGTTGATCCGAGAAGCCGAATTAGGTCACAGTGTGCGTACTTGGTAACTTGATAAAGAAAACGGATCAAGTTATGGATACTTGTTGATCAGAGAAGCCGAGTTAGGTCAAATGGAAGACTTGTTGATACGAGAAGTCAATTTGGGTCAAATACAAGCCTTAATAATTCGAGAAGTCGAATCAAGTCAAATAGTTGGTGCTTGTTGATCCGAGAAGCCGAATTGGGTCACATTGTGCGTAATTGGTGACTTAATAAAATAAATGGATCAAGTTATGGATACTTGTTGATCAAAGAAGGCGAATTGGGTCAAATGGAATACTTGTTGATCTGAGAAGTCAATTGGGGTCAAATACAAACCTTAGTGATTCGAGAAGTCGAATCGAGTCCAAGAGTTAGTGCTTGTTGATCCAAGAAGTCGAATTGGGTCACATTGTGTGTTCTTGATGACTTGATAAAACAAACGGATCAAGTTATGGAAACTTGTTGATCAAAGAAGTCGAATTCGGTCAAATACAAGCCTTAGTGATTCGAGAAGTCGAATCGAGCCAAGGAGTTAGTGCTTGTTGATCCGAGAAGCCGAATTAGGTCACAGTGTGCGTACTTGGTAACTTGATAAAGCAAACGGATCAAGTTATGGATACTTGTTGACCAGAGAAGCCGAGTTAGGTCAAATGGAAGACTTGTTGATACGAGAAGTCAATTTGGGTCAAATACAAGCCTTAATAATTCGAGAAGTCGAATCAAGTCAAATAGTTGGTGCTTGTTGATCCGAGAAGCCGAATTGGGTCACATTGTGCGTACTTGGTGACTTGATAAAACAAACGGATCAAGTTATGGAAATTTGTTGATCCGAGAAGCCGAATTGGATCAAATGGAGGACTTGTTGATCTAAGAACTCAATTGGGGTCAAATACAAGCCTTAATGAATCGAGAAGTCGAATCGATTCAAATAGTTGGTGCTTGTTGATCCGAGAAGCCTAATTGGGTCACATTGTGCATACTTGGTGACTTGATAAAACAAACGGATCAAGTTATGGATACTTGTTGATCAGAGAAGTCGCATTGGGTCAAATGGAAGACTTGTTGATCCGAGAAGTCAATTGGGGTCAAATACAAGCCTTAGTGATTCGAGAAGTCGAATCGAGTCCAAGAGTTAGTGCTTGTTGATCCGAGAAGCCGAATTGGGTCATATTGTGCGTACTTGGTGACTTGATAAAACAAACGGAGCAAGTTATGGAAACTTGTTGATCCGAGAAGCCGAATTGTGTCAAATGGAAGACTTGTTTATTCGAGAAGACAATTGGGGGTAAAAAGCAACCCTTAATGATTCGAGAAGTCGAATCAAGTTAAATAGATGGTGCTTGTTGATCCGAGAAGCCGAATTGGGTCACATTGTGCATACTTGGTGATTTGAAAAAACAAACGGATCAAGTTGTGGATACTTGTTGATAAGAGAAGCCGAATTGGGTCAAATGGAAGACTTGTTGATCCGAGAGGTCAATTGGGGTCAAATACAAGCCTTCGTGATTCGAGAAGCCGAATCGAGTCCAAGAGTTAGTGCTTGTTGATCCAAGAAGTCGAATTGGGTCACATTGTGCGTACTTGATGACTTGATAAAACAAACGGATCAAGTTATGGAAACTTGTTGATCAGAGAAGCCGAATTGGGTCAAATGAAAGACTTTTTTATCCGAGAAGTGAATTGGGGTCAAATACAAGCCTTAGTTATTCGAGAAGTCGAATCGAGTCAAAGAGTTAGTGCTTGTTGATCCGAGAAGCCGAATTGGGTCACAGTGTGCGTACTTGGTAACTTGATAAAACAAACGGATCAAGTTATGGATACTTGTTGATCAGAGAAGCCGAGTTAGGTCAAATGGAAGACTTGTTGATACGAGAAGTCAATTCGGGTCGCCTTAATAATTCGAGAAGTCGAATCAAGTCAAATAGTTGGTGCTTGTTGATCCGAGAAGCCGAATTGGGTCACATTGTGCGTAATTGGTGACTTAATAAAATAAATGGATCAAGTTATGGATACTTGTTGATCAAAGAAGCCGAATTGGGTCAAATGGAAGACTTATTGATCTGAGAAGTCAATTGGGGTCAAATACAAGCCTTAATGATTCGAGAAGTCGAATCGATTCAAATAGTTGGTGCTTGTTGATCCGTGAAGCCTAATTGGGTCACATTGTGCGTACTTGGTGACTTGATAAAACAAACGGATCAAGTTATGGATACTTGTTGATCAGAGAAGTCGCATTGGGTCAAATGGAAGACTTGTTGATCCGAGAAGTCAATTGGGGTCAAATACAAGCCTTAGTGATTCGAGAAGTCGAATCGAGTCCAAGAGTTAGTGCTTGTTGATCTGAGAAGGCGAGTTGTGTCACATTGTGCGTACTTGGTGACTTGATAAAACAAACGGATCAAGTTATGGAAACTTGTTGATCAAAGAAGTCGAATTGGGTCAAATACAAGCCTTAGTGATTCGAGAAGTCGAATCGAGCCAAAGAGTTAGTGCTTGTTGATCCGAGAAGCCGAATTAGGTCACAGTGTGCGTACTTGGTAACTTGATAAAGCAAACGGATCAAGTTATGGATACTTGTTGATCAGAGAAGCCGAGTTAGGTCAAATGGAAGACTTGTTGATACGAGAAGTCAATTTGGGTCAAATACAAGCCTTAATAATTCGAGAAGTCGAATCAAGTCAAATAGTTGGTGCTTGTTGATCCGAGAAGCCGAATTGGGTCACATTGTGCGTAATTGGTGACTTAATAAAATAAATGGATCAAGTTATGGATACTTGTTGATCAAAGAAGGCGAATTGGGTCAAATGGAATACTTATTGATCTGAGAAGTCAATTGGGGTCAAATACAAGCCATAATGATTCGAGATGTCGAATCGATTCAAATAGTTGGTGCTTGTTGATCCGAGAAGCCGAATTGGGTCACATTGTGCGTACTCGATGACTTGATAAAACAAACGGATCAAGTTATGGAAACTTGTTGATCAGAGAAGCCGAATTGGGTCAAATGGAAGACTTGTTGATTTTATGAAGACAATCGGGGTAAAAAACAACCCTTAATGATTCGAGAAGTTGAATCAAGTAAAATAGTTTGTGCTTGTTGATCCGAGACGCCGAATTGGGTCACATTGTGCGTACTTGGTGACTTGATAAAACGAATGGATCAAGTTATGGAAATTTGTTGATCCGAGAAGCCGAATTGGATCAAATGGAAGACTTGTTGATCTGAGAAGTCAATTGGGGTCAAATACAAACCTTAGTGATTCGAGAAGTCGAATCGAGTCCAAGAGTTAGTGCTTGTTGATCCAAGAAGTCGAATTGGGTCACATTGTGTGTTCTTGATGACTTGATAAAACAAACGGATCAAGTTATGGAAACTTGTTGATCAAAGAAGTCGAATTCGGTCAAATACAAGCCTTAGTGATTCGAGAAGTCGAATCGAGCCAAGGAGTTAGTGCTTGTTGATCCGAGAAGCCGAATTAGGTCACAGTGTGCGTACTTGGTAACTTGATAAAGCAAACGGATCAAGTTATGGATACTTGTTGACCAGAGAAGCCGAGTTAGGTCAAATGGAAGACTTGTTGATACGAGAAGTCAATTTGGGTCAAATACAAGCCTTAATAATTCGAGAAGTCGAATCAAGTCAAATAGTTGGTGCTTGTTGATCCGAGAAGCCGAATTGGGTCACATTGTGCGTACTTGGTGACTTGATAAAACAAACGGATCAAGTTATGGAAATTTGTTGATCCGAGAAGCCGAATTGGATCAAATGGAGGACTTGTTGATCTAAGAACTCAATTGGGGTCAAATACAAGCCTTAATGATTCGAGAAGTCGAATCGATTCAAATAGTTGGTGCTTGTTGATCCGAGAAGCCTAATTGGGTCACATTGTGCATACTTGGTGACTTGATAAAACAAACGGATCAAGTTATGGATACTTGTTGATCAGAGAAGTCGCATTGGGTCAAATGGAAGACTTGTTGATCCGAGAAGTCAATTGGGGTCAAATACAAGCCTTAGTGATTCGAGAAGTCGAATCGAGTCCAAGAGTTAGTGCTTGTTGATCCGAGAAGCCGAATTGGGTCATATTGTGCGTACTTGGTGACTTGATAAAACAAACGGAGCAAGTTATGGAAACTTGTTGATCCGAGAAGCCGAATTGTGTCAAATGGAAGACTTGTTTATTCGAGAAGACAATTGGGGGTAAAAAGCAACCCTTAATGATTCGAGAAGTCGAATCAAGTTAAATAGATGGTGCTTGTTGATCCGAGAAGCCGAATTGGGTCACATTGTGCATACTTGGTGATTTGAAAAAACAAACGGATCAAGTTGTGGATACTTGTTGATAAGAGAAGCCGAATTGGGTCAAATGGAAGACTTGTTGATCCGAGAGGTCAATTGGGGTCAAATACAAGCCTTCGTGATTCGAGAAGCCGAATCGAGTCCAAGAGTTAGTGCTTGTTGATCCAAGAAGTCGAATTGGGTCACATTGTGCGTACTTGATGACTTGATAAAACAAACGGATCAAGTTATGGAAACTTGTTGATCAGAGAAGCCGAATTGGGTCAAATGAAAGACTTTTTTATCCGAGAAGTGAATTGGGGTCAAATACAAGCCTTAGTTATTCGAGAAGTCGAATCGAGTCAAAGAGTTAGTGCTTGTTGATCCGAGAAGCCGAATTGGGTCACAGTGTGCGTACTTGGTAACTTGATAAAACAAACGGATCAAGTTATGGATACTTGTTGATCAGAGAAGCCGAGTTAGGTCAAATGGAAGACTTGTTGATACGAGAAGTCAATTCGGGTCGCCTTAATAATTCGAGAAGTCGAATCAAGTCAAATAGTTGGTGCTTGTTGATCCGAGAAGCCGAATTGGGTCACATTGTGCGTAATTGGTGACTTAATAAAATAAATGGATCAAGTTATGGATACTTGTTGATCAAAGAAGCCGAATTGGGTCAAATGGAAGACTTATTGATCTGAGAAGTCAATTGGGGTCAAATACAAGCCTTAATGATTCGAGATGTCGAATCGATTCAAATAGTTGGTGCTTGTTGATCCGAGAAGCCGAATTGGGTCACATTGTGCGTACTTGGTGACTTGATAAAACAAACGGATCAAGTTATGGAAATTTGTTGATCCGAGAAGCCGAATTGGGTCAAATGGAAGACTTGTTGATCTAAGAAGTCAATTGGGGTCAAATACAAGCCTTAATGATTCGAAAAGTCGAATCGATTCAAATAGTTGGTGCTTGTTGATCCGAGAAGCCTAATTGGGTCACATTGTGCGTACTTGGTGACTTGATAAAACAAACGGATCAAGTTATGGATACTTGTTGATCAGAGAAGTCGCATTGGGTCAAATGGAAGACTTGTTGATCCGAGAAGTCAATTGGGGTCAAATACAAGCCTTAGTGATTCGAGAAGTCGAATCGAGTCCAAGAGTTAGTGCTTGTTGAGCCAAGAAGTCGAATTGGGTCACGTTGTGCGTACTTGATGACTTGATAAAACAAACGGATAAAGTTATGGAAACTTGTTGATCAGAGAAGCCGAATTGGGTCAAATGGAAGACTTGTTGATTTTATGAAGACAATTGGGGTAAAAAACAACCCTTAATGATTCGAGAAGTTGAATCAAGTCAAATAGTTGGTGCTTGTTGATCCGAGACGCCGAATTGGGTCACATTGTGCGTACTTGGTGACTTGATAAAACAAACGGATCAAGTTATGGAAATTTGTTGATCCGAGAAGCCGAATTGGATCAAATGGAAGACTTGTTGATCTAAGAAGTCAATTGGGTTCAAATACAAGCCTTAATGATTCGAGAAGTCGAATCGATTCAAATAGTTGGTGCTTGTTGATCCGAGAAGCCTAATTGGGTCACATTGTGCATACTTGGTGACTTGATAAAACAAACGGATCAAGTTATGGATACTTGTTGATCAGAGAAGTCGCATTGGGTCAAATGGAAGACTTGTTGATCCGAGAAGTCAATTGGGGTCAAATACAAGCCTTAGTGATTCGAGAAGTCGAATCGAGTCCAAGAGTTAGTGCTTGTTGATCCAAGAAGTCGAATTGGGTCACATTGTGCGTACTTGATGACTTGATAAAACAAAAACGGATCAAGTTATGGAAACTTGTTGATCAGAGAAGCCGAATTGGGTCAAATGGAAGACTTTTTTATCCGAAAAGTGAATTGGGGTCAAATATAAGCCTTAGTGATTCGAGAAGTCGAATCGAGTTAAAGAGTTAGTGCTTGTTGATCCTAGAAGCCGAATTGGGTCACATTGTGCGTAATTGGTGACTTAATAAAATAAATGGATCAAGTTATGGATACTTGTTGATCAGAGAAGCCGAGTTAGGTCAAATGGAAGACTTGTTGATACGAGAAGTCAATTTGGGTCAAATACAAGCCTTAATAATTCGAGAAGTCGAATCAAGTCAAATAGTTGGTGCTTTTTGATCCGAGAAGCCGAATTGGGTCACATTGTGCGTAATTGGTGACTTAATAAAATAAATGGATCAAGTTATGGATACTTGTTGATCAAAGAAGCCGAATTGGGTCAAATTGAAGACTTATTGATCTGAGAAGTCAATTGGGGTCAAATACAAGCCTTAATGATTCGAGATGTCGAATCGATTCAAATAGTTGGTGCTTGTTGACCCGAGAAGCCGTATTGGGTCACATTGTGCGTACTTGGTGACTTGATAAAACAAACGGATCAAGTTATGGATACTTGTTGATCAGAGAAGGCGAATTGGGTCAAATGGAAGACTTGTTGATCTCAAAAGTCAATTGGGGTCAACTACAAGCATTAATGATTCGAGAAGTTGAATCGATTCAAATAGTTGGTGCTTGTTGATCCGAGAAGCCAAATTGGGTCACATTGTGCGTACTTAGTGACTTGATAAAAGAAACGGATCAAGTTGTGGATACTTGTTGATAAGAGAAGCCGAATTGGGTCAAATGGAAGACTTGTTGATCCGAGATGTCAATTGGGGTCAAATACAAGCCTTAGTGATTCGAGAAGTCGAATCGAGTCCAAGAGTTAGTGCTTGTTGATCTGAGAAGCCGAGTTGTGTCACATTGTGTGTACTTGGTGACTTGATAAAACAAACGGATCAATTTATGGAAACTTGTTGATCAGAGAAGCCGAATTGGGTCAAATGGAAGACTTGTTGATTTTATGAAGATAATTGGGGTAAAAAACAACCCTTAATGATTCGAGAAGTCGAATCAAGTCAAATAGTTGGTGCTTGTTGATCCGAGAAGCCGAATTGGGCCACATTGTGCGTACTTGGTGACTTGATAAAACAAATAGATCAAGTTATGAATACTTGTTGATTAAAGAAGCCGAATTAGGTCAAATGGAAGACTTGTTGATACGAGAAGTACATTTGGGTCAAATACAAGCGTTAATAATTCGAGAAGTGGAATCAAGTCAAATAGTTGGTGCTTGTTGACCCGAGAAGCCGAATTGGGTCACATTGTGCGTAATTGGTGACTTAATAAAACAAACGGATCAAGTTATGGTTGCTTGTTGATCAGAGAAGCCGAATTGGGTCAAATGGAAGACTTATTGATCCGAGAAGTCAATTGGGGTCAAATACATGCCTCAATGATTCGAGAAGTCGAATCGAGTCAAATAGTTGGTGCTTGCTGATCCGAGAAGCCGAATTGGGTCACATTGTGCGTAATTGGTGATTTAATAAAATAAATAGATCAAGTTATGGATACTTGTTGATCAAAGAAGCCGAATTGGGTCAAATGGAGGACTTATTGATCTGAGAAGTCAATTGGGGTCAAATACAAGCCTTAATGATTCGAGATGTCGAATCGATTCAAATAGTTGGTGCTTGTTGATCCGAGAAGCCGAATTGGGTCACATTGTGCGTACTTGGCGACTTGATAAAACAAACGGATCAAGTTATGGAAACTTGTTGATCAGAGAAAGGCGAATTGGGTCAAATGGAAGACTTGTTGATCCGAGAAGTCAATTGGGGTCAAATAGAAGCCTTAGTGATTCGAGAAGTTGAATCGAGCCAAAGAGTTAGTGCTTGTTGATCCGAGAAGCCGAATTGGGTCACAGTGTGCGCACTTGGTAACTTGATAAAACAAACGGATCATGTTATGAATACTTGTTGATCAGAGAAGCCGAGTTAGGTCAAATGGAAGACTTGTTGATACGAGAAGTCAATTTGGGTCGCCTTAATAATTCGAGAAGTTGAATTGATTCAAATAGTTGGTGCTTGTTGATCCGAGAAGCCAAATTGGGTCACATTGTGCGTACTTGGTGACTTGATAAAAGAAACGGATCAAGTTGTGGATACTTGTTGATAAGAGAAGTCGAATTGGGTCAAATGGAACACTTGTTGATCCGAGAAGTCAATTGGGGTCAAATACAAGCCTTAGTGATTCGAGAAGTCGAATCGAGTCCAAGAGTTGGTGCTTGTTGATCTGAGAAGCCAAGTTGTGTCACATTGTGTGTACTTGGTGACTTGATAAAACAAACGGATCAATTTATGGAAACTTGTTGATCCGAGAAGCCGAATTAGGTCAAATGGAAGACTTGTTGATTTTATGAAGATAATTGGGGTAAAAAACAACCCTTAATGATTCGAGAAGTCGAATCAAGTCAAATAGTTGGTGCTTGTTGATCCGAGAAGCCGAATTGGGCCACATTGTGCGTACTTGGTGACTTGATAAAACAAATAGATCAAGTTATGAATACTTGTTGATTAAAGAAGCCGAATTAGGTCAAATGGAAGACTTGTTAATACGAGAAGTACATTTGGGTCAAATACAAGCCTTAATAATTCGAGAAGTGGAATCAAGTCAAATAGTTGGTGCTTGTTGACCCGAGAAGCCGAATTGGGTCACATTGTGCGTAATTGGTGACTTAATAAAACAAACGGATCAAGTTATGGATGCTTGTTGATCAGAGAAGCCGAATTGGGTCAAATGGAAGACTTATTGATCCGAGAAGTCAATTGGGGTCAAATACATGCCTCAATGATTCGAGAAGTCGAATCGAGTCAAATAGTTGGTGCTTGCTGATCCGAGAAGCCGAATTGGGTCACATTGTGCGTCATTGGTGATTTAATAAAATAAATAGATCAAATTATGGATACTTGTTGATCAAAGAAGCCGAATTGGGTCAAATGTAAGACTTATTGATCTGAGAAGTCAATTGGGGTCAAATACAAGCATTAATGATTCGTGATGTCGAATCGATTCAAATAGTTGGTGCTTGTTGATCCGAGAAGCCGAATTGGGTCACATTGCGCGTACTTGGTGACTTGATAAAACAAACGGATCAAGTTATGGATACTTGTTGATCAGAGAAGGCGAATTGGGTCAAATGGAAGACTTGTTGATCTCAGAAGTCAATTGGGGTCAACTACAAGCATTAATGATTCGAGAAGTTGAATCGATTCAAATAGTTGGTGCTTGTTGATCCGAGAAGCCAAATTGGGTCACATTGTACGTACTTGGTGACTTGATAAAAGAAACGGATCTAGTTGTGGATACTTGTTGATAAGAGAAGCCGAATTGGGTCAAATGGAAGACTTGTTGATCCGAGAAGTCAATTGGGGTCAAATACAAGCCTTAGTGATTCGAGAAGTCAAATCGAGTCCAAGAGATAGTGCTGGTTGATCTGAGAAGCCGAGTTGTGTCACATTGTGTGTACTTGGTGACTTGATAAAACAAACGGATCAATTTATGGAAACTTGTTGATCCGAGAAGCCGAATTGGGTCAAATGGAAGACTTGTTGATTTTATGAAGACAATTGGGGTAAAAAACAACCCTTAATGATTCGAGAAGTCGAATCAAGTCAAATCGTTGGTGCTTGTTGATCCGAGAAGCCGAATTGGGCCACATTGTGCGTACTTGGTGACTTGATAAAACAAACAGATCAAGTTATGAATACTTGTTGATTAAAGAAGCCGAATTAGGTCAAATGGAAGACTTGTTGATACGAGAAGTACATTTGGGTCAAATACAAGCCTTAATAATTCGAGAAGTGGAATCAAGTCAAATAGTTGGTGCTTGTTGACCCGAGAAGCCGAATTGGGTCACATTGTGCGTAATTGGTGACTTAATAAAACAAACGGATTAAGTTATGGATAATTGTTGATCAGAGAAGCCGAATTGGGTCAAATGGAAGACTTATTGATCCGAGAAGTCAATTGGGGTCAAATACATGCCTCAATGATTCGTGAAGTCGAATCGAGTCAAATAGTTGGTGCTTGTTGATCCGAGAAGCCGAATTGGGTCACATTGTGCGTAATTGGTGATTTAATAAAATAAATAGATCAAGTTATGGATACTTGTTGATCAAAGAAGCCGAATTGGGTCAAATGGAAGACTTATTGATTTGAGAAGTCAATTGGGGTCAAATACAAGCATTAATGATTCGTGATGTCGAATCGATTCAAATAGTTGGTGCTTGTTGATCCGAGAAGCCGAATTGGGTCACATTGTGGGTACTTGGTGACTTGATAAAACAAACGGATCAAGTTATGGATACTTGTTGATCAGAGAAGGCGAATTGGGTCAAATGGAAGACTTGTTGATCTCAGAAGTCAATTGGGGTCAACTACAAGCATTAATGATTCGAGAAGTTGAATCGATTCAAATAGTTGGTGCATGTTGATCCGAGAAGCCAAATTGGGTCACATTGTGCGTACTTGGTGACTTGATAAAAAAAAACGGATCAAGTTGTGGATACTTGTTGATAAGAGAAGCCGAATTAGGTCAAATGGAAGACTTGTTGATCCGAGAAGTCAATTGGGGTCAAATACAAGCCTTAGTGATTCGAGAAGTCGAATCGAGTCCAAGAGTTAGTGCTTGTTGATCCAAGAAGTCGAATTAGGTCTCATTGTGCGTACTTGATGACTTGATAAAACAAACGGATCAAGTTATGGAAACTTGTTGATCAGAGAAGCCGAATTGGGTCAAATGGAAGACTTTTTTTATCCGAGAAGTGAATTGGGGTCAAATACAAGCCTTAGTGATTCGAGAAGTCGAATCGAGCCAAAGAGTTAGTGCTTGTTGATCCGAGAAGCCGAATTGGGTCACAGTGTGCGTACTTGGTAACTTGATAAAACGAACGGATCACGTTATGGATACTTGTTGATCAGAGAAGCCGAGTTAGGTCAAATGGAAGACTTGTTGATACGAGAAGTCAATTTGGGTCAAATACAAGCCTTAATAATTCGAGAAGTCGAATCAAGTCAAATAGTTGGTGCTTCTTGATCCGAGAAGCCGAATTGGGTCACATTGGGCGTAATTAGTGACTTAATAAAATAAATGGATCAAGTTACGGATACTTGTTGATCAAAGAAGCCGAATTGGGTCAAATGGAGGACTTATTGATCTGAGAAGTCAATTGGGGTCAAATACAAGCCTTAATGATTCGAGATGTCGAATCGATTCAAATAGTTGGTGCTTGTTGATCCGAGAAGCCGAATTGGGTCACATTGTGCTTACTTGGCGACTTGATAAAACAAACGGATCAAGTTATGGAAACTTGTTGATCAGAGAAGGCGAATTGGGTCAAATGGAAGACTTGTTGATCCGAAAAGTCAATTGGGGTCAAATACAAGCCTTAGTGATTCAAGAAGTCGTATCGAGCCAAAGAGTTAGTGCTTGTTGATCCGAGAAGCCGAATTGGGTCACAGTGTGCGCACTTGGTAACTTGATAAAACAAACGGATCAAGTTATGAATACTTGTTGATCAGAGAAGACGAGTTAGGTCAAATGGAAGACTTGTTGATACGAGAAGTCAATTTGGGTCAAATACAAGCCTTAATAATTCGAGAAGTCGAATCAAGTCAAATAGTTGGTGCTTGTTGATCCGAGAAGCCGAATTGGGTCACATTGTGCGTAATTGGTGACTTAATAAAATAAATGGATCAAGTTATGGATACTTGTTCATCAAAGAAGCCGAATTGGGTCAAATGGAAGACTTATTGATCTGAGAAGTCAATTGGGGTCAAATACAAGCCTTAATGATTCGAGAAGTCGAATCGATTCAAATAGTTGGTGCTTGTTGATCCGAGAAGCCTAATTGGGTCACATTGTGCGTACTTGGTGACTTGATAAAACAAACGAATCAAGTTATGGATACTTGTTGATCAGAGAAGTCGCATTGGGTCAAATGGAAGACTTGTTGATCCAAGAAGTCAATTGGGGTCAAATACAAGCCTTAGTGATTCGAGAAGTCGAATTGAGTCCAAGAGTTAGTGCTTGTTGATCCAAGAAGTCGAATTGGGTCACATTGTGCGTACTTGATGACTTGATAAAACAAACGGATCAAGTTATGGAAATTTGTTGATCAGAGAAGCCGAATTGGGTCAAATGGAAGACTTTTTTATCCGAGAAATGAATTGGGGTCAAATACAAGCCTTAGTGATTCGAGAAGTCGAATCGAGCCAAAGAGTTAGTGCTTGTTGATCCGAGAAGCCGAATTGGGTCACAGTGTGCGTACACGGTAACTTGATAAAACAAACGGATCAAGTTATGGATACTTGTTGATCAGAGAAGCCGAGTTAGGTCAAATGGAAGACTTGTTGATACGAGAAGTCAATTTGGGTCAAATACAAGCCTTAATAATTTGAGAAGTCGAATCAAGTCAAATAGTTGGTGCTTGTTGATCCGAGAAGCCGAATTGGGTCACATTGTGCGTAATTGGTGACTTAATAAAATAAATGGATCAAGTTATGGATACTTGTTGATCAAAGAAGCCGAATTGGGTCAAATGGAAGACTTCTTGATCTGAGAAGTCAATTGGGGTCAAATACAAGCCTTAATGATTCGAGATGTCGAATCGATTCAAATAGTTGGTGCTTGTTGATCCGAGAAGCCGAATTGGGTCACATTGTGCGTACTTGGTGACTTGATAAAACCAACGGATCAAGTTATGGATACTTGTTGATCACAGAAGGCGAATTGGGTCAAATGGAAGACTTGTTGATCTCAGAAGTCAATTGGGGTCAACTACAAGCATTAATGGTTCGAGAAGTTGAATCGATTCAAATAGTTGGTGCTTGTTGATCCGAGAAGCCAAATTGGGTCACATTGTGCGTACTTGGTGACTTGATAAAAGAAACGGATCAAGTTGTGGATACTTGTTGATAAGAGAAGCCGAATTGGGTCAAATGGAAGACTTGTTGATCCGAGAAGTCAATTGGGGTCAAATACAAGCCTTAGTGATTCGAGAAGTTAAATCGAGTCTAAGAGTTAGTGCTTGTTGATCTGAGAAGCCGAGTTGTGTCACATTGTGCGTACTTGGTGACTTGATAAAACAAACGGATCAATTTATGGAAACTTGTTGATCCGAGAAGTCGAATTGGGTCAAATGGAAGACTTGTTGATTTTATGAAGACAATTGGGGTAAAAAACAACCCTTAATGATTCGAGAAGTCGAATCAAGTCAAATAGTTGGTGCTTGTTGATCCGAGAAGCCGAATTTGGTCACATTGAGCGTACTTGGTGACTTGATAAAACAAACAGATCAAGTTATGAATACTTGTTGATTAGAGAAGCCGAATTAGGTCAAATGGAAGACTTGTTGATACGAGAAGTAAATTTGGGTCAAATACAAGCCTTAATAATTCGAGAAGTGGAATCAAGTCAAATAGTTGGTGCTTGTTGACCCGAGAAGCCGAATTGGGTCACATTGTGCGTAATTGGTGACTTAATAAAACAAACGGATCAAGTTATGGATGCTCGTTGATCAGAGAAGCCGAATTGGGTCAAATGGAAGACTTATTGATCCGAGAAGTCAATTGGGGTCAAATACATGCCTCAATGATTCGAGAAGTTGAATCGAGTCAAATAGTTGGTGCTTGTTGATCCGAGAAGCCGAATTGGGTCACATTGTGCGTAATTGGTGACTTAATAAAATAAATAGATCAAGTTATGGATACATGTTGATCAAAGAAGCCGAATTGGGTCAAATGGAAGACTTATTGATCTGAGAAGTCAATTGGGGTCAAATACAAGCCTTAATGATTCGTGATGTCGAATCGATTCAAATAGTTGGTGCTTGTTGATCCGAGAAGCCGAATTGGGTCACATTGTGCGTACTTGGTGACTTGATAAAACAAACGGATCAAGTTATGGACACTTGTTGATCAGAGAAGCCGAATTGGGTCAAATGGAAGACTTGTTAATTCGAGAAGACAATTGTGGTAAAGAACAACCCTTAATGATTCGAGAAGTCGAATCAAGTCAAATAGTTGGTGCTTGTTGATCCGAGAAGCCGAATTGGGTCACATTGAGCGTACTTGGTGACTTGATAAAACAAACAGATCAAGTTATGAATACTTGTTGATTAGAGAAGCCGAATTAGGTCAAATGGAAGACTTGTTGATACGAGAAGTAAATTTGGGTCAAATACAAGCCTTAATAATTCGAGAAGTGGAATCAAGTCAAATAGTTGGTGCTTGTTGACCCGAGAAGCCGAATTGGGTCACATTGTGCATAATTGGTGACTTAATAAAACAAACGGATCAAGTTATGGATGCTTGTTGATCAGAGAAGCTGAATTGGGTCAAATGGAAGACTTATTGATCCGAGAAGTCAATTGGGGTCAAATACATGCCTCAATGATTCGAGAAGTCGAATCGAGTCAAATAGTTGGTGCTTGCTGATCCGAGAAGTCGAATTGGGTCACATTGTGCGTAATTGGTGACTTAATAAAATAAATAGATCAAGTTATGGATACATGTTGATCACAGAAGGCGAATTGGGTCAAATGGAAGACTTGTTGGTCTCAGAAGTCAATTGGGGTCAACTACAAGCATTAATGATTCGAGAAGTTGAATCGATTCAAATAGTTGGTGCTTGTTGATCCGAGAAGCCAAATTGGGTCACATTGTGCGTACTTGGTGACTTGATAAAAGAAACGGATCAAGTTGTGGATACTTGTTGATAAGAGAAGCCGAATTGGGTCAAATGGAAGACTCGTTGATCCGAGAAGTCAATTGGGGTCAAATACAAGCCTTAGTGATTCGAGAAGTCGAATCGAGTCCAAGAGTTAGTGCTTGTTGATCTGAGAAGCCGAGTTGTGTCACATTGTGCGTACTTGGTGACTTGATAAAACAAACGGATCAATTTATGGAAACTTGTTGATCCGAGAAGCCGAATTGGGTCAAGTGGAAGACTTGTTGAGTTTATGAAGACAATTGGGGTAAAAAATAACCCTTAATGATTCGAGAAGTCGAATCAAGTCAAATAGTTGGTGCTTGTTGATCCGAGAAGCCGAATTGGGTCACATTGTGCGTACTTGGTGACTTGATAAAACTAACGGATCAAGTTCTGGAAATTTGTTGATCCGAGAAGCCGAATTGGGTCAATTGGAAGACTTGTGGATCTAAGAAGTCAATTGGGGTCAAATACAAGCCTTAATGATTCGAGAAGTCGAATCGATTCAACTAGTTGGTGCTTGTTGATCCGAGAAGCCTAATTGGGTCACATTGTGCGTACTTGATGACTTGATAAAACAAACGGATCATGTTATGGATACTTGTTGATCAGAGAAGTCGCATTGGGTCAAATGGAAGACTTGTTGATCCGAGAAGTCAATTGGGGTCAAATACAAGCCTTAGTGATTCGAGAAGTCGAATCGAGTCCAAGAGTTAGTGCTTGTTGATCCAAGAAGTCGAATTAGGTCTCATCGTGCGTACTTGATGACTTGATAAAACAAACGGATCAAGTTATGGATGCTTGTTGATCAGAGAAGCCGAATTAGGTCAAATGGAAGACTTGTTGATACGAGAAGTAAATTTGGGTCAAATACAAGCCTTAATAATTCGAGAAGTGGAATCAAGTCAAATAGTTGGTGCTTGTTGACCCGAGAAGCCGAATTGGGTCACATTGTGCATAATTGGTGACTTAATAAAACAAACGGATCAAGTTATGGATGCTTGTTGATCAGAGAAGCTGAATTGGGTCAAATGGAAGACTTGTTGATCCGAGAAGTCAATTGGGGTCAAATACAAGCCTTAGTGATTCGAGAAGTCGAATCGAGTCCAAGAGTTAGTGCTTGTTGATCCAAGAAGTCGAATTAGGTCTCATCGTGCGTACTTGATGACTTGATAAAACAAACGGATCAAGTTATGGAAACTTATTGATCAGAGAAGCCGAATTGGGTCAAATGGAAGACTTTTTTTATCCGAGAAGTGATGGGGTCAAATACAAGCCTTAGTGATTCGAGAAGTCGAATCGAGCCAAAGAGTTAGTGCTTGTTGATCCGAGAAGCCGAATTGGGTCACAGTGTGCGTACTTGGTAACTTGATAAAACAAACGGATCAAGTTATGGATACTTGTTGATCAGAGAAGCCGAGTTAGGTCAAATGGAAGACTTGTTGATACGAGAAGTCAATTTGGGTCAAATACAAGCCTTAATAATTCGAGAAGTCGAATCAAGTCAAATAGTTGGTGCTTCTTGATCCGAGAAGCCGAATTGGGTCACATTGGGCGTAATTGGTGACTTAATAAAATAAATGGATCAAGTTACGGATACTTGTTGATCAAAGAAGCCGAATTGGGTCAAATGGAAGACTTATTGATCTGAGAAGTCAATTGGGGTCAAATACAAGCCTTAATGATTTGAGAAGTCGAATCGATTCAAATAGTTGGTGCTTGTTGATCCGAGAAGCCTAATTGGGTCACATTGTGCGTACTTGGTGACTTGATAAAACAAACGAATCAAGTTATGGATACTTGTTGATCAGAGAAGTCGCATTGAGTCAAATGGAAGACTTGTTGATCCGAGAAGTCAATTGGGGTCAAATACAAGCTTTAGTGATTCGAGAAGTCGAATCGAGTCCAAGAGTTAGTGCTTGTTGATCCAAGAAGTCGAATTGGGTCACATTGTGCGTACTTGATGACTTGATAAAACAAACGGATCAAGTTATGGAAACTTGTTGATCAGAGAAGCCGAATTGGGTCAAATGGAAGACTTTTTTATCCGAGAAATGAATTGGGGTCAAATACAAGTCTTAGTGATTCGAGAAGTCGAATCGAGCCAAAGAGTTAGTGCTTGTTGATCCGAGAAACCGAATTGGGTCACATTGTGCGTACATGGTAACTTGATAAAACAAACGGATCAAGTTATGGATACTTGTTGATCAGAGAAGCCGAGTTAGGTCAAATGGAAGACTTGTTGATACGAGAAGTCAATTTGGGTCAAATACAAGCCTTAATAATTCGAGAAGTCGAATCAAGTCAAATAGTTGGTGCTTGTTGATCCGAGAAGCCGAATTGGGTCACATTGTGCGTAATTGGTGACTTAATAAAATAAATGGATCAAGTTATGGATACTTGTTGATCAAAGAAGCCGAATTGGGTCAAATGGAAGACTTCTTGATCTGAGAAGTCAATTGGGGTCAAATACAAGCCTTAATGATTCGAGATGTCGAATCGATTCAAATAGTTGGTGCTTGTTGATCCGAGAAGCCGAATTGGGTCACATTATGCGTACTTGGTGACTTGATAAAACCAACGGATCAAGTTATGGATACTTGTTGATCAGAGAAGGCGAATTGGGTCAAATGGAAGACTTGTTGATCTCAGAAGTCAATTGGGGTCAACTACAAGCATTAATGATTCGAGAAGTTGAATTGATTCAAATAGTTGGTGCTTATTGATCCGAGAAGCCAAATTGGGTCGCATTGTGCGTACTTGGTGACTTGATAAAAGAAACGGATCAAGTTGTGGATACTTGTTGATAAGAGAAGCCGAATTGGGTCAAATGGAAGACTTGTTGATCCGAGAAGTCAATTGGGGTCAAATACAAGCCTTAGTGATTCGAGAAGTCGAATCGAGTCCAAGAGTTAGTGCTTGTTGATCTGAGAAGCCGAGTTGTGTCACATTGTGCGTACTTGGTGACTTGATAAAACAAACGGATCAATTTATGGAAACTTGTTGATCCGAGAAGTCGAATTGGGTCAAATGGAAGACTTGTTGATTTTATGAAGACAATTGGGGTAAAAAACAACCCTTAATGATTCTAGAAGTCGAATCAAGTCAAATAGTTGGTGCTTGTTGATCCGAGAAGCCGAATTGGGTCACATTGAGCGTACTTGGTGACTTGATAAAACAAACAGATCAAGTTACGAATACTTGTTGATTAGAGAAGCCGAATTAGGTCAAATGGAAGACTTGTTGATACGAGAAGTAAATTTGGGTCAAATACAAGCCTTAATAATTCGAGAAGTGGAATCAAGTCAAATAGTTGGTGCTTGTTGACCCGAGAAGCCGAATTGGGTCACATTGTGCATAATTGGTGACTTAATAAAACAAACGGATCAAGTTATGGATGCTTGTTGATCAGAGAAGCTGAATTGGGTCAAATGGAAGACTTGTTGATCCGAGAAGTCAATTGGGGTCAAATACAAGCCTTAGTGATTCGAGAAGTCGAATCGAGTCCAAGAGTTAGTGCTTGTTGATCCAAGAAGTCGAATTAGGTCTCATCGTGCGTACTTGATGACTTGATAAAACAAACGGATCAAGTTATGGAAACTTATTGATCAGAGAAGCCGAATTGGGTCAAATGGAAGACTTTTTTTATCCGAGAAGTGATGGGGTCAAATACAAGCCTTAGTGATTCGAGAAGTCGAATCGAGCCGAAGAGTTAGTGCTTGTTGATCCGAGAAGCCGAATTGGGTCACAGTGTGCGTACTTGGTAACTTGATAAAACAAACGGATCAAGTTATGGATACTTGTTGATCAGAGAAGCCGAGTTAGGTCAAATGGAAGACTTGTTGATACGAGAAGTCAATTTGGGTCAAATACAAGCCTTAATAATTCGAGAAGTCGAATCAAGTCAAATAGTTGGTGCTTCTTGATCCGAGAAGCCGAATTGGGTCACATTGGGCGTAATTGGTGACTTAATAAAATAAATGGATCAAGTTACGGATACTTGTTGATCAAAGAAGCCGAATTGGGTCAAATGGAAGACTTATTGATCTGAGAAGTCAATTGGGGTCAAATACAAGCCTTAATGATTTGAGAAGTCGAATCGATTCAAATAGTTGGTGCTTGTTGATCCGAGAAGCCTAATTGGGTCACATTGTGCGTACTTGGTGACTTGATAAAACAAACGAATCAAGTTATGGATACTTGTTGATCAGAGAAGTCGCATTGAGTCAAATGGAAGACTTGTTGATCCGAGAAGTCAATTGGGGTCAAATACAAGCTTTAGTGATTCGAGAAGTCGAATCGAGTCCAAGAGTTAGTGCTTGTTGATCCAAGAAGTCGAATTGGGTCACATTGTGCGTACTTGATGACTTGATAAAACAAACGGATCAAGTTATGGAAACTTGTTGATCAGAGAAGCCGAATTGGGTCAAATGGAAGACTTTTTTATCCGAGAAATGAATTGGGGTCAAATACAAGTCTTAGTGATTCGAGAAGTCGAATCGAGCCAAAGAGTTAGTGCTTGTTGATCCGAGAAACCGAATTGGGTCACAGTGTGCGTACATGGTAACTTGATAAAACAAACGGATCAAGTTATGGATACTTGTTGATCAGAGAAGCCGAGTTAGGTCAAATGGAAGACTTGTTGATACGAGAAGTCAATTTGGGTCAAATACAAGCCTTAATAATTCGAGAAGTCGAATCAAGTCAAATAGTTGGTGCTTGTTGATCCGAGAAGCCGAATTGGGTCACATTGTGCGTAATTGGTGACTTAATAAAATAAATGGATCAAGTTATGGATACTTGTTGATCAAAGAAGCCGAATTGGGTAAAATGGAAGACTTCTTGATCTGAGAAGTCAATTGGGGTCAAATACAAGCCTTAATGATTCGAGATGTCGAATCGATTCAAATAGTTGGTGCTTGTTGATCCGAGAAGCCGAATTGGGTCACATTATGCGTACTTGGTGACTTGATAAAACCAACGGATCAAGTTATGGATACTTGTTGATCAGAGAAGGCGAATTGGGTCAAATGGAAGACTTGTTGATCTCAGAAGTCAATTGGGGTCAACTACAAGCATTAATGATTCGAGAAGTTGAATTGATTCAAATAGTTGGTGCTTATTGATCCGAGAAGCCAAATTGGGTCGCATTGTGCGTACTTGGTGACTTGATAAAAGAAACGGATCAAGTTGTGGATACTTGTTGATAAGAGAAGCCAAATTGGGTCAAATGGAAGACTTGTTGATCCGAGAAGTCAATTGGGGTCAAATACAAGCCTTAGTGATTCGAGAAGTCGAATCGAGTCCAAGAGTTAGTGCTTGTTGATCTGAGAAGCCGAGTTGTGTCACATTGTGCGTACTTGGTGACTTGATAAAACAAACGGATCAATTTATGGAAACTTGTTGATCCGAGAAGTCGAATTGGGTCAAATGGAAGACTTGTTGATTTTATGAAGACAATTGGGGTAAAAAACAACCCTTAATGATTCTAGAAGTCGAATCAAGTCAAATAGTTGGTGCTTGTTGATCCGAGAAGCCGAATTGGGTCACATTGAGCGTACTTGGTGACTTGATAAAACAAACAGATCAAGTTACGAATACTTGTTGATTAGAGAAGCCGAATTAGGTCAAATGGAAGACTTGTTGATACGAGAAGTAAATTTGGGTCAAATACAAGCCTTAATAATTCGAGAAGTGGAATCAAGTCAAATAGTTGGTGCTTGTTGACCCGAGAAGCCGAATTGGGTCACATTGTGCATAATTGGTGACTTAATAAAACAAACGGATCAAGTTATGGATGCTTGTTGATCAGAGAAGCTGAATTGGGTCAAATGGAAGACTTATTGATCCGAGAAGTCAATTGGGGTCAAATACATGCCTCAATGATTCGAGAAGTTGAATCGAGTCAAATAGTTGGTGCTTGCTGATCCGAGAAGTCGAATTGGGTCACATTGTGCGTAATTGGTGACTTAATAAAATAAATAGATCAAGTTATGGATACATGTTGATCAAAGAAGCCGAATTGGGTCAAATGGAAGACTTGTTGATCTCAGAAGTCAATTGGGGTCAACTACAAGCATTAATGATTCGAGAAGTTGAATTGATTCAAATAGTTGGTGCTTGTTGATCCGAGAAGCCAAATTGGGTCACATTGTGCGTACTTGGCGACTTGATAAAAGAAACGGATCAAGTTGTGGATACTTGTTGATAAGAGAAGCCGAATTGGGTCAAATGGAAGACTTGTTGATCCGAGAAGTCAATTGGGGTCAAATACAAGCCTTAGTGATTCGAGAAATCGAATCGAGTCCAAGATTTAGTGCTTGTTGATCTGAGAAGCCGAGTTGTGTCACATTGTGCGTACTTGGTGACTTGATAAAACAAACGGATCAAGTTATGGAAACTTGTTGATCCGAGAAGCCGAATTGGGTCAAATGGAAGACTTATTGAGTTTATGAAGACAATTGGGGTAAAAAACAACCCTTAATGATTCGAGAAGTCGAATCAAGTCAAATAGTTGGTGCTTGTTGATCCGAGAAGCCGAATTGGGTCACATTGTGCGTACTTGGTGACTTGATAAAACTAACGGATCAAGTTCTGGAAATTTGTTGATCCGAGAAGCCGAATTGGGTCAAATGGAAGACTTGTGGATCTAAGAAGTCAATTGGGGTCAAATACAAGCCTTAATGATTCGAGAAGTCGAATCGATTCAACTAGTTGGTGCTTGTTGATCCGAGAAGCCTAATTGGGTCACATTATGCGTACTTGGTGACTTGATAAAACAAACGGATCATGTTATGGATACTTGTTGATCAGAGAAGTCGCATTGGGTCAAATGGAAGACTTGTTGATCCGAGAAGTCAATTGGGGTCAAATACAAGCCTTAGTGATTCGAGAAGTCGAATCGAGTCCAAGAGTTAGTGCTTGTTGATCCAAGAAGTCGAATTAGGTCTCATTGTGCGTACTTGATGACTTGATAAAACAAACGGATCAAGTTACGGAAACTTGTTGATCAGAGAAGCCGAATTGGGTCAATTGGAAGACTTTTTTTATCCGAGAAGTGAATTGGGGTCAAATACAAGGCTTAGTGATTCGAGAAGTCAAATCGAGCCAAAGAGTTAGTGCTTGTTGATCCGAGAAGCCGAATTGGGTCACAGTGTGCGTACTTGGTAACTTGATAAAACAAACGGATCAAGTTATGGATACTTGTTGATCAGAGAAGCCGAGTTAGGTCAAATGGAAGACTTGTTGATACGAGAAGTCAATTTGGGTCAAATACAAGCCTTAATAATTCGAGAAGTCGAATCAAGTCAAATAGTTGGTGCTTCTTGATCCGAGAAGCCGAATTGGGTCACATTGGGCGTAATTGGTGACTTAATAAAATAAATGGATCAAGTTACGGATACTTGTTGATCAAAGAAGCCGAATTGGGTCAAATGGAAGACTTATTGATCTGAGAAGTCAATTGGGGTCAAATACAAGCCTTAATGATTTGAGAAGTCGAATCGATTCAAATAGTTGGTGCTTGTTGATCCGAGAAGCCTAATTGGGTCACATTGTGCGTACTTGGTGACTTGATAAAACAAACAAATCAAGTTATGGATACTTGTTGATCAGAGAAGTCGCATTGAGTCAAATGGAAGACTTGTTGATCCGAGAAGTCAATTGGGGTCAAATACAAGCTTTAGTGATTCGAGAAGTCGAATCGAGTCCAAGAGTTAGTGCTTGTTGATCCAAGAAGTCGAATTGGGTCACATTGTGCGTACTTGATGACTTGATAAAACAAACGGATCAAGTTATGGAAACTTGTTGATCAGAGAAGCCGAATTGGGTCAAATGGAAGACTTTTTTATCTTAGAAATGAATTGGGGTCAAATACAAGCCTTAGTGATTCGAGAAGTCGAATTTAGCCAAAGAGTTAGTGCTTGTTGATCCGAGAAGCCGAATTGGGTCACAGTGTGCGTACATGGTAACTTGATAAAACGAAGGGAAAATTGATAAAAATGTCCTTTAACTTTGGGGTAATTAAAAAATTACCCACTAACTTTGGCCATTTAAAAAAAGGCCCTGTAATATAGAAAAAATTGATAAAATTACCCCGCAACCGACTATTCCCAGTAATCCAACCGGTCAACTGTTGACGTGGCCTGTTTTTCTGAGTGATGGCTGCCAGGTCACGTAATTTTTTTGTTTTTCTATCTAGCACGCTTTTTTTTTTTTCTCTCTCTAGCAAGTTCATCAGTCCAACTTAATTTCACCTGCTGGGTATGTTTCCAACCATTTTTTGTCATTCTGTTCTTTTTTCCCATTCAATTCCCCTTCAACAATTCCCACTGCAAATTTTCTAATGTTTCGTAGGTGTTCTCTTTGATGAATGTAGTAATTTGTAACAATTATCCATTCTATTTGATATTGGATTTAGAAGAATTTCACTATCTTGTACTATACTAGACCAAAACCTTCAACTAAATTAAATAACCGGAGCAACACCTCAAAAAAAACTAGAGCAGCAAAAATTGAACAGGAGAGAGAGCTCCGGAAATGGACACACATTTCTGCGATGAGCTTCCAAGAAGTCTTCAGCCGGATTCCCACACACTCTTTCCCCCGCCGTCACACTCGTTTCTAAGCGGTGGCGCCGCCTCCTCCGCCAAATGCCATTGATGGAACAAAATGAGAAGTTCAATAACTCAACAAAAATCAATATCTTACTCCAGAATTCATACATCTAAGTTGCAAGCCCTCTTACCGCCGCCGCCGCCACTCCCACTGTCGCCGACCGCCACTGCCACCGCCAACCGCCGTTGTGAACCCCCACACACACACATTTTCGATTTTTCTCCCATAGCATATATTTCTCTCTCTAAAGACATCACCATTAAACATAATCTTTCTTCCGATTTCTACGATGCTTGAACTTTTGTATGTTTATCTATATATATATGCAGAGAAAGAAGAAGGGGGGGTGTCTGGTGGGCATTGGGAAGGGGTGGCGGGAGGAGAGGGGGGTTATAGATTATTTATGTGTGTATATTATGTGTGTGCATCTATATATATAAATGGGAAGAAGAAGAAGAAGAAGAAGAAGAAGAAGAAGAAGAAGAAGAAGAAGAAGAAGAAGAAGAAGAAGAAGAAGAAGAAGAAGAAGAAGAAGAAGAAGAAGAAAGGGGCCCTCCTATAGTGACACATCATGCTTCTGCTGTAAAAACGTGGCAAAACTCGTGAACAGATCAGAAAATAGGCCACATCAGCTGACCGGTTGGATTACTGGGAATAGCCGGTTGCGGGGTAATTTTGTCAATTTTTTCTAAATTACGGGGCATTTTTTTAAATGCCCAAAGTTAGTGGGTAATTTTTTAATTACCCCAGAGTTAAAGGGCATTTTTATCAATTTTCCCTAAAACAAACGGATCAAGTTATGGATACTTGTTGATCAGAGAAGCCGAGTTAGGTCAAATGGAAGACTTGTTGATACGAGAAGTCAATTTGGGTCAAATACAAGCCTTAATAATTCGAGAAGTCGAATCAAGTCAAATAGTTGGTGCTTGTTGATCCGAGAAGCCGAATTGGGTCACATTGTGCGTAATTGGTGACTTAATAAAATAAATGGATCAAGTTATGGATACTTGTTGATCAAAGAAGCCGAATTGGGTCAAATGGAAGACTTCTTGATCTGAGAAGTCAATTGGGGTCAAATACAAGCCTTAATGATTCGAGATGTCGAATCGATTCAAATAGTTGGTGCTTGTTGATCCGAGAAGCCGAATTGGGTCACATTGTGCGTACTTGGTGACTTGATAAAACCAACGGATCAAGTTATGGATACTTGTTGATCAGAGAAGGCGAATTGGGTCAAATGGAAGACTTGTTGATCTCAGAAGTCAATTGGGGTCAACTACAAGCATTAATGATTCGAGAAGTTGAATCGATTCAAATAGTTGGTGCTTGTTGATCCGAGAAGCCAAATTGGGTCACATTGTGCGTACTTGGTGACTTGATAAAAGAAACGGATCAAGTTGTGGATACTTGTTGATAAGAGAAGCCGAATTGGGTCAAATGGAAGACTTGTTGATCCGAGAAGTCAATTGGGGTCAAATACAAGCCTTAGTGATTCGAGAAGTCGAATCGAGTCCAAGAGTTAGTGCTTGTTGATCTGAGAAGCCGAGTTGTGTCACATTGTGCGTACTTGGTGACTTGATAAAACAAACGGATCAATTTATGGAAACTTGTTGATCCGAGAAGCCGAATTGGGTCAAATGGAAGACTTGTTGATTTTATGAAGACAATTGGGGTAAAAAACAACCCTTAATGATTCGAGAAGTCGAATCAAGTCAAATAGTTGGTGCTTGTTGATCCGAGAAGCCGAATTGGGTCACATTGAGCGTACTTGGTGACTTGATAAAACAAACAGATCAAGTTATGAATACTTGTTGATTAGAGAAGCCGAATTAGGTCAAATGGAAGACTTGTTGATACGAGAAGTAAATTTGGGTCAAATACAAGCCTTAATAATTCGAGAAGTGGAATCAAGTCAAATAGTTGGTGCTTGTTGACCCGAGAAGCCGAATTGGGTCACATTGTGCATAATTGGTGACTTAATAAACAAACGGATCAAGTTATGGATGCTTGTTGATCAGAGAAGCTGAATTGGGTCAAATGGAAGACTTATTGATCCGAGAAGTCAATTGGGGTCAAATACATGCCTCAATGATTCGAGAAGTTGAATCGAGTCAAATAGTTGGTGCTTGCTGATCCGAGAAGTCGAATTGGGTCACATTGTGCGTAATTGGTGACTTAATAAAATAAATAGATCAAGTTATGGATACATGTTGATCAAAGAAGCCGAATTGGGTCAAATAGAAGGCTTGTTGATCTCAGAAGTCAATTGGGGTCAACTACAAGCATTAATGATTCGAGAAGTTGAATCGATTCAAATAGTTGGTGCTTGTTGATCCGAGAAGCCAAATTGGGTCACATTGTGCGTACTTGGCGACTTGATAAAAGAAACGGATCAAGTTGTGGATACTTGTTGATAAGAGAAGCCGAATTGGGTCAAATGGAAGACTTGTTGATCCGAGAAGTCAATTGGGGTCAAATACAAGCCTTAGTGATTCGAGAAATCGAATCGAGTCCAAGATTTAGTGCTTGTTGATCTGAGAAGCCGAGTTGTGTCATATTGAGCGTACTTGGTGACTTGATAAAACAAACGGATCAAGTTATGGAAACTTGTTGATCCGAGAAGTCGAATTGGGTCAAATGGAAGACTTGTTGAGTTTATGAAGACAATTGGGGTAAAAAACAACCCTTAATGATTCGAGAAGTCGAATCAAGTCAAATAGTTGGTGCTTGTTGATCCGAGAAGCCGAATTGGGTCACATTGTGCGTACTTGGTGACTTGATAAAACTAACGGATCAAGTTCTGGAAATTTGTTGATCCGAGAAGCCGAATTGGGTCAAATGGAAGACTTGTGGATCTAAGAAGTCAATTGGGGTCAAATACAAGCCTTAATGATTCGAGAAGTCGAATCTATTCAACTAGTTGGTGCTTGTTGATCCAAGAAGCCTAATTGGGTCACATTGTGCGTACTTGGTGACTTGATAAAACAAACGGATCATGTTATGGATACTTGTTGATCCGAGAAGTCAATTGGGGTCAAATACAAGCCTTAGTGATTCGGGAAGTCGAATCGAGTCCAAGAGTTAGTGCTTGTTGATCCAAGAAGTCGAATTAGGTCTCATTGTGCGTACTTGATGACTTGATAAAACAAACGGATCAAGTTACAGAAACTTGTTGATCAGAGAAGCCGAATTGGGTCAAATGGAAGACTTTTTTTATCCGAGAAGTGAATTGGGGTCAAATACAAGCCTTAGTGATTCGAGAAGTCGAATCGAGCCAAAGAGTTAGTGCTTGTTGATCCGAGAAGCCGAATTGGGTCACAGTGTGCGTACTTGGTAACTTGATAAAATAAACGGATCAAGTTATGGATACTTGTTGATCAGAGAAGCCGAGTTAGGTCAAATGGAAGACTTGTTGATACGAGAAGTCAATTTGGGTCAAATACAAGCCTTAATAATTCGAGAAGTCGAATCAAGTCAAATAGTTGGTGCTTCTTGATCCGAGAAGCCGAATTGGGTCACATTGGGCGTAATTGGTGACTTAATAAAATAAATGGATCAAGTTACGGATACTTGTTGATAAAAGAAGCCGAATTGGGTCAAATGGAAGACTTAATTGGGGTCAAATACAAGCCTTAATGATTCGAGATGTCGAATCGATTCAAATAGTTGGTGCTTGTTGATCCGAGAAGCCGAATTGGGTCATATTGTGCGTACTTGGTGACTTGATAAAACAAACGGATCAAGTTATGGAAACTTGTTGATCCGAGAAGCCGAATTGTGTCAAATGGAAGACTTGTTTATTCGAGAAGACAATTGGGGTAAAAAACAACCCTTATTGATTCGAGAAGTCGAATCAAGTCAAATAGATGGTGCTTGTTGATCCGAGAAGCCGAATCGGGTCACATTGTGCGTACTTGGTGACTTGATAAAACAAACGGATCAAGTTATGGAAACTTATTGATCAGAGAAGCCAAATTGGGTCAAATGGAAGACTTCTTGATCCGAGAAGCAATAGGGGTGAAATACAAAGCTTAGTGATTCGAGAAGTCGAATCGAGCAAAAGAGTTAGTGCTTGTTGATCCGAGAAGCCGAATTGGGTCACATTGTGCGTACTTGGTAACTTGATAAAACAAACAGATCAAGTTATGGATACTTGTTGATCAGAGAAGCCGAATTAGGTCAAATGGAAGACTTGTTGATACGAGAAATAAATTTGGGTCAAATACAAGCCTTAATAATTCGAGAAGTCGAATCAAGTCAAATAGTTGGTGCTTGTTGACCTGAGATGTCGAATTGGGTCACATTGTGCGTGATTGGTGACTTAATAAAACAAACGGATCAAGTTATGGATGCTTGTTGATTAGAGAAGCCGACTTGTGTCAAATGGAAGACTTATTGATCCGAGAAGTCAGTTGGGGCCAAATACATGCCACAATGATTCTACAAGTCGAATCGAGTCAAATAGTTGGTGCTTGTTGATACGAGAAGCGGAATTGGGTCTCATTGCACGTACTTGGTGACTTGATAAAACAAACGAATCAAGTTATGGATACTTGTTGATCAGAGAAGCAGAATTGGGTCAAATGGAAGACTTATTGATCCGAGAAGTCAATTGGGGTCAAATACATGCCTCAATGATTCGAGAAGTCGAATCAAGTCAAATAGTTGGTGCTTGTTGACCCGAGAAGCCGAATTAGGTCACATTGTGCGTAATTGGTGAATTAATAAAATAAACGGATCAAGTTATGGATACTTGTTGATCAGAGAAGCAAAATTGGGTCAAATGGAAGACTTGTTGATACGAGAAGTCAATTAGGGTCAAATACAAGCCTTAACGATTCGAGAAGTCGAATCGAGTCAAATAGTTGGTTCTTGTTGATCCGCGAAGCCGAATTGAGTCACATTGTGCTTACTTGGTGACTTGATAAAACAAACGGATCAAGTTATGGATACATGTTGATCAGAGAAGCCGAATTGGGTCAAATGGAAGACTTATTGATCCGAGAAGTCAATTAGGGTAAAATACAAGCCTAAGTGATTCGAGAAGTCGAATCGAGTCCAAGTGTTAGTGCTTGTTGATCCGAGAAGCCGAATTGGGTCACATAATGCGTACTTGGTGACTTGATAAAACAAATGGATCAAGTTATGGAAACTTGTTGATCCGAGAAGCCGAATTGGGTCAAATGGAAGACTTGTTAATTCGAGCAGACAATTGTGTTAAAAAACAACCCTTAATGATTCGAGAAGTCGAATCAAGTGAAATAGTTGGTGCTTGTTGATCCGAGAAGCCGAATTGGGTCACATTGTGCGTACTTGGTGACTTGATAAAACAAACGGATCAAGTTATGGAAATTTGTTGATCCGAGAAGCCGAATTGGGACAAATGGAAGACTTGTTGATCTAAGAAGGCAATTGGGGTCAAATACAAGCCTTAATGATTCGAGAAGTCGAATCGATTCAAATAGTTGGTGCTTGTTGATCTGAGAAGCCTAATTGGGTCACATTGTGCGTACTTGGTAACTTGATAAAACAAACGGATCAAGTTATGGATACTTGTTGATCAGAGAAGTCGCATTGGGTCAAATGGAAGACTTGTTGATCCGAGAAGTCAATTGGGGTCAAATACAAGCCTTAGTGATTCGAGAAGTCGAATCGAGTCCAAGAGTTAGTGCTTGTTGATCCAAGAAGTCGAATTGGGTCACATTGTGCGTACTTGATGACTTGATAAAACAAACGGATCAAGTTATGGAAACTTGTTGATCAGAGAAGCCGAATTGGGTCAAATGGAAGACATTTTTATCCGAGAAGTGAATTGGGGTCAAATACAAGCCTTAGTGATTCGAAAAGTCGAATCGACCCAAAGAATTAGTGATTGTTGATCCGAGGAGTCGAATTGGGTCACAGTGTGCGTACTTGGTAACTTGATAACACAAACGGATCAAGTTATGGATACTTGTTGATCAGAGAAGCAGAATTGGGTCAAATGGAAGACTTGTTGATACGAGAAGTCAATTGGGGTCAAATACAAGCCTTAATGATTCGAGAAGTCGAATCGAGTCAAATAGTTGGTTCTTGTTGATCCGCGAAGCCGAATTGAGTCACATTGTGTTTACTTGGTGACTTGATAAAACAAACGGATCAAGTTATAGATACTTCTTGATCAGAGAAGCCGAATTGGGTCAAATGGAAGACTTGTTCATCTCATAAGTCAATTGGGGTCAAATACAAGCATTAATGATTCGAGAAGTCGAATCGATTCAAATAGTTGGTGCTTGTTGATCCGAGAAGCCGAATTGGGTCACATTGTGCGTACTTGGTGACTTGATAAAACAAACGGATCAAGTTATGGATACTTGTTTATAAGAGAAGCGGAATTGGGTCAAATGGAAGACTTATTGATCCGAGAAGTCAATTAGGGTCAAATACAAGCCTTAGTGATTCGAGAAGTCGAATCGAGTCCAAGAGTTAGTGCTTGTTGATCCGAGAAGCCGAATTGGGTCACATAGTGCGTACTTGGTGACTCGATAAAACAAACGGATCAAGTTATGGAAACTTGTTGATCCGAGAAGCCGAATTGGGTCAAATGGAAGACTTGTTAATTCGAGAAGACAATTGTGGTAAAGAACAACCCTTAATGATTCGAGAAGTCGAATCAAGTCAAATAGTTGGTGCTTGTTGATCCGAGAAGCCGAATTGGGTCACATTGTGCGTACTTGGTGACTTGATAAAACAAACGGATCAAGTTATGGAAATTTGTTGATCCGAGAAGCCGAATTGGGTCAAATGGAAGACTTGTTGATCTAAGAAGTCAATTGGGGTCAAATACAAGCCTTAACGATTCGAGATGTCGAATCGATTCAAATAGTTGGTGCTTGTTGATCCGAGAAGCCTAATTGGGTCACATTGTGCGCACTTGGTGACTTGATAAAACAAACGGATCAAGTTATGGACACTTGTTGATCAGAGAAGTCATATTGGGTCAAATGGAGGACTTGTTGATCCGAGAAGTCAATTGGGGTCAAATACAAACCTTAGTGATTCGAGAAGTCGAATCGAGTCCAAGAGTTAGTGCTTGTTGATCCGAGAAGCCGAATTGGGTAATATTGTGCGTACTTGGTAACTTGATAAAACAAACAGATCAAGTTATGGATACTTGTTGATCAGAGAAGCCAAATTAGGTCAAATGGAAGACTTGTTGATACGAGAAGTAAATTTGGGTCAAATACAAGCCTTAATGATTCGAGAAGTCGAATCAAGTCAAATAGTTGGTGCTTGTTGACCCGAGAAGTCGAATTGGGTCACATTGTGCGTAATTGGTGACTTAATAAAACAAACGGATCAAGTTATGGATGCTTGTTGATTAGAGAAGCCGAATTGTGTCAAATGGAAGACTTATTGATCCGAGAAGTCAATTGGGGCCAAATACATGCCTCAATGATTCTACAAGTCGAATCGAGTCAAATAGTTGGTGCTTGTTGATACGAGAAGCCGAATTGGGTCCCATTGTGCGTACTTGGTGACTTGATAAAACAAACGGATCAAGTTATGGATACTTGTTGATCAGAGAAGCAGAATTGGGTCAAATGGAAGACTTATTGATCCGAGAAGTCAATTGGGGTCAAATACATGCCTCAATGATTCGAGAAGTCGAATCAAGTCAAATAGTTGGTGCTTGTTGACCCGAGAAGCCGAATTAGGTCACATTGTGCGTAATTGGTGAATTAATAAAATAAACGGATCAAGTTATGGATACTTGTTGATCAGAGAAGCAAAATTGGGTCAAATGGAAGACTTGTTGATACGAGAAGTCAATTAGGGTCAAATACAAGCCTTAACGATTCGAGAAGTCGAATCGAGTCAAATAGTTGGTTCTTGTTGATCCGCGAAGCCGAATTGAGTCACATTGTGCTTACTTGGTGACTTGATAAAACAAACGGATCAAGTTATGGATACATGTTGATCAGAGAAGCCGAATTGGGTCAAATGGAAGACTTATTGATCCGAGAAGTCAATTAGGGTAAAATACAAGCCTAAGTGATTCGAGAAGTCGAATCGAGTCCAAGTGTTAGTGCTTGTTGATCCGAGAAGCCGAATTGGGTCACATAATGCGTACTTGGTGACTTGATAAAACAAATGGATCAAGTTATGGAAACTTGTTGATCCGAGAAGCCGAATTGGGTCAAATGGAAGACTTGTTAATTTGAGCAGACAATTGTGTTAAAAAACAACCCTTAATGATTCGAGAAGTCGAATCAAGTGAAATAGTTGGTGCTTGTTGATCCGAGAAGCCGAATTGGGTCACATTGTGCGTACTTGGTGACTTGATAAAACAAACGGATCAAGTTATGGAAATTTGTTGATCCGAGAAGCCGAATTGGGACAAATGGAAGACTTGTTGATCTAAGAAGGCAATTGGGGTCAAATACAAGCCTTAATGATTCGAGAAGTCGAATCGATTCAAATAGTTGGTGCTTGTTGATCTGAGAAGCCTAATTGGGTCACATTGTGCGTACTTGGTAACTTGATAAAACAAACGGATCAAGTTATGGATACTTGTTGATCAGAGAAGTCGCATTGGGTCAAATGGAAGACTTGTTGATCCGAGAAGTCAATTGGGGTCAAATACAAGCCTTAGTGATTCGAGAAGTCGAATCGAGTCCAAGAGTTAGTGCTTGTTGATCCAAGAAGTCGAATTGGGTCACATTGTGCGTACTTGATGACTTGATAAAACAAACGGATCAAGTTATGGAAACTTGTTGATCAGAGAAGCCGAATTGGGTCAAATGGAAGACATTTTTATCCGAGAAGTGAATTGGGGTCAAATACAAGCCTTAGTGATTCGAAAAGTCGAATCGACCCAAAGAATTAGTGATTGTTGATCCGAGGAGTCGAATTGGGTCACAGTGTGCGTACTTGGTAATTTGATAACACAAACGGATCAAGTTATGGATACTTGTTGATCAGAGAAGCAGAATTGGGTCAAATGGAAGACTTGTTGATACGAGAAGTCAATTGGGGTCAAATACAAGCCTTAATGATTCGAGAAGTCGAATCGAGTCAAATAGTTGGTTCTTGTTGATCCGCGAAGCCGAATTGAGTCACATTGTGTTTACTTGGTGACTTGATAAAACAAACGGATCAAGTTATAGATACTTCTTGATCAGAGAAGCCGAATTGGGTCAAATGGAAGACTTGTTCATCTCATAAGTCAATTGGGGTCAAATACAAGCATTAATGATTCGAGAAGTCGAATCGATTCAAATAGTTGGTGCTTGTTGATCCGAGAAGCCGAATTGGGTCACATTGTGCGTACTTGGTGACTTGATAAAACAAACGGATCAAGTTATGGATACTTGTTTATAAGAGAAGCGGAATTGGGTCAAATGGAAGACTTATTGATCCGAGAAGTCAATTAGGGTCAAATACAAGCCTTAGTGATTCGAGAAGTCGAATCGAGTCCAAGAGTTAGTGCTTGTTGATCCGAGAAGCCGAATTGGGTCACATAGTGCGTACTTGGTGACTTGATAAAACAAACGGATCAAGTTATGGAAACTTGTTGATCCGAGAAGCCGAATTGGGTCAAATGGAAGACTTGTTAATTCGAGAAGACAATTGTGGTAAAGAACAACCCTTAATGATTCGAGAAGTCGAATCAAGTCAAATAGTTGGTGCTTGTTGATCCGAGAAGCCGAATTGGGTCACATTGTGCGTACTTGGTGACTTGATAAAACAAACGGATCAAGTTATGGAAATTTGTTGATCCGAGAAGCCGAATTGGGTCAAATGGAAGACTTGTTGATCTAAGAAGTCAATTGGGGTCAAATACAAGCCTTAACGATTCGAGATGTCGAATCGATTCAAATAGTTGGTGCTTGTTGATCCGAGAAGCCTAATTGGGTCACATTGTGCGCACTTGGTGACTTGATAAAACAAACGGATCAAGTTATGGACACTTGTTGATCAGAGAAGTCATATTGGGTCAAATGGAGGACTTGTTGATCCGAGAAGTCAATTGGGGTCAAATACAAACCTTAGTGATTCGAGAAGTCGAATCGAGTCCAAGAGTTAGTGCTTGTTGATCCGAGAAGCCGAATTGGGTAATATTGTGCGTACTTGGTAACTTGATAAAACAAACAGATCAAGTTATGGATACTTGTTGATCAGAGAAGCCAAATTAGGTCAAATGGAAGACTTGTTGATACGAGAAGTAAATTTGGGTCAAATACAAGCCTTAATGATTCGAGAAGTCGAATCAAGTCAAATAGTTGGTGCTTGTTGACCCGAGAAGTCGAATTGGGTCACATTGTGCGTAATTGGTGACTTAATAAAACAAACGGATCAAGTTATGGATGCTTGTTGATTAGAGAAGCCGAATTGTGTCAAATGGAAGACTTATTGATCCGAGAAGTCAATTGGGGCCAAATACATGCCTCAATGATTCTACAAGTCGAATCGAGTCAAATAGTTGGTGCTTGTTGATACGAGAAGCCGAATTGGGTCCCATTGTGCGTACTTGGTGACTTGATAAAACAAACGGATCAAGTTATGGATACTTGTTGATCAGAGAAGCAGAATTGGGTCAAATGGAAGACTTATTGATCCGAGAAGTCAATTGGGGTCAAATACATGCCTCAATGATTCGAGAAGTCGAATCAAGTCAAATAGTTGGTGCTTGTTGATCCGAGAAGCCGAATTGGGTCACATTGTGCGTACTTGGTGACTTGATAAAACAAACGGATCAAGTTATGGAAATTTGTTGATCCGAGAAGCCGAATTGGGTCAAATGGAAGACTTGTTGATCTAAGAAGTCAATTGGGGTCAAATACAAGCCTTAATGATTCGAGAAGTCGAATCGATTCAAATAGTTGGTGCTTGTTGATCCGAGAAGCCAAATTGGGTCACATTGTGCGTACTTGGTGACTTGATAAAAGAAACGGATCAAGTTGTGGATACTTATTGATAAGAGAAGCCGAATTGGGTCAAATGGAAGACTTGTTGATCCGAGAAGTCAATTGGGGTCAAATACAAGCCTTAGTGATTCGAGAAGTCGAATCGAGTCCAAGAGTTAGTGCTTGTTGATCTGAGAAGCCGAGTTGTGTCACATTGTGCGTACTTGGTGACTTGATAAAACAAACGGATCAATTTATGGAAACTTGTTGATCCGAGAAGCCGAATTGGGTTAAATGGAAGACTTGTTGATTTTATGAAGACAATTGGGGTAAAAAACAACCCTTAATGATTCGAGAAGTCGAATCAAGTCAAATAGTTGGTGCTTGTTGATCCGAGAAGCCGAATTGGGTCACATTGTGCGTACTTGGTGACTTGATAAAACAAACAGATCAAGTTATGAATACTTGTTGATTAGAGAAGCCGAATTAGGTCAAATGGAAGACTTGTTGATACGAGAAGTAAATTTGGGTCAAATACAAGCCTTAATAATTCGAAAAGTGGAATCAAGTCAAATAGTTGGTGCTTGTTGACCCGAGAAGCCGAATTAGATCACATTGTGCGTAATTGGTGACTTAATAAAACAAACGGATCTAGTTATGGATGCCTGTTTATCAGAGAAGCCGAATTGGGTCAAATGGAAGACTTATTGATCCGAGAAGTCAATTGGGGTCAAATACATGCCTCAATGATTCGAGAAGTTGAATCGAGTCAAACAGTTGGTGCTTGTTGATCCGAGAAGCGGAATTGGGTCACATTGTGCGTAATTGGTGACTTAATAAAATAAATAGATCAAGTTATGGATACTTGTTGATCAAAGAAGCCGAATTAGGTCAAATGGAAGACTTATTGATCTGAGAAGTCAATTGGGGTCAAATACAAGCCTTAATGATTCGTGATGTCGAATCGATTCAAATAGTTGGTGCTTGTTGATCCGAGAAGCCGAATTGGGTCACATTGTGCGTACTTGGTGACTTGATAAAACAAACGGATCAAGTTATGGATACTTGTTGATCAGAGAAGCCGAATTGGGTCAAATGGAAGACTTGTTGATCTCAGAAGTCAATTGGGGTCAACTACAAGCATTAATGATTCGAGAAATTGAATCGATTCAAATAGTTGGTGCTTGTTGATCCGAGAAGCCAAATTGGGTCACATTGTGCGTACTTGGCGACTTGATAAAAGAAACGGATCAAATTGTGGATACTTGTTGATAAGAGAAGCCGAATTGGGTCAAATGGGAGACTTGTTGATCCGAGAAGTCAATTGGGGTCAAATACAAGCCTTAGTGATTCGAGAAGTCGAATCGAGTCCAAGAGTTAGTGCTTGTTGATCTGAGAAGCCGAGTTGTGTCACATTTTGCGTACTTGGTGACTTGATAAAACAAACGGATCAATTTATGGAAACATGTTGATCCGAGAAGCCGAATTGGGTCAAATGGAAGACTTGTTGATTTTATGAAGACAATTGGAGTAAAATGATTCGAGAAGTCGAATCAAGTCAAATAGTTGGTGCTTGTTGATCCAAGAAGCCGAATTGGGTCATATTGTGCGTACTTGGTGACTTGATAAAACAAACGGATCAAGTTATGGAAACTTGTTGATCCGAGAAGCCGAATTGTGTCAAATGGAAGACTTGTTTATTCGACAAGACAATTGGGGTAAAAAACAACCCTTAATGATTCGAGAAGTCGAATCAAGTCAAATAGATGGTGCTTGTTGATCCGAGAAGCCGAATCGGGTCACATTGTGCGTACTTAGTGACTTGATAAAACAAACGGATCAAGTTATGGAAACTTATTGATCAGAGAAGCCAAATTGGGTCAAATGGAAGACTTCTTGATCCGAGAAGCAATAGGGGTGAAATACAAAGCTTAGTGATTCGAGAAGTCGAATCGAGCAAAAGAGTTAGTGCTTGTTGATCCGAGAAGCAGAATTGGGTCACATTGTGCGTACTTGGTGACTTGATAAAACAAACAGATCAAGTTATGAATGCTTGTTGATTAGAGAAGCCGAATTAGGTCAAATGGAAGACTTGTTGATACGAGAAGTAAATTTGGGTCAAATACAAGCCTTAATAATTCGAGAAGTGGAATCAAGTCAAATAGTTGGTGCTTGTTGACCCGAGAAGCCGAATTGGGTCACATTGTGCGTAATTGGTGACTTAATAAAACAAACGGATCAAGTTATGGATGCTTGTTGATTAGAGAAGCCGAATTGTATCAAATGGAAGACTTATTGATCCGAGAAGTCAGTTGGGGCCAAATACATGCCTCAATGATTCTACAAGTCGAATCGAGTCAAATAGTTGGTGCTTGTTGATACGAGAAGCGGAATTGGGTCTCATTGTGCGTACTTGGTGACTTGATAAAAAAAACGAATCAAGTTATGGATACTTATTGATCAGAGAAGCAGAATTGAGTCAAATGGAAGACTTATTGATCCAAGAAGTCAATTGGGGTCAAATGCATGCCTCAATGATTCGAGAAGTCGAATCGAGTCAAATAGTTGGTGCTTGTTGACCCGAGAAGCCGAATTAGGTCACATTGTGCGTAATTTGTGAATTAATAAAATAAACGGATCACGTTATGGATACTTGTTGATCAGAGATGCAGAATTAGGTCAAATGGAAGACTTGTTGATACGAGAAGTCGATTGGGGTCAAATACAAGCCTTAATGATTCGAGAAGTCGAATTGAGTCAAATAGTTGGTTCTTGTTGATCCGCGAAGCCGAATTGAGTCACATTGTGCTTACTTGGTGACTTGATAAAACAAACGGATCAAGTTATGGATACTTGTTGATCAGAGAAGCCGAATTGGGTCAAATAGAAGACTTGTTGATCTCAGAAGTCAATAGGGGTCAAATACAAGCATTAATGATTCGAGAAGTCGAATCGATTCAAATAGTTGGTGCTTGTTGATCCGAGAAGCAGAATTGGGTCACATTGTGCGTACTTGGTGACTTGATAAAACAAACAGATCAAGTTGTGGATACTTGTTGATAAGAGAAGCCGAATTGGGTCAAATGGAAGACTTATTGATCCGAGAAGTCAATTAGGGTCAAATACAAGCCTTAGTGATTCGAGAAGTCGAATCGAGTCCAAGTGTTAGTGCTTGTTGATCCGAGAAGCCGAATTGGGTCACATAATGCGTACTTGGTGACTTGATAAAACAAATGGATCAAGTTATGCGAACTTGTTGATCAGAGAAGCCGAATTGGGTCAAATGGAAGACTTTTTTTATCCGAGAAGTGAATTGGGGTCAAATACAAGCCTTAGTGATTCGAGAAGTTGAATCGAGCCAAAGAGTTAGTGCTTGTTGATCCGAGAAGCCGAATTGGGTCACAGTGTGCGTACTTGGTAACTTGATAAAACAAACGGATCAAGTTATGGATACTTGTTGATCAGAGAAGCCGAGTTAGGTCAAATGGAAGACTTGTTGATACGAGAAGTCAATTTGGGTCAAATGCAAGCCTTAATAATTCGAGAAGTCGAATCAAGTCAAATAGTTGGTGCTTGTTGATCCGAGAAGCCGAATTGGGTCACATTGTGCGTAATTGGTGACTTAATAAAACAAACAGATCAAGTTATGGATGCTTGTTGATCAGAGAAGCCGAATTGGGTCAAATGGAAGACTTATTGATCCGAGAAGTCAATTGGGGTCAAATACATGCCTCAATGATTCGAGAAGTTGAATCGAGTCAAATAGTTGGTGCTTGTTGATCCGAGAAGCGGAATTGGGTCACATTGTGCGTAATTGGTGACTTAATAAAATAAATAGATCAAGTTATGGATACTTGTTGATCAAAGAAGCCGAATTGGGTCAAATGGAAGACTTATTGATCTGAGAAGTCAATTGGGGTCAAATACAAGCCTTAATGATTCGTGATGTCGAATCGATCCAAATAGTTGGTGCTTGTTGATCCGAGAAGCCGAATTGGGTCACATTGTGCGTACTTGGTGACTTGATAAAACAAACGGATCATGTTATGGATACTTGTTGATTAGAGAAGTCGAATTGGGTCAAATGGAAGACTTGTTGATCTCAGAAGTCAATTGGGGTCAACTACAAGCATTAATCATTCGAGAAGTTGAATCGATTCAAATAGTTGGTGCTTGTTGATCCGAGAAGCCAAATTGGGTCACATTGTGCGTACTTGGTGACTTGATAAAAGAAACGGATCAAGTTGTGGATACTTGTTGATAAGAGAAGCCGAATTGGGTCAAATGGAAGACTTGTTGATCCGAGAAGTCAATTGGGGTCAAATACAAGCCTTAGTGATTCGAGAAGTCGAATCGAGTCCAAGAGTTAGTGCTTGTTGATCTGAGAAGCTGAGTTGTGTCACATTGTGCGTACTTGGTGACTTGATAAAACAAACGGATCAATTTATGGAAACTTGTTGATCCGAGAAGCCGAATTGGGTCAAATGGAAGACTTGTTGATTTTATGAAGACAATTGGGGTAAAAAACAACCCGTAATGATTTGAGAAGTTGAATCAAGTCAAATAGTTGGTGCTTGTTGATCCGAGAAGCCGAATTGGGTCACATTGTGCGTGCTTGGTGACTTGATAAAACAAACAGATCAAGTTATGAATACTTGTTGATTAGAGAAGCCGAATTAGGTCAAATGGAAGACTTGTTGATACGAGAAGTAAATTTGGGTCAAATACAAGCCTTAATAATTCGAGAAGTGGAATCAAGTCAAATAGTTGGTGCTTGTTGAGTCGAGAAGCCGAATTGGGTCACATTGTGCGTAATTGGTGACTTAATAAAACAAACAGATCAAGTTATGGATGCTTGTTGATCAGAGAAGCCGAATTGGGTCAAATGGAAGACTTATTGATCCGAGAAGTCAATTGGGGTCAAATACATGCCTCAAAGATTCGAGAAGTTGAATCGAGTCAAATTGTTGGTGCTTGTTGATCCGAGAAGCGGAATTGGGTCACATTGTGCGTAATTGGTGACTTAATAAAATAAATAGATCAATTTATGGATACTTGTTGATCAAAGAAGCCGAATTGGGTCAAATGGAAGACTTATTGATCTGAGAAGTCAATTGGGGTCAAATACGAGCCTTAATGATTCGTGATGTCGAATCGATTCAAATAGTTGGTGCTTGTTGAACCGAGAAGCCAAATTGGGTCACATTGTGCGTACTTGGTGACTTGATAAAACAAACGGATCAAGTTATGGATACTTGTTGATCAGAGAAGCCGAATTGGGTCAAATGGAAGACTTGTTGATCTCAGAAGTCAATTGGGGTCAACTACAAGCATTAATGATTCGAGAAGTTGAATCGATTCAAATAGTTGGTGCTTGTTGATCCGAGAAGCCAAATTGGGTCACATTGTGCGTACTTGGCGACTTGATAAAAGAAACGGATCAAGTTGTGGATACTTGTTGATAAGAGAAGCCGAATTGGGTCAAATGGAAGACTTGTTGATCCGAGAAGTCAATTGGGGTCAAATACAAGCCTTAGTGATTCGAGAAGTCGAATCGAGTCCAAGAGTTAGTGCTTGTTGATCTGAGAAGCCGAGTTGTGTCATATTGTGCGTACTTGGTGACTTGATAAAACAAACGGATCAATTTATGGAAACTTGTTGATCCGAGAAGCCGAATTGGGTCAAATGGAAGACTTGTTGATTTTATGAAGACAATTGGGGTAAAAAACAACCCTTAATGATTCGAGAAGTCGAATCAAGTCAAATAGTTGGTGCTTGTTGATCCGAGAAGCCGAATTGGGTCACATTGTGCGTACTTGGTGACTTGATAAAACAAACGGATCAAGTTATGGAAATTTGTTGATCCGAGAAGCCGAATTGGGTCAAATGGAAGACTTGTGGATCTAAGAAGTCAATTGGGGTCAAATACAAGCCTTAATGATTCGAGAAGTCGAATCGATTCAACTAGTTGGTGCTTGTTGATCCGAGAAGCCTAATTGGGTCACATTGTGCGTATTTGGTGACTTGATAAAACAAACGGATCAAGTTATGGATACTTGTTTATCAGAGAAGTCACATTGGGTCAAATGGAAGACTTGTTGATCCGAGAAGTCAATTGGGGTCAAATACAAGCCTTAGTGATTCGAGAAGTCGAATCGAGTCCAAGAGTTAGTGCTTGTTGATCCAAGAAGTCGAATTGGGTCTCATTGTGCGTACTTGATGACTTGATAAAACAAACGGATCAAGTTATGGAAACTTGTTGATCAGAGAAGCCGAATTGGGTCAAATGGAAGACTTTTTTTATCCGAGAAGTGAATTGGGGTCAAATACAAGCCTTAGTGATTCGAGAAGTCGAATCGAGCCAAAGAGTTAGTGCTTGTTGATCCGAGAAGCCGAATTGGGTCACAGTGTGCGTACTTGGTAAATTGATAAAACAAACGGATCAAGTTATGGATACTTGTTGATCAGAGAAGCCGAGTTAGGTCAAATGGAAGACTTGTTGATACGAGAAGTCAATTTGGGTCAAATACAAGCCTTAATAATTCGAGAAGTCGAATCAAGTCAAATTGTTGGTGCTTGTTGATCCGAGAAGCCGAATTGGGTCACATTGGGCGTAATTGGTGACTTAATAAAATAAATGGATCAAGTTACGGATACTTGTTGATCAAAGAAGCCGAATTGGGTCAAATGGAAGACTTATTGATCTGAGAAGTCAATTGGGGCCAAATACAAGCCTTAATGATTCGAGATGTCGAATCGATTCAAATAGTTGGTGCCTGTTGATCCGAGAAGCCGAATTGGGTCACATTGTGCGTACTTGGTGACTTGATAAAACAAACGGATCAAGTTATGGAAACTTGTTGATCAGAGAAGGCGAATTGGGTCTAATGGAAGACTTTTTGATCCGAGAAGTCAATTGGGGTCAAATAAAGCCTTAGTGATTCGAGAAGTCGAATCGAGTCCAAGAGTTAGTGCTTGTTGATCTGAGAAGCCGAATTGGGTCATATTGTGCGTACTTGGTGACTTGATAAAACAAACGGATCAGGTTATGGAAACTTGTTGATCCGAGAAGCCGAATTGTGTCAAATGGAAGACTTGTTTATTCGAGAAGACAATTGGGGTAAAAAACAACCCTTAATGATTCGAGAAGTCGAATCAAGTCAAATAGATGGTGCTTGTTGATCCGAGAAGCCGAATCGGGTCACATTGTGCGTACTTGGTGACTTGATAAAACAAACGGATCAAGTTATGGAAACTTATTGATCAGAGAAGCCAAATTGGGTCAAATGGAAGACTTCTTGATCCGAGAAGCAATAGGGGTGAAATAAAAAGCTTAGTGATTCGAGAAGCCGAATCGAGCAAAAGAGTTAGTGCTTGTTGATCCGAGAAGCCGAATTGGGTCACATTGTGCATACTTGGTAACTTGATAAAACAAACAGATCAAGTTATGGATACTTGTTGATCAGAGAAGCCGAATTAGGTCAAATGGAAGACTTGTTGATACGAGAAGTAAATTTGGGTCAAATACAAGCCTTAATAATCCGAGAAGTCGAATCAAGTGAAATAGTTGGTGCTTGTTGACCCGAGAAGTCGAATTGGGTCACATTGTGCGTAATTGGTGACTTAATAAAACAAACGGATCAAGTTATGGATGCTTGTTGATTAGAGAAGCCGAATTGTGTCAAATGGAAGACTTATTGATTCGAGAAGTCAGTTGGGGCCAAATACATGCCTCATTGATTCTACAAGTCGAATCGAGTCAAATAGTTGGTGCTTGTTGATACGAGAAGCGGAATTGGGTCTCATTGTGCGTACTTGGTGACTTGATAAAAAAAAACGAATCAAGTTATGGATACTTGTTGATCAGAGAAGCAGAATTGAGTCAAATGGAAGACTTATTGATCCAAGAAGTCAATTGGGGTCAAATACATGCCTCAATGATTCGAGAAGTCAAATCGAGTCAAATAGTTGGTGCTTGTTGACCCGAGAAGCCGAATTAGGTCACATTGTGCGTAATTGGTGAATTAATAAAATAAACGGATCAAGTTATGGATACTTGTTGATCAGAGATGCAGAATTAGGTCAAATGGAAGACTTGTTGATACGAGAAGTCGATTGGGGTCAAATACAAGCCTTAATAATTCGAGAAGTCGAATTGAGTCAAATAGTTGGTTCTTGTTGATCCGCGAAGCCGAATTGAGTCACATTGTGCTTACTTGGTGACTTGATAAAACAAACGGATCAAGTTATGGATACTTGTTGATCAGAGAAGCCGAATTGGGTCAAATAGAAGACTTGTTGATCTCAGAAGTCAATAGGGGTCAAATACAAGCATTAATGATTCGAGAAGTCGAATCGATTCAAATAGTTGGTGCTTGTTGATCCGAGAAGCAGAATTGGGTCACATTGTGCGTACTTGGTGACTTGATAAAACAAACAGATCAAGTTGTGGATACTTGTTGATAAGAGAAGCCGAATTGGGTCAAATGGAAGACTTATTGATCCGAGAAGTCAATTAGGGTCAAATACAAGCCTTAGTGATTCGAGAAGTCGAATCGAGTCCAAGTGTTAGTGCTTGTTGATCCGAGAAGCCGAATTGGGTCACATAATGCGTACTTGGTGACTTGATAAAACAAATGGATCAAGTTATGCGAACTTGTTGATCAGAGAAGCCGAATTGGGTCAAATGGAAGACTTTTTTTATCCGAGAAGTGAATTGGGGTCAAATACAAGCCTTAGTGATTCGAGAAGTTGAATCGAGCCAAAGAGTTAGTGCTTGTTGATCCGAGAAGCCGAATTGGGTCACAGTGTGCGTACTTGGTAACTTGATAAAACAAACGGATCAAGTTATGGATACTTGTTGATCAGAGAAGCCGAGTTAGGTCAAATGGAAGACTTGTTGATACGAGAAGTCAATTTGGGTCAAATACAAGCCTTAATAATTCGAGAAGTCGAATCAAGTCAAATAGTTGGTGCTTGTTGATCCGAGAAGCCGAATTGGGTCACATTGTGCGTAATTGGTGACTTAATAAAACAAACAGATCAAGTTATGGATGCTTGTTGATCAGAGAAGCCGAATTGGGTCAAATGGAAGACTTATTGATCCGAGAAGTCAATTGGGGTCAAATACATGCCTCAATGATTCGAGAAGTTGAATCGAGTCAAATAGTTGGTGCTTGTTGATCCGAGAAGCGGAATTGGGTCACATTGTGCGTAATTGGTGACTTAATAAAATAAATAGATCAAGTTATGGATACTTGTTGATCAAAGAAGCCGAATTGGGTCAAATGGAAGACTTATTGATCTGAGAAGTCAATTGGGGTCAAATACAAGCCTTAATGATTCGTGATGTCGAATCGATCCAAATAGTTGGTGCTTGTTGATCCGAGAAGCCGAATTGGGTCACATTGTGCGTACTTGGTGACTTGATAAAACAAACGGATCAAGTTATGGATACTTGTTGATCAGAGAAGCCGAATTGGGTCAAATGGAAGACTTGTTGATCTCAGAAGTCAATTGGGGTCAACTACAAGCATTAATGATTCGAGAAGTTGAATCGATTCAAATAGTTGGTGCTTGTTGATCCGAGAAGCCAAATTGGGTCACATTGTGCGTACTTGGTGACTTGATAAAAGAAACGGATCAAGTTGTGGATACTCGTTGATAAGAGAAGCCGAATTGGGTCAAATGGAAGACTTGTTGATCCGAGAAGTCAATTGGGGTCAAATACAAGCCTTAGTGATTCGAGAAGTCGAATCGAGTCCAAGAGTTAGTGCTTCATGATCTGAGAAGCTGAGTTGTGTCACATTGTGCGTACTTGGTGACTTGATAAAACAAACGGATCAATTTACGGAAACTTGTTGATCCGAGAAGCCGAATTGGGTCAAATGGAAGACTTGTGTATTTTATGAAGACAATTGGGGTAAAAAACAACCCGAAATGATTCGAGAAGTTGAATCAAGTCAAATAGTTGGTGCTTGTTGATCCGAGAAGCCGAATTGGGTCACATTGTGCGTGCTTGGTGACTTGATAAAACAAACAGATCAAGTTATGAATACTTGTTGATTAGAGAAGCCGAATTAGGTCAAATGGAAGACTTGTTGATACGAGAAGTAAATTTGGGTCAAATACAAGCCTTAATAATTCGAGAAGTGGAATCAAGTCAAATAGTTGGTGCTTGTTGAGTCGAGAAGCCGAATTGGGTCACATTGTGCGTAATTGGTGACTTAATAAAACAAACAGATCAAGTTATGGATGCTTGTTGATCAGAGAAGCCGAATTGGGTCAAATGGAAGACTTATTGATCCGAGAAGTCAATTGGGGTCAAATACATGCCTCAAAGATTCGAGAAGTTGAATCGAGTCAAATTGTTGGTGCTTGTTGATCCGAGAAGCGGAATTGGGTCACATTGTGCGTAATTGGTGACTTAATAAAATAAATAGATCAATTTATGGATACTTGTTGATCAAAGAAGCCGAATTGGGTCAAATGGAAGACTTATTGATCTGAGAAGTCAATTGGGGTCAAATACGAGCCTTAATGATTCGTGAAGTCGAATCGATTCAAATAGTTGGTGCTTGTTGAACCGAGAAGCCAAATTGGGTCACATTGTGCGTACTTGGTGACTTGATAAAACAAACGGATCAAGTTATGGATACTTGTTGATCAGAGAAGCCGAATTGGGTCAAATGGAAGACTTGTTGATCTCAGAAGTCAATTGGGGTCAACTACAAGCATTAATGATTCGAGAAGTTGAATCGATTCAAATAGTTGGTGCTTGTTGATCCGAGAAGCCAAATTGGGTCACATTGTGCGTACTTGGCGACTTGATAAAAGAAACGGATCAAGTTGTGGATACTTGTTGATAAGAGAAGCCGAATTGGGTCAAATGGAAGACTTGTTGATCCGAGAAGTCAATTGGGGTCAAATACAAGCCTTAGTGATTCGAGAAGTCGAATCGAGTCCAAGAGTTAGTGCTTGTTGATCTGAGAAGCCGAGTTGTGTCATATTGTGCGTACTTGGTGACTTGATAAAACAAACGGATCAATTTATGGAAACTTGTTGATCCGAGAAGCCGAATTGGGTCAAATGGAAGACTTGTTGATTTTATGAAGACAATTGGGGTAAAAAACAACCCTTAATGATTCGAGAAGTCGAATCAAGTCAAATAGTTGGTGCTTGTTGATCCGAGAAGCCGAATTGGGTCACATTGTGCGTACTTGGTGACTTGATAAAACAAACGGATCAAGTTATGGAAATTTGTTGATCCGAGAAGCCGAATTGGGTCAAATGGAAGACTTGTGGATCTAAGAAGTCAATTGGGGTCAAATACAAGCCTTAATGATTCGAGAAGTCGAATCGATTCAACTAGTTGGTGCTTGTTGATCCGAGAAGCCTAATTGGGTCACATTGTGCGTATTTGGTGACTTGATAAAACAAACGGATCAAGTTATGGATACTTGTTTATCAGAGAAGTCACATTGGGTCAAATGGAAGACTTGTTGATCCGAGAAGTCAATTGGGGTCAAATACAAGCCTTAGTGATTCGAGAAGTCGAATCGAGTCCAAGAGTTAGTGCTTGTTGATCCAAGAAGTCGAATTGGGTCTCATTGTGCGTACTTGATGACTTGATAAAACAAACGGATCAAGTTATGGAAACTTGTTGATCAGAGAAGCCGAATTGGGTCAAATGGAAGACTTTTTTTATCCGAGAAGTGAATTGGGGTCAAATACAAGCCTTAGTGATTCGAGAAGTCGAATCGAGCCAAAGAGTTAGTGCTTGTTGATCCGAGAAGCCGAATTGGGTCACAGTGTGCGTACTTGGTAAATTGATAAAACAAACGGATCAAGTTATGGATACTTGTTGATCAGAGAAGCCGTGTTAGGTCAAATGGAAGACTTGTTGATACGAGAAGTCAATTTGGGTCAAATACAAGCCTTAATAATTCGAGAAGTCGAATCAAGTCAAATTGTTGGTGCTTGTTGATCCGAGAAGCCGAATTGGGTCACATTGGGCGTAATTGGTGACTTAATAAAATAAATGGATCAAGTTACGGATACTTGTTGATCAAAGAAGCCGAATTGGGTCAAATGGAAGACTTATTGATCTGAGAAGTCAATTGGGGCCAAATACAAGCCTTAATGATTCGAGATGTCGAATCGATTCAAATAGTTGGTGCCTGTTGATCCGAGAAGCCGAATTGGGTCACATTGTGCGTACTTGGTGACTTGATAAAACAAACGGATCAAGTTATGGAAACTTGTTGATCAGAGAAGGCGAATTGGGTCTAATGGAAGACTTTTTGATCCGAGAAGTCAATTGGGGTCAAATAAAGCCTTAGTGATTCGAGAAGTCGAATCGAGTCCAAGAGTTAGTGCTTGTTGATCTGAGAAGCCGAATTGGGTCATATTGTGCGTACTTGGTGACTTGATAAAACAAACGGATCAGGTTATGGAAACTTGTTGATCCGAGAAGCCGAATTGTGTCAAATGGAAGACTTGTTTATTCGAGAAGACAATTGGGGTAAAAAACAACCCTTAATGATTCGAGAAGTCGAATCAAGTCAAATAGATGGTGCTTGTTGATCCGAGAAGCCGAATCGGGTCACATTGTGCGTACTTGGTGACTTGATAAAACAAACGGATCAAGTTATGGAAACTTATTGATCAGAGAAGCCAAATTGGGTCAAATGGAAGACTTCTTGATCCGAGAAGCAATAGGGGTGAAATAAAAAGCTTAGTGATTCGAGAAGCCGAATCGAGCAAAAGAGTTAGTGCTTGTTGATCCGAGAAGCCGAATTGGGTCACATTGTGCATACTTGGTAACTTGATAAAACAAACAGATCAAGTTATGGATACTTGTTGATCAGAGAAGCCGAATTAGGTCAAATGGAAGACTTGTTGATACGAGAAGTAAATTTGGGTCAAATACAAGCCTTAATAATCCGAGAAGTCGAATCAAGTCAAATAGTTGGTGCTTGTTGACCCGAGAAGTCGAATTGGGTCACATTGTGCGTAATTGGTGACTTAATAAAACAAACGGATCAAGTTATGGATGCTTGTTGATTAGAGAAGCCGAATTGTGTCAAATGGAAGACTTATTGATTCGAGAAGTCAGTTGGGGCCAAATACATGCCTCATTGATTCTACAAGTCGAATCGAGTCAAATAGTTGGTGCTTGTTGATACGAGAAGCGGAATTGGGTCTCATTGTGCGTACTTGGTGACTTGATAAAAAAAAACGAATCAAGTTATGGATACTTGTTGATCAGAGAAGCAGAATTGAGTCAAATGGAAGACTTATTGATCCAAGAAGTCAATTGGGGTCAAATACATGCCTCAATGATTCGAGAAGTCAAATCGAGTCAAATAGTTGGTGCTTGTTGACCCGAGAAGCCGAATTAGGTCACATTGTGCGTAATTGGTGAATTAATAAAATAAACGGATCAAGTTATGGATACTTGTTGATCAGAGATGCAGAATTAGGTCAAATGGAAGACTTGTTGATACGAGAAGTCGATTGGGGTCAAATACAAGCCTTAATGATTCGAGAAGTCGAATTGAGTCAAATAGTTGGTTCTTGTTGATCCGCGAAGCCGAATTGAGTCACATTGTGCTTACTTGGTGACTTGATAAAACAAACGGATCAAGTTATGGATACTTGTTGATCAGAGAAGCCGAATTGGGTCAAATAGAAGACTTGTTGATCTCAGAAGTCAATAGGGGTCAAATACAAGCATTAATGATTCGAGAAGTCGAATCGATTCAAATAGTTGGTGCTTGTTGATCCGAGAAGCAGAATTGGGTCACATTGTGCGTACTTGGTGACTTGATAAAACAAACAGATCAAGTTGTGGATACTTGTTGATAAGAGAAGCCGAATTGGGTCAAATGGAAGACTTATTGATCCGAGAAGTCAATTAGGGTCAAATACAAGCCTTAGTGATTCGAGAAGTCGAATCGAGTCCAAGTGTTAGTGCTTGTTGATCCGAGAAGCCGAATTGGGTCACATAATGCGTACTTGGTGACTTGATAAAACAAATGGATCAAGTTATGCGAACTTGTTGATCAGAGAAGCCGAATTGGGTCAAATGGAAGACTTTTTTTATCCGAGAAGTGAATTGGGGTCAAATACAAGCCTTAGTGATTCGAGAAGTTGAATCGAGCCAAAGAGTTAGTGCTTGTTGATCCGAGAAGCCGAATTGGGTCACAGTGTGCGTACTTGGTAACTTGATAAAACAAACGGATCAAGTTATGGATACTTGTTGATCAGAGAAGCCGAGTTAGGTCAAATGGAAGACTTGTTGATACGAGAAGTCAATTTGGGTCAAATACAAGCCTTAATAATTCGAGAAGTCGAATCAAGTCAAATAGTTGGTGCTTGTTGATCCGAGAAGCCGAATTGGGTCACATTGTGCGTAATTGGTGACTTAATAAAACAAACAGATCAAGTTATGGATGCTTGTTGATCAGAGAAGCCGAATTGGGTCAAATGGAAGACTTATTGATCCGAGAAGTCAATTGGGGTCAAATACATGCCTCAATGATTCGAGAAGTTGAATCGAGTCAAATAGTTGGTGCTTGTTGATCCGAGAAGCGGAATTGGGTCACATTGTGCATACTTGGTGACTTGATAAAACAAACGGATCAAGTTATGGAAACTTGTTGATCAGAGAAGGCGAATTGGGTTTAATGGAAGACTTTTTGATCCGAGAAGTCAATTGGGGTCAAATAAAGCCTTAGTGATTCGAGAAGTCGAATCGAGTCCAAGAGTTAGTGCTTGTTGATCTGAGAAGCCGAATTGGGTCATATTGTGCGTACTTGGTGACTTGATAAAACAAACGGATCAAGTTATGGAAACTTGTTGATCCGAGAAGCCGAATTGTGTCAAATGGAAGACTTGTTTATTCGAGAAGACAATTGGGGTAAAAGACAACCCTTAATGATTCGAGAAGTCGAATCAAGTCAAATAGATGGTGCTTGTTGATCCGAGAAGCTGAATCGGGTCACATTGTGCGTACTTGGTGACTTGATAAAACAAACGGATCAAGTTATGGAAACTTATTGATCAGAGAAGCCAAATTGGGTCAAATGGAAGACTTCTTGATCCGAGAAGCAATAGGGGTGAAATAAAAAGCTTAGTGATTCGAGAAGCCGAATCGAGCAAAAGTGTTAGTGCTTGTTGATCCGAGAAGCCGAATTGGGTCACATTGTGCATACTTGGTAACTTGATAAAACAAACAGATCAAGTTATGGATACTTGTTGATCAGAGAAGCCGAATTAGGTCAAATGGAAGACTTGTTGATACGAGAAGTAAATTTGGGTCAAATACAAGCCTTAATAATCCGAGAAGTCGAATCAAGTCAAATAGTTGGTGCTTGTTGACCCGAGAAGTCGAATTGGGTCACATTGTGCGTAATTGGTGACTTAATAAAACAAACGGATCAAGTTATGGATGCTTGTTGATTAGAGAAGCCGAATTGTGTCAAATGGAAGACTTATTGATCCGAGAAGTCAGTTGGGGCCAAATACATGCCTCAATGATTCTACAAGTCAAATCGAGTCAAATAGTTGGTGCTTGTTGATACGAGAAGCGGAATTGGGTCTAATTGTGCGTACTTGGTGACTTGATAAAACAAACGAATCAAGTTATGGATACTTGTCGATCAGAGAAGCAGAATTGGGTCAAATGTTAAACTTATTGATCCGAGAAGTCAATTGGGGTCAAATACATGCCTCAATGATTCGAGAAGTCGAATCGAGTCAAATAGTTGGTGCTTGTTGACCCGAGAAGCCGAATTAGTTCACATTGTGCGTAATTGGTGAATTAATAAAATAAACGGATCAAGTTATGGATACTTGTTGATCAGAGAAGCAGAATTGGGTCAAATAGAAGACTTGTTGATACGAGAAGTCAATTGGGGTCAAATACAAGCCTTAATGATTCGAGAAGTCGAATCGAGTCAAATAGTTGGTTCTTGTTGATCCGCGAAGCCGAATCGAGTCACATTGTGCTTACTTGGTGACTTGATAAAACAAACGGATCAAGTTATGGATACTTGTTGATCAGAGAAGCCGACTGTTGATCTAAGAAGTCAATAGGGGTCAAATACAAGCATTAATGATTCGAGAAGTCGAATCGATTCAAATAGTTGGTGCTTGTTGACCCGAGAAGCCGAATCAGGTCACATTGTGCGTAATTGGTGAATTAATAAAATAAACGGATCAAGTTATGGATACTTGTTGATAAGAGAAGCCGAATTGGGTCAAATGGAAGACTTATTGATCCGAGAAGTCAATTAGGGTCAACTACAAGGCTTAGGGATTCGAGAAGTCGAATCAAGTCCAAGTGTTAGTGCTTGTTGATCCGAGAAGCCGAATTGGGTCACATAATGCGTACTTGGTGACTTGATAAAACAAACAGATCAAGTTATGGAAACTTGTTGATCCGAGAAGCCGAATTGGGTCAAATTGAAGACTTGTTAATTCGAGCAGACAATTGTGTTAAAAAAAACCCTTAATGATTCGAGAAGTTGAATCAAGTCAAATAGTTGGTGCTTGTTGATCCGAGAAGCCGAATTGGGTCACATTGTGCGTACTTGGTGACTTGATAAAATAAACGGATCAAGTTATGGAAATTTGTTGATCAGAAAAGCCGAATTGGGTCAAATGGAAGACTTGTTGATCTAAGAAGTCAATTGGGGTCAAATACAAGCCTTAATGATTGGAGAAGTCGAATCGATTCAAATAGTTGGTGCTTGTTGATCAGAGAAGCCTAATTGGGTCACATTGTGCGTACTTGGTGACTTGATAAAACAAACGGATCAAGTTATGGATACTTGTTGATCAGAGAAGTCGCATTGGGTCAAATGGAAGACTTGTTGATCCGAGAAGTCAATTGGGGTCAAATACAAGCCTTAGTGATTCGAGAAGTCGAATCGAGTCCAAGAGTTAGTGCTTGTTGATCCAAGAAGTCGAATTGGGTCACATTGTGTGTAATTGATGACTTGATAAAACAAACGGATCAAGTTATGGAAACTTGTTGATCAGAGAAGCCGAATTAGGTCAAATGGAAGACAATTTTATCCGAGAAGTGAATTGGGGTCAAATACAAGCCTTAGTGATTCGAAAAGTCGAATCGACCCAAAGAGTTAGTGATTGTTGATCCGAGGAGTCGAATTGGGTCACCGTGTGCGTACTTGGTAACTTGATAACACAAACGGATCAAGTTATGGATACTTGTTTATCAGAGAAGCAGAATTGGGTCAAATGGAAGAGTTTTTGATACGAGAAGTCAATTGGGGTCAAATACAAGCCTTAATGATTCGAGAAGTCGAATCGAGTCAAATAGTTGGTTCTTGTTGATCCGCGAAGCCGAATTGAGTCACATTGTGCTTACTTGGTGACTTGATAAAACAAACGGATCAAGTTATGGATACTTGTTGATCAGAGAAGCCGAATTGGGTCAAATGGAAGACTTGTTCATCTCAGAAGTCAATTGGGGTCAAATACAAGCTTTAATGATTCGAGAAGTCGAATCGATTCAATTAGTTGGTGCTTGTTGATCCGAGAAGCCGAATTGGGTCATATTGTGCGTACTTGGTGACTTGATAAAATAAATGGATCAAGTTATGGATACTTGTTGATAAGAGAAGCCGAATTGGGTCAAATGGAAGACTTATTGATCCGAGAAGTCAATTAGGGTCAAATACGAGCCTTAGTGATTCGAGAAGTCGAATCGAGTCCAAGAGTTAGTGCTTGTTGATCCGAGAAGCCGAATTGGGTCACATAGTGCGTACTTGGTGACTTGATAAAACAAACGGATCAAGTTATGGAAACTTGTTGATCCGAGAAGCCGAATTGGGTCAAATGGAAGAATTGTTAATTCGAGAAGACAATTGTGGTAAAAAACAACCCTTAATGATTTGAGAAGTCGAATCAAGTCAAATAGTTGGTGCTTGTTGATCCGAGAAGCCGAATTGGGTTACATTGTGCGTACTTGGTGACTTGATAAAACAAACGGATCAAGTTATGGATACTTGTTTATAAAAGAAGCCGAATTGGGTCAAATGGAAGACTTATTGATCCGAGAAGTAAATTAGGGTCAAATACAAGCCTTAGTGATTCGAGAAGTCGAATCGAGTCCAAGAGTTAGTGCTTGTTGATCCGAGAAGCCGAATTGGGTCACATAGTGCGTACTTGGTGACTTGATAAAACAAACGGATCAAGTTATGGAAACTTGTTGATCCGAGAAGCCGAATTGGGTCACATTGTGCGTACTTGGTGACTTGATAAAACAAACGGATCAAGTTATGGAAATTTGTTGATCCGAGAAGCCGAATTGGGTCAAATGGAAGACTTGTTGATCTAAGAAGTCAATTGGGGTCAAATACAAGCCTTAATGATTCGAGAAGTCGAATCGATTCAAATAGTTGGTGCTTGTTGATCCGAGAAGCCTAATTGGGTCACATTGTGCGTACTTGGTGACTTGATAAAACAAACGGATCAAGTTATGGATACTTGTTGATCAGAGAAGTCGCATTGGGTCAAATGGAGGACTTGTTGATCCGAGAAGTCAATTGGGGTCAAATACAAACCTTAGTGATTCGAGAAGTCGAATCGAGTCCAAGAGTTAGTGCTTGTTGATCCGAGAAGCCGAATTAGGTAACATTGTGCGTACTTGGTAACTTGATAAAACAAACAGATCAAGTTATGGATACTTGTTGATCAGAGAAGCCGAATTAGGTCAAATGGAAGACTTGTTGATACGAGAAGTAAATTTGGGTCAAATACAAGCCTTAATAATTCGAGAAGTCGAATCAAGTCAAATAGTTGGTGCTTGTTGACCCGAGAAGTCGAATTGGGTCACATTGTGCGTAATTGGTGACTTAATAAAACAAAACGGATCAAGTTATGGATGCTTGTTGATTAGAGAAGCCGAATTGTGTCAAATGGAAGACTTATTGATCCGAGAAGTCAATTGGGGCCAAATACATGCCTCAATGATTCTACAAGTCGAATCGAGTAAAATAGTTGGTGCTTGTTGATACGAGAAGCCGAATTGGGTCCCATTGTGCGTACTTGGTGACTTGATAAAACAAACGGATCAAGTTATGGATACTTGTTGATCAGAGAAGCAGAATTGGGTCAAATGGAAGACTTATTGATCCGAGAAGTCAATTGGGGTCAAATACATGCCACAATGATTCGAGAAGTCGAATCAAGTCAAATAGTTGGTGCTTGTTGATCCGAGAAGCCGAATTGGGTCACATTGTGCGTACTTGGTGACTTGATAAAACAAACGGATCAAGTTATGGAAATTTGTTGATCCGAGAAGCCGAATTGGGTCAAATGGAAGACTTGTTGATCTAAGAAGTCAATTGGGGTCAAATACAAGCCTTAATGATTCGAGAAGTCGAATCGATTCAAATAGTTGGTGCTTGTTGATCCGAGAAGCCAAATTGGGTCACATTGTGCGTACTTGGTGACTTGATAAAAGAAACGGATCAAGTTGTGGATACGTGTTGATAAGAGAAGCCGAATTGGGTCAAATGGAAGACTTGTTAATCCGAGAAGTCAATTGGGGTCAAATACAAGCCTTAGTGATTCGAGAAGTCGAATCGAGTCCAAGAGTTAGTGCTTGTTGATCTGAGAAGCCGAGTTGTGTCACATTGTGCGTACTTGGTGACTTGATAAAACAAACGGATCAATTTATGGAAACTTGTTGATCCGAGAAGCCGAATTGGGTTAAATGGAAGACTTGTTGATTTTATGAAGACAATTGGGGTAAAAAACAACCCTTAATGATTCGAGAAGTCGAATCAAGTCAAATAGTTGGTGCTTGTTGATCCGAGAAGCCGAATTGGGTCACATTGTGCGTACTTGGTGACTTGATAAAACAAACAGATCAAGTTATGAATACTTGTTGATTAGAGAAGCCGAATTAGGTCAAATGGAAGACTTGTTGATACAAGAAGTAAATTTGGGTCAAATACAAGCCTTAATAATTCGAAAAGTGGAATCACGTCAAATAGTTGGTGCTTGTTGACCCGAGATGCCGAATTAGGTCACATTGTGCGTAATTGGTGACTTAATAAAACAAACGGATCTAGTTATGGATGCTTGTTGATCAGAGAAGCCGAATTGGGTCAAATGGAAGACTTATTGATCCGAGAAGCCTAATTGGGTCATATTGTGCGTACTTGGTGACTTGATAAAACAAACGGATCAAGTTATGGAAACTTGTTGATCCGAGAAGCCGAATTGTGTCAAATGGAAGACTTGTTTATTCGAGAAGACAATTGGGGTAAAAAACAACCCTTAATGATTCGAGAAGTCGAATCAAGTCAAATAGATGGTGCTTGTTGATCCGAGAAGCCGAATCGGGTCACATTGTGCGTACTTGGTGACTTGATAAAACAAACGGATCAAGTTATGGAAACTTATTGATCAGAGAAGCCAAATTGGGTCAAATGGAAGACTTCTTGATCCGAGAAGCAATAGGGGTGAAATACAAAGCTTAGTGATTCGAGAAGTCGAATCGAGCAAAAGAGTTAGTGCTTGTTGATCCGAGAAGCAGAATTGGGTCACATTGTGCGTACTTGGTGACTTGATAAAACAAACAGATCAAGTTATGAATACTTGTTGATTAGAGAAGCCGAATTAGGTCAAATGGAAGACTTGTTGACACGAGAAGTAAATTTGGGTCAAATACAAGCCTTAATAATTCGAAAAGTGGAATCACGTCAAATAGTTGGTGCTTGTTGACCCGAGAAGCCGAATTAGGTCACATTGTGCGTAATTGGTGACTTAATAAAACAAAAGGATCTAGTTATGGGTGCTTGTTGATCAGAGAAGCCGAATTGGGTCAAATGGAAGACTTATTGATCCGAGAAGTCATTTGGGGTCAAATACATGCCTCAATGATTCGAGAAGTTGAATCGAGTCAAACAGTTGGTGCTTGTTGATCCGAGAAGCGGAATTGGATCACATTGTGCGTAATTGGTGACTTAATAAAATAAATAGATCAAGTTATGGATACTTGTTGATCAAAGAAGCCGAATTGGGTCAAATGGAAGACTTATTGATCTGAGAAGTCAATTGGGGTCAAATACAAGCCTTAATGATTCGTGATGTCGAATCGATTCAAATAGTTGGTGCTTGTTGATCCGAGAAGCCGAATTGGGTCACATTGTGCGTACTTGGTGACTTGATAAAACAAACGGATCAAGTTATGGATACTTGTTGATCAGAGAAGCCGAATTGGGTCAAATGGAAGACTTGTTGATCTCAGAAGTCAATTGGGGTCAACTACAAGCATTAACGATTCGAGAAGTTGAATCGATTCAAATAGTTGGTGCTTGTTGATCCGAGAAGCCAAATTGGGTCACATTGTGCGTACTTGGCGACTTGATAAAAGAAACGGATCAAGTTGTGGATACTTGTTGCTAAGAGAAGCCGAATTGGGTCAAATGGAAGACTTGTTGATCCGAGAAGTCAATTGGGGTCAAATACAAGCCTTAGTGATTCGAGAAGTCGAATCGAGTCCAAGAGTTAGTGCTTGTTGATATGAGAAGCCGAGTTGTGTCACATTGTGCGTACTTGGTGACTTGATAAAACAAACGGATCAATTTATGGAAACATGTTAATCCGAGAAGCCGAATTGGGTCAAATGGAAGACTTGTTGATTTTATGAAGACAATTGGGGTAAAAAATAACCCTTAATGATTCGAGAAGTCGAATCAAGTCAAATAGTTGGTGCTTGTTGATCCGAGAAGCCGAATTGGGTCATATTGTGCGTACTTGGTGACTTGATAAAACAAACGGATCAAGTTATGGAAACTTGTTGATCCGAGAAGCCGAATTGTGTCAAATGGAAGATTTGTTTATTCGAGAAGACAATTGGGGTAAAAAACAACCCTTAATGATTCGAGAAGTCGAATCAAGTCAAATAGATGGTGCTTGTTGATCCGAGAAGCCGAATCGGGTCACATTGTGCGTACTTGGTGACTTGATAAAACAAACGGATCAAGTTATGGAAACTTATTGATCATAGAAGCCAAATTGGGTCAAATGGAAGACTTCTTGATCCGAGAAGCAATAGGGGTGAAATACAAAGCTTAGTGATTCGAGAAGTCGAATCGAGCAAAAGAGTTAGTGCTTGTTGATCCGAGAAGCAGAATTGGGTCACATTGTGCGTACTTGGTGACTTGATAAAACAAACAGATCAAGTTATGAATACTTGTTGATTAGAGAAGCCGAATTAGGTCAAATGGAAGACTTGTTGACACGAGAAGTAAATTTGGGTCAAATACAAGCCTTAATAATTCGAAAAGTGGAATCACGTCAAATAGTTGGTGCTTGTTGACCCGAGAAGCCGAATTAGGTCACATTGTGCGTAATTGGTGACTTAATAAAACAAAAGGATCTAGTTATGGATGCTTGTTGATCAGAGAAGCCGAATTGGGTCAAATGGAAGACTTATTGATCTGAGAAGTCAATTGGGGTCAAATACATGCCTCAATGATTCGAGAAGTTGAATCGAGTCAAACAGTTGGTGCTTGTTGATCCGAGAAGCGGAATTGGATCACATTGTGCGTAATTGGTGACTTAATAAAATAAATAGATCAAGTTATGGATACTTGTTGATCAAAGAAGCCGAATTGGGTCAAATGGAAGACTTATTGATCTGAGAAGTCAATTGGGGTCAAATACAAGCCTTAATGATTCGTGATGTCGAATCGATTCAAATAGTTGGTGCTTGTTGATCCGAGAAGCCGAATTGGGTCACATTGTGCGTACTTGGTGAATTGATAAAACAAACGGATCAAGTTATGGATACTTGTTGATCAGAGAAGCCGAATTGGGTCAAATGGAAGACTTGTTGATCTCAGAAGTCCATTGGGGTCAACTACAAGCATTAATGATTCGAGAAGTTGAATCGATTCAAATAGTTGGTGCTTGTTGTCCGAGAAGCCAAATTGGGTCACATTGTGCGTACTTGGCGACTTGATAAAAGAAACGGATCAAGTTGTGGATACTTGTTGATAAGAGAAGCCGAATTGGGTCAAATGGAAGACTTGTTGATCCGAGAAGTCAATTGGGCTCAAATACAAGCCTTAGTGATTCGAGAAGTCGAATCGAGTCCAAGAGTTAGTGCTTGTTGATATGAGAAGCCGAGTTGTGTCACATTGTGCGTACTTGGTGACTTGATAAAACAAACGGATCAATTTGTGGAAACATGTTAATCCGAGAAGCCGAATTGGGTCAAATGGAAGACTTGTTGATTTTATGAAGACAATTGGGGTAAAAAATAACCCTTAATGATTCGAGAAGTCGAATCAAGTCAAATAGTTGGTGCTTGTTGATCCGAGAAGCCGAATTGGGTCATATTGTGCGTACTTGGTGACTTGATAAAACAAACGGATCAAGTTATGGAAACTTGTTGATCCGAGAAGCCGAATTGTGTCAAATGGAAGACTTGTTTATTCGAGAAGACAATTGGGGTAAAAAACAACCCTTAATGATTCGAGAAGTCGAATCAAGTCAAATAGATGGTGCTTGTTGATCCGAGAAGCCGAATCGGGTCACATTGTGCGTACTTGGTGACTTGATAAAACAAACGGATCAAGTTATGGAAACTTATTGATCAGAGAAGCCAAATTGGGTCAAATGGAAGACTTCTTGATCCGAGAAGCAATAGGGGTGAAATACAAAGCTTAGTGATTCGAGAAGTCGAATCGAGCAAAAGAGTTAGTGCTTGTTGATCCGAGAAGCAGAATTGGGTCACATTGTGCGTACTTGGTGACTTGATAAAACAAACAGATCAAGTTATGAATACTTGTTGATTAGAGAAGCCGAATTAGGTCAAATGGAAGACTTGTTGATACGAGAAGTAAATTTGGGTCAAATACAAGCCTTAATAATTCGAGAAGTGGAATCAAGTCAAATAGTTGGTGCTTGTTGACCCGAGAAGCCGAATTGGGTCACATTGTGCGTAATTGGTGACTTAATAAAACTAACGGATCAGGTTATGGATGCTTGTTGATTAGAGAAGCCGAATTGTGTCAAATGGAAGACTTATTGATCCGAGAAGTCAGTTGGGGCCAAATACATGCCTCAATGATTCTACAAGTCGAATCGAGTCAAATAGTTGGTGCTTGTTGATACGAGAAGCGGAATTGGTTCTCATTGTGCGTACTTGGTGACTTGATAAAAAAAACGAATCAAGTTATGGATACTTGTTGATCAGAGAAGCAGAATTGAGTCAAATGGAAGACTTATTGATCCAAGAAGTCAATTGGGGTCAAATACATGCCTCAATGATTCGAGAAGTCGAATCGAGTCAAATAGTTGGTGCTTGTTGTCCCGAGAAGCCGAATTAGGTCACATTGTGCGTAATTGGTGAATTAATAAAATAAACGGATCAAGTTATGGATACTTGTTGATCAGAGATGCAGAATTGGGTCAAATGGAAGACTTGTTGATACGAGAAGTCAATTGGGGTCAAATACAAGCCTTAATGATTCGAGAAGTCGAATCGAGTCAAATAATTGGTTCTTGTTGATCCGCGAAGCCGAATTGAGTCACATTGTGCTTACTTGGTGACTTGATAAAACAAACGGATCAAGTTATGGATACTTGTTGATCAGAGAAGCCGAATTGGGTCAAATAGAAGACTTGTTGATCTCAGAAGTCAATAGGGGTCAAATACAAGCATTAATTATTCGAGAAGTCGAATCGATTCAAATAGTTGGTGCTTGTTGATCCGAGAAGCAGAATTGGGTCACATTGTGCGTACTTGGTGACTTGATAAAACAAACAGATCAAGTTGTGGATACTTGTTGATAAGAGAAGCCGAATTGGGTCAAATGGAAGACTTATTGATCCGAGAAGTCAATTAGGGTCAAATACAAGCCTTAGTGATTCGAGAAGTCGAATCGAGTCCAAGTGTTAGTGCTTGTTGATCCGAGAAGCCGAATTGGGTCACATAATGCGTACTTGGTGACTTGATAAAACAAATGGATCAAGTTATGCGAACTTGTTGATCAGAGAAGCCGAATTGGGTCAAATGGAAGACTTTTTTTATCCGAGAAGTGAATTGGGGTCAAATACAAGCCTTAGTGATTCGAGAAGTTGAATCGAGCCAAAGAGTTAGTGGTTGTTGATCCGAGAAGCCGAATTGGGTCACAGTGTGCGTACTTGGTAACTTGATAAAACAAACGGATCAAGTTATGGATACTTGTTGATCAGAGAAGCCGAGTTAGGTCAAATGGAAGACTTGTTGATACGAGAAGTCAATCTGGGTCAAATACAAGCCTTAATAATTCGAGAAGTCGAATCAAGTCAAATAGTTGGTGCTTGTTGATCCGAGAAGCCGAATTGGGTCACATTGTGCGTAATTGGTGACTTAATAAAACAAACAGATCAAGTTATGGATGCTTGTTGATCAGAGAAGCCGAATTGGGTCAAATGGAAGACTTATTGATCCGAGAAGTCAATTGGGGTCAAATACATGCCTCAATGATTCGAGAAGTTGAATCGAGTCAAATAGTTGGTGCTTGTTGATCCGAGAAGCGGAATTGGGTCACATTGTGCGTAATTGGTGACTTAATAAAATAAATAGATCAAGTTATGGATACTTGTTGATCAAAGAAGCCGAATTGGGTCAAATGGAAGACTTATTGATCTGAGAAGTCAATTGGGGTCAAATACAAGCCTTAATGATTCGTGACGTCGAATCGATTCAAATAGTTGGTGCTTGTTGATCCGAGAAGCCGAATTGGGTCACATTGTGCGTACTTGGTGACTTGATAAAACAAACGGATCAAGTTATGGATACTTGTTGATTAGAGAAGCCGAATTGGGTCAAATGGAAGACTTGTTGATCTCAGAAGTCAATTGGGGTCAACTACAAGCATTAATCATTCGAGAAGTTGAATCGATTCAAATAGTTGGTGCTTGTTGATCCGAGAAGCCAAATTGGGTCACATTGTGCGTACTTGGTGACTTGATAAAAGAAACGGATCAAGTTGTGGATACTTGTTGATAAGAGAAGCCGAATTGGGTCAAATGGAAGACTTGTTGATCCGAGAAGTCAATTGGGGTCAAATACAAGCCTTAGTGATTCGAGAAGTCGAATCGAGTCCAAGAGTTAGTGCTTGTTGATCTGAGAAGCTGTGTTGTGTCACATTGTGCGTACTTGGTGACTTGATAAAACAAACGGATCAATTTATGGAAACTTGTTGATCCGAGAAGCCGAATTGGGTCAAATGGAAGACTTGTTGATTTTATGAAGACAATTGGGGTAAAAAACAACCCTTAATGATTCGAGAAGTCGAATCAAGTCAAATAGTTGGTGCTTGTTGATCCGAGAAGCCGAATTGGGTCACATTGTGCGTACGTGGTGACTTGATAAAACAAACAGATCAAGTTTTGAATACTTGTTGATTAGAGAAGCCGAATTAGGTCAAATGGAAGACTTGTTGATACGAGAAGTAAATTTGGGTCAAATACAAGCCTTAATAATTCGAGAAGTGGAATCAAGTCAAATAGTTGGTGCTTGTTGACCCGAGAAGCCGAATTGGGTCACATTGTGCGTAATTGGTGACTTAATAAAACAAACAGATCAAGTTATAGATGCTTGTTGATCAGAGAAGCCGAATTGGGTCAAATGGAAGACTTATTGATCCGAGAAGTCAATTGGGGTCAAATACATGCCTCAATGATTCGAGAAGTTGAATCGAGTCAAATAGTTGGTGCTTGTTGATCCGAGAAGCGGAATTGGGTCACATTGTGCGTAATTGGTGAGTTAATAAAATAAATAGATCAAGTTATGGATACTTGTTGATCAAAGAAGCCGAATTGGGTCAAATGGAAGACTTATTGATCTGAGAAGTCAGTTGGGGTCAAATACGAGCCTTAATGATTCGTGATGTCGAATCGATTCAAATAGTTGGTGCTTGTTGATCCGAGAAGCCGAATTGGGTCACATTGTGCGTACTTGGTGAATTGATAAAACAAATGGATCAAGTTATGGATACTTGTTGATCAGAGAAGCCGAATTGGGTCAAATGGAAGACTTGTTGATCTCAGAAGTCAATTGGGGTCAACTACAAGCATTAATGATTCGAGAAGTTGAATCGATTCAAATAGTTGGTGCTTGTTGATCCGAGAAGCCAAATTGGGTCACATTGTGCGTACTTGGCGACTTGATAAAAGAAACGGATCAAGTTGTGGATACTTGTTGATAAGAGAAGCCGAATTGGGTCAAATGGAAGACTTGTTGATCCGAGAAGTCAATTGGGGTCAAATACAAGCCTTAGTGATTCGAGAAGTCGAATCGAGTCCAAGAGTTAGTGCTTGTTGATCTGAGAAGCCGAGTTGTGTCACATTGTGCGTACTTGGTGACTTGATAAAACAAACGGATCAATTTATGGAAACTTGTTGATCCGAGAAGCCGAATTGGGTCAAATGGAAGACTTGTTGATTTTATGAAGACAATTGGGGTAAAAAAAACCCTTAATGATTCGAGAAGTCGAATCAAGTCAAATAGTTGGTGCTTGTTGATCCGAGAAGCCGAATTGGGTCACATTGTGCGTACTTCGTGACTTGATAAAACAAACGGATCAAGTTATGGAAACTTGTTGATCCGAGAAGCCGAATTGGGTCAAATGGAAGACTTGTGGATCTAAGAAGTCAATTGGGGTCAAATACAAGCCTTAATGATTCGAGAAGTCGAATCGAATCAACTAGTTGGTGCTTGTTGATCCGAGAAGCCTAATTGGGTCACATTGTGCGTACTTGGTGACTTGATAAAACAAACGGATCAAGTTATGGATACTTGTTGATCAGAGAAGTCGCATTGGGTCAAATGGAAGAGTTGTTGATCCGAGAAGTCAATTGGGGTCAAATACAAGCCTTAGTGATTCGAGAAGTCGAATCGAGTCCAAGAGTTAGTGCTTGTTGATCCAAGAAGTCGAATTGGGTCTCATTGTGCGTACTTGATGACTTGATAAAACAAACGGATCAAGTTATGGAAACTTGTTGATCAGAGAAGCCGAATTGGGTCAAATGGAAGACTTTTTTTTCCGAGAAGTGAATTGGGGTCAAATACAAGCCTTAGTGATTCGAGAAGTCGAATCGAGCCAAAGAGTTAGTGCTTGTTGATCCGAGAAGCCGAATTGGGTCACAGTGTGCGTACTTGGTAAATTGATAAAACAAACGGATCAAGTTATGGATACTTGTTGATCAGAGAAGCCGAGTTAGGTCAAATGGAAGACTTGTTGATACGAGAAGTCAATTTGGGTCAAATACAAGCCTTAATAATTCGAGAAGTCGAATCGAGTCAAATAGTTGGTGCTTGTTGATCCGAGAAGCGGAATTGGGTCACATTGTGCGTAATTGGTGACTTAATAAAATAAATAGATCAAGTTATGGATACTTGTTGATCAAAGAAGCCGAATTGGGTCAAATGGAAGACTTATTGATCTGAGAAGTCAATTGGGGTCAAATACAAGCCTTAATGATTCGTGACGTCGAATCGATTCAAATAGTTGGTGCTTGTTGATCCGAGAAGCCGAATTGGGTCACATTGTGCGTACTTGGTGACTTGATAAAACAAACGGATCAAGTTATGGATACTTGTTGATTAGAGAAGCCGAATTGGGTCAAATGGAAGACTTGTTGATCTCAGAACTCAATTGGGGTCAACTACAAGCATTAATCATTCGAGAAGTTGAATCGATTCAAATAGTTGGTGCTTGTTGATCCGAGAAGCCAAATTGGGTCACATTGTGCGTACTTGGTGACTTGATAAAAGAAACGGATCAAGTTGTGGATACTTGTTGATAAGAGAAGCCGAATTGGGTCAAATGGAAGACTTGTTGATCCGAGAAGTCAATTGGGGTCAAATACAAGCCTTAGTGATTCGAGAAGTCGAATCGAGTCCAAGAGTTAGTGCTTGTTGATCTGAGAAGCTGAGTTGTGTCACATTGTGCGTACTTGGTGACTTGATAAAACAAACGGATCAATTTATGGAAACTTGTTGATCCGAGAAGCCGAATTGGGTCAAATGGAAGACTTGTTGATTTTATGAAGACAATTGGGGTAAAAAACAACCCTTAATGATTCGAGAAGTCGAATCAAGTCAAATAGTTGGTGCTTGTTGATCCGAGAAGCCGAATTGGGTCACATTGTGCGTACTTGGTGACTTGATAAAACAAACAGATCAAGTTTTGAATACTTGTTGATTAGAGAAGTCGAATTAGGTCAAATGGAAGACTTGTTGATACGAGAAGTAAATTTGGGTCAAATACAAGCCTTAATAATTCGAGAAGTGGAATCAAGTCAAATAGTTGGTGCTTGTTGACCTGAGAAGCCGAATTGGGTCACATTGTGCGTAATTGGTGACTTAATAAAACAAACAGATCAAGTTATGGATGCTTGTTGATCAGAGAAGCCGAATTGGGTCAAATGGAAGACTTATTGATCCGAGAAGTCAATTGGGGTCAAATACATGCCTCAATGATTCGAGAAGTTGAATCGAGTCAAATAGTTGGTGCTTGTTGATCCGAGAAGCGGAATTGGGTCACATTGTGCGTAATTGGTGACTTAATAAAATAAATAGATCAAGTTATGGATACTTGTTGATCAAAGAAGTCGAATTGGGTCAAATGGAAGACTTATTGATCTGAGAAGTCAATTGGGGTCAAATACGAGCCTTAATGATTCGTGATGTCGAATCGATTAAAATAGTTGGTGCTTGTTGATCCGAGAAGCCGAATTGGGTCACATTGTGCGTACTTGGTGACTTGATAAAACAAACGGATCAAGTTATGGATACTTGTTGATCAGAGAAGCCGAATTGGGTCAAATGGAAGACTTGTTGATCTCAGAAGTCAATTGGGGTCAACTACAAGCATTAATGATTCGAGAAGTTGAATCGATTCAAATAGTTGGTGCTTGTTGATCCGAGAAGCCAAATTGGGTCACATTGTGCGTACATGGCGACTTGATAAAAGAAACGGATCAAGTTGTGGATACTTGTTGATAAGAGAAGCCGAATTGGGTCAAATGGAAGACTTGATGATCCGAGAAGTCAATTGGGGTCAAATACAAGCCTTAGTGATTCGAGAAGTCGAATCGAGTCCAAGAGTTAGTGCTTGTTGATCTGAGAAGCCGAGTTGTGTCACATTGTGCGTACTTGGTGACTTGATAAAACAAACGGATCAATTTATGGAAACTTGTTGATCCGAGAAGCCGAATTGGGTCAAATGGAAGACTTGTTGATTTTATGAAGACAATTGGGGTAAAAAACAACCCTTAATGATTCGAGAAGTCGAATCAAGTCAAATAGTTGGTGCTTGTTGATCCGAGAAGCCGAATTGGGTCACATTGTGCGTACTTCGTGACTTGATAAAACAAACGGATCAAGTTATGGAAACTTGTTGATCCGAGAAGCCGAATTGGGTCAAATGGAAGACTTGTGGATCTAAGAAGTCAATTGGGGTTAAATACAAGCCTTAATGATTCGAGAAGTCGAATCGATTCAACTAGTTGGTGCTTGTTGATCCGAGAAGCCTAATTGGGTCACATTGTGCGTACTTGGTGACTTGATAAAACAAACGGATCAAGTTATGGATACTTGTTGATCAGAGAAGTCGCATTGGGTCAAATGGAAGACTTGTTGATCCGAGAAGTCAATTGGGGTCAAATACAAGCCTTAGTGATTCGAGAAGTCGAATCGAGTCCAAGAGTTAGTGCTTGTTGATCCAAGAAGTCGAATTGGGTCTCATTGTGCGTACGTGATGACTTGATAAAACAAACGGATCAAGTTATGGAAACTTGTTGATCAGAGAAGCCGAATTGGGTCAAATGGAAGACTTTTTTTATCCGAGAAGTGAATTGGGGTCAAATACAAGCCTTAGTGATTCGAGAAGTCGAATCGAGCCAAAGAGTTAGTGCTTGTTGATCCGAGAAGCCGAATTGGGTCACAGTGTGCGTACTTGGTAAATTGATAAAACAAACGGATCAAGTTATGGATACTTGTTGATCAGAGAAGCCGAGTTAGGTCAAATGGAAGACTTGTTGATACGAGAAGTCAATTTGGGTCAAATACAAGCCTTAATAATTCGAGAAGTCGAATCGAGTCAAATAGTTGGTGCTTGTTGATCCGAGAAGCGGAATTGGGTCACATTGTGCGTAATTGGTGACTTAATAAAATAAATAGATCAAGTTATGGATACTTGTTGATCAAAGAAGCCGAATTGGGTCAAATGGAAGACTTATTGATCTGAGAAGTCAATTGGGGTCAAATACAAGCCTTAATGATTCGTGACGTCGAATCGATTCAAATAGTTGGTGCTTGTTGATCCGAGAAGCCGAATTGGGTCACATTGTGCGTACTTGGTGACTTGATAAAACAAACGGATCAAGTTATGGATACTTGTTGATTAGAGAAGCCGAATTGGGTCAAATGGAAGACTTGTTGATCTCAGAAGTCAATTGGGGTCAACTACAAGCATTAATCATTCGAGAAGTTGAATCGATTCAAATAGTTGGTGCTTGTTGATCCGAGAAGCCAAATTGGGTCACATTGTGCGTACTTGGTGACTTGATAAAAGAAACGGATCAAGTTGTGGATACTTGTTGATAAGAGAAGCCGAATTGGGTCAAATGGAAGACTTGTTGATCCGAGAAGTCAATTGGGGTCAAATACAAGCCTTAGTGATTCGAGAAGTCGAATCGAGTCCAAGAGTTAGTGCTTGTTGATCTGAGAAGCTGAGTTGTGTCACATTGTGCGTACTTGGTGACTTGATAAAACAAACGGATCAATTTATGGAAACTTGTTGATCCGAGAAGCCGAATTGGGTCAAATGGAAGACTTGTTGATTTTATGAAGACAATTGGGGCAAAAAACAACCCTTAATGATTCGAGAAGTCGAATCAAGTCAAATAGTTGGTGCTTGTTGATCCGAGAAGCCGAATTGGGTCACATTGTGCGTACTTGGTGACTTGATAAAACAAACAGATCAAGTTTTGAATACTTGTTGATTAGAGAAGTCGAATTAGGTCAAATGGAAGACTTGCTGATACGAGAAGTAAATTTGGGTCAAATACAAGCCTTAATAATTCGAGAAGTGGAATCAAGTCAAATAGTTGGTGCTTGTTGACCTGAGAAGCCGAATTGGGTCACATTGTGCGTAATTGGTGACTTAATAAAACAAACAGATCAAGTTATGGATGCTTGTTGATCAGAGAAGCCGAATTGGGTCAAATGGAAGACTTATTGATCCGAGAAGTCAATTGGGGTCAAATACATGCCTCAATGATTCGAGAAGTTGAATCGAGTCAAATAGTTGGTGCTTGTTGATCCGAGAAGCGGAATTGGGTCACATTGTGCGTAATTGGTGACTTAATAAAATAAATAGATCAAGTTATGGATACTTGTTGATGAAAGAAGTCGAATTGGGTCAAATGGAAGACTTATTGATCTGAGAAGTCAATTGGGGTCAAATACGAGCCTTAATGATTCGTGATGTCGAATCGATTAAAATAGTTGGTGCTTGTTGATCCGAGAAGCCGAATTGGGTCACATTGTGCGTACTTGGTGACTTGATAAAACAAACGGATCAAGTTATGGATACTTGTTGATCAGAGAAGCCGAATTGGGTCAAATGGAAGACTTGTTGATCTCAGAAGTCAATTGGGGTCAACTACAAGCATTAATGATTCGAGAAGTTGAATCGATTCAAATAGTTGGTGCTTGTTGATCCGAGAAGCCAAATTGGGTCACATTGTGCGTACTTGGCGACTTGATAAAAGAAACGGATCAAGTTGTGGATACTTGTTGATAAGAGAAGCCGAATTGGGTCAAATGGAAGACTTAATGATCCGAGAAGTCAATTGGGGTCAAATACAAGCCTTAGTGATTCGAGAAGTCGAATCGAGTCCAAGAGTTAGTGCTTGTTGATCAGAGAAGCCGAGTTGTGTCACATTGTGCGTACTTGGTGACTTCATAAAACAAACGGATCAATTTATGGAAACTTGTTGATCCGAGAAGCCGAATTGGGTCAAATGGAAGACTTGTTGATTTTATGAAGACAATTGGGGTAAAAAACAACCCTTAATGATTCGAGAAGTCGAATCAAGTCAAATAGTTGGTGCTTGTTGATCCGAGAAGCCGAATTGGGTCACATTGTGCGTACTTCGTGACTTGATAAAACAAACGGATCAAGTTATGGAAACTTGTTGATCCGAGAAGCCGAATTGGGTCAAATGGAAGACTTGTGGATCTAAGAAGTCAATTGGGGTTAAATACAAGCCTTAATGATTCGAGAAGTCGAATCGATTCAACTAGTTGGTGCTTGTTGATCCGAGAAGCCTAATTGGGTCACATTGTGCGTACTTGGTGACTTGATAAAACAAACGGATCAAGTTATGGATACTTGTTGATCAGAGAAGTCGCATTGGGTCAAATGGAAGACTTGTTGATCCGAGAAGTCAATTGGGGTCAAATACAAGCCTTAGTGATTCGAGAAGTCGAATCGAGTCCAAGAGTTAGTGCTTATTGATCCAAGAAGTCGAATTGGGTCTCATTGTGCGTACGTGATGACTTGATAAAACAAACGGATCAAGTTATGGAAACTTGTTGATCAGAGAAGCCGAATTGGGTCAAATGGAAGACTTTTTTTATCCGAGAAGTGAATTGGGGTCAAATACAAGCCTTAGTGATTCGAGAAGTCGAATCGAGCCAAAGAGTTAGTGCTTGTTGATCCGAGAAGCCGAATTGGGTCACAGTGTGCGTACTTGGTAAATTGATAAAACAAACGGATCAAGTTATGGATACTTGTTGATCAGAGAAGCCGAGTTAGGTCAAATGGAAGACTTGTTGATACGAGAAGTCAATTTGGGTCAAATACAAGCCTTAATAATTCGAGAAGTCGAATCGAGTCAAATAGTTGGTGCTTGTTGATCCGAGAAGCGGAATTGGGTCACGTTGTGCGTAATTGGTGACTTAATAAAATAAATAGATCAAGTTATGGATACTTGTTGATCAAAGAAGCCGAATTGGGTCAAATGGAAGACTTATTGATCTGAGAAGTCAATTGGGTCAAATACAAGCCTTAATGATTCGTGACGTCGAATCGATTCAAATAGTTGGTGCTTGTTGATCCGAGAAGCCGAATTGGGTCACATTGTGCGTACTTGGTGACTTGATAAAACAAACGGATCAAGTTATGGATACTTGTTGATTAGAGAAGCCGAATTGGGTCAAATGGAAGACTTGTTGATCTCAGAAGTCAATTGGGGTCAACTACAAGCATTAATCATTCGAGAAGTTGAATCGATTCAAATAGTTGGTGCTTGTTGATCCGAGAAGCCAAATTGGGTCACATTGTGCGTACTTGGTGACTTGATAAAAGAAACGGATCAAGTTGTGGATACTTGTTGATAAGAGAAGCCGAATTGGGTCAAATGGAAGACTTGTTGATCCGAGAAGTCAATTGGGGTCAAATACAAGCCTTAGTGATTCGAGAAGTCGAATCGAGTCCAAGAGTTAGTGCTTGTTGATCTGAGAAGCTGAGTTGTGTCACATTGTGCGTACTTGGTGACTTGATAAAACAAACGGATCAATTTATGGAAACTTGTTGATCCGAGAAGCCGAATTGGGTCAAATGGAAGACTTGTTGATTTTATGAAGACAATTGGGGTAAAAAACAACCCTTAATGATTCGAGAAGTCGAATCAAGTCAAATAGTTGGTGCTTGTTGATCCGAGAAGCCGAATTGGGTCACATTGTGCGTACTTGGTGACTTGATAAAACAAACAGATCAAGTTTTGAATACTTGTTGATTAGAGAAGCCGAATTAGGTCAAATGGAAGACTTGTTGATACGAGAAGTAAATTTGGGTCAAATACAAGCCTTAATAATTCGAGAAGTGGAATCAAATCAAATAGTTGGTGCTTGTTGACCCGAGAAGCCGAATTGGGTCACATTGTGCGTAATTGGTGACTTAATAAAACAAACAGATCAAGTTATGGATGCTTGTTGATCAGAGAAGCCGAATTGGGTCAAATGGAAGACTTATTGATCCTAGAAGTCAATTGGGGTCAAATACATGCCTCAATGATTCGAGAAGTTGAATCGAGTCAAATAGTTGGTGCTTGTTGATCCGAGAAGCGGAATTGGGTCACATTGTGCGTAATTGGTGACTTAATAAAATAAATAGATCAATTATGGATACTTGTTGATCACAGAAGCCGAATTGGGTCAAATGGAAGACTTATTGATCTGAGAAGTCAATTGGGGTCAAATACGAGCCTTAATGATTCGTGATGTCGAATCGATTCAAATAGTTGGTGCTTGTTGATCCGAGAAGCCGAATTGGGTCACATTGTGCGTACTTGGTGACTTGATAAAACAAACAGATCAAGTTATGGATACTTGTTGATCAGAGAAGCCGAATTGGGTCAAATGGAAGACTTGTTGATCTCAGAAGTCAATTGGGGTCAACTACAAGCATTAATGATTCGAGAAGTTGAATCGATTCAAATAGTTGGTGCTTGTTGATCCGAGAAGCGAAATTGGGTCACATTGTGCGTACTTGGCGACTTGATAAAGAAACGGATCAAGTTGTGGATACTTGTTGATAAGAGAAGCCGAATTGGGTCAAATGGAAGACTTGTTGATCCGAGAAGTCAATTGGGGTCAAATACAAGCCTTAGTGATTCGAGAAGTCGAATCGAGTCCAAGAGTTAGTGCTTGTTGATCTGAGAAGCCGAGTTGTGTCACATTGTGCGTACTTGGTGACTTGATAAAACAAACGGATTAATTTATGGAAACTTGTTGATCCGAGAAGCCGAATTGGGTCAAATGGAAGACTTGTTGATTTTATGAAGACAATTGGGGTAAAAAACAACCCTTAATGATTCGAGAAGTCGAATCAAGTCAAATAGTTGGTGCTTGTTGATCCGAGAAGCCGAATTGGGTCACATTGTGCGTACTTCGTGACTTGATAAAACAAACGGATCAAGTTATGGAAACTTGTTGATCCGAGAAGCCGAATTGGGTCAAATGGAAGACTTGTGGATCTAAGAAGTCAATTGGGGTCAAATACAAGCCTTAATGATTCGAGAAGTCGAATCGATTCAACTAGTTGGTGCTTGTTGATCCGAGAAGCCTAATTGGGTCACATTGTGCGTACTTGGTGACTTGATAAAACAAACGGATCAAGTTATGGATACTTGTTGATCAGAGAAGTCGCATTCGGTCAAATGGAAGACTTGTTGATCCGAGAAGTCAATTGGGGTCAAATACAAGCCTTAGTGATTCGAGAAGTCGAATCGAGTCCAAGAGTTAGTGCTTGTTGATCCAAGAAGTCGAATTGGGTCTCATTGTGCGTACTTGATGACTTGATTAAACAAACGGATCAAGTTATGGAAACTTGTTGATCAGAGAAGCCGAATTGGGTCAAATGGAAGACTTTTTTTATCCGAGAAGTGAATTGGGGTCAAATACAAGCCTTAGTGATTCGAGAAGTCGAATCGAGTCAAAGAGTTAGTGCTTGTTGATCCGAGAAGCCGAATTGGGTCACAGTGTGCGTACTTGGTAAATTGATAAAACAAACGGATCAAGTTATGGATACTTGTTGATCAGAGAAGCCGAGTTAGGTCAAATGGAAGACTTGTTGATACGAGAAGTCAATTTGGGTCAAATACAAGCCTTAATAATTCGAGAAGTCGAATCAAGTCAAATTGTTGGTGCTTGTTGATCCGAGAAGCCGAATTGGGTCACATTGGGCGTAATTTGTGACTTAATAAAATAAATGGATCAAGTTACGGATACTTGTTGATCAATGAAGCCGAATTGGGTCAAATGGAAGACTTATTGATCTGAGAAGTCAATTGGGGCCAAATACAAGCCTTAATGATTCGAGATGTCGAATCGATTCAAATAGTTGGTGCCTGTTGATCCGAGAAGCGGAATTGGGTCACATTGTGCGTACTTGGTGACTTGATAAAACAAACGGATCAAGTTATGGAAACTTGTTGATCAGAGAAGGCGAATTGGGTCAAATGGAAGACTTTTTGACCCGAGAAGTCAATTGGGGTCAAATAAAGACTTAGTGATTCGAGAAGTCGAATCGAGTCCAAGAGTTAGTGCTTGTTGATCCAAGAAGCCGAATTGGGTCATATTGTGCGTACTTGGTGACTTGATAAAACAAACGGATCAAGTTATGGAAACTTGTTGATCCGAGAAGCCGAATTGTTTCAAATGGAAGACTTGTTTATTCGAGAAGACAATTGGGTAAAAAACAACCCTTAATGATTCGAGAAGTCGAATCAAGTCAAATAGATGGTGCTTGTTGATCCGAGAAGCCGAATCGGGTCACATTGTGCGTACTTGGTGACTTGATAAAACAAACGGATCAAGTTATGGAAACTTATTGATCAGAGAAGCCAAATTGGTTCAAATGGAAGACTTCTTGATCCGAGAAGCAATAGGGATGAAATAAAAAGCTTAGTGATTCGAGAAGCCGAATCGAGCAAAAGAGTTAGTGCTTGTTGATCCGAGAAGCCGAATTGGGTCACATTGTGCGTACTTGGTAACTTGATAAAACAAACAGATCAAGTTATGGATACTTGTTGATCAGAGAAGCCGAATTAGGTCAAATGGAAGACTTGTTGATACGAGAAGTAAATTTGGGTCAAATACAAGCCTTAATAATTCGAGAAGTCGAATCAAGTCAAATAGTTGGTGCTTGTTGACCCGAGAAGTCGAATTGGGTCACATTGTGCGTAATTGGTGACTTAATAAAACAAACGGATCAAGTTAGGGATGCTTGTTGATTAGAGAAGCCGAATTGTGTCAAATGGAAGACTTATTGATCCGAGAAGTCAGTTGGGGCCAAATACATGCCTCAATGATTCTACAAGTCCAATCGAGTCAAATAGTTGGTGCTTGTTGATACGAGAAGCGGAATTGGGTCTAATTGTGCGTACTTGGTGACTTGATAAAACAAACGAATCAAGTTATGGATACTTGTCGATCAGAGAAGCAGAATTCGGTCAAATGGAAGACTTATTGATCCGAGAAGTCAATTGGGGTCAAATACATGCCTCAATGATTCGAGAAGTCGAATCGAGTCAAATAGTTGGTGCTTGTTGACCCGAGCAGCCGAATTAGCTCACATTGTGCGTAATTGGTGAATTAATGAAATAAACGGATCAAGTTATGGATACTTGTTGATCAGAGAAGCAGAATTGAGTCAAATGGAAGACTTGTTGATACGAGAAGTCAATTGGGGTCAAATACAAGCATTAATGATTCGAGAAGTCGAATCGAGTCAAATAGTTGGTTCTTGTTGATCCGCGAAGCCGAATTGAGTCACATTGTGCTTACTTGGTGACTTGATAAAACAAACGGATCAAGTTATAGATACTTGTTGATCAGAGAAGCCGAATTGGGTCAAATGGAAGACTTGTTTATCTCAGAAGTCAATAGGGGTCAAATACAAGCATTAATGATTCGAGAAGTCGAATCGATTCAAATAGTTGGTGCTTGTTGATCCGAGAAGCAGAATTGGGTCACATTGTGCGTACTTGGTGACTTGATAAAACAAACAGATCAAGTTATGGATACTTGTTGATAAGAGAAGCCGAATTGGGTCAAATGGAAGACTTATTGATCCGAGAAGTCAATTAGGGTCAAATACAAGCCTAAGTGATTCGAAAAGTCGAATCGAGTCCAAGTGTTAGTGCTTGTTGATCCGAGAAGCCGAATTGGGTCACATAATGCGTACTTGGTGACCTGATAAAACAAATGGATCAAGTTATGGAAACTTGTTGATCCGAGAAGCCGAATTGGGTCAAATGGAAGACTTGTTAATTCGAGCAGACTATTGTGTTAAAAAACAACCCTCAATGATTCGAGAAGTCGAATCAAGTCAAATAGTTGGTGCTTGTTGATCCGAGAAGCCGAATTGGGTCACATTGTGCGTACTTGGTGACTTGATAAAACAAACGGAATAAGTTATGGAAATTTGTTGATCCGAGAAGCCGAATTGGGTCAAATGGAAGACTTGTTGATCTATGAAGTCAATTGGGGTAAAAAACAAGCCTTAATGATCCGAGAAGCCTAATTGGGTCACATTGTGCGTACTTGGTGACTTGATAAAACAAACGGATCAAGTTATGGATACTTGTTGATCAGAGAAGTCGCATTGGGTCAAATGGAAGACTTGTTGATCCGAGAAGTCGAATCGAGTCCAAGAGTTAGTGCTTGTTGATCCAAGAAGTCGAATTGGGTCACATTGTGTGTAATTGATGACTTGATAAAAAAAACGGATCAAGTTATGGAAACTTGTTGATCAGAGAAGCCGAATTGGGTCAAATGGAAGACATTTTTATACGAGAAGTGAATTGGGGTCAAATACAAGCCTTAGTGATTCGAAAAGTCGAATCGACCCAAAGAGTTAGTGATTGTTGATCCGAGGAGTCGAATTGGGCCACAGTGTGCGTACTTGGTAACTTGATAACACAAACGGATCAAGTTATGGGTACTTGTTGATCAGAGAAGCAGAATTGGGTCAAATGGAAGACTTTTTGATACGAGAAGTCAATTGGGGTCAAATACAAGCCTTAATGATTCGAGAAGTCGAATCGAGTCAAATAGTTGGTTCTTGTTGATCCGCGAAGCCGAATTGAGTCACATTGTGCTTACTTGGTGACTTGATAATACAAACAGATCAAGTTATGGATACTTGTTGATCAGAGAAGCCGAATTGGGTCAAATGGAAGACTTGTTCATCTCAGAAGTCAATTGGGGTCAAATACAAGCATTAATGATTCGAGAAGTCGAATCGATTCAAATAGTTGGTGCTTGTTGATCCGAGAAGCCGAATTGGGTCACATTGTGCGTACTTGGTGACTTGATAAAATAAATGGATCAAGTTATGGATACTTGTTGATAAGAGAAGCCGAATTGGGTCAAATGGAAGACTTATTGATCCGAGAAGTCAATTAGGGTCAAATACAAGCCTTAGTGATTCGAGAAGTCGAATCGAGTCCAAGAGTTAGTGCTTGTTGATCCGAGAAGCCGAATTGGGTCACATAGTGCGTACTTGGTGACTTGATAAAACAAACGGATCTAGTTATGGAAACTTGTTGATCCGAGAAGCCGAATTGGGTCAAATGGAAGAATTGTTAATTCGAGAAGACAATTTGGTAAAAAACAACCCTTAATGATTCGAGAAGTCGAATCAAGTCAAATAGTTGGTGCTTGTTGATCCGAGAAGCCGAATTGGGTCACATTGTGCGTACTTGGTGACTTGATAAAACAAACGGAATAAGTTATGGAAATTTGTTGATCCGAGAAGCCGAATTGGGTCAAATGGAAGACTTGTTGATCTAAGAAGTCAATTGGGGTCAAATACAAGCCTTAATGATTCGAGAAGTCGAATCGAGTCAAATAGTTGGTGCTTGTTGATACGAGAAGCCGAATTGGGTCCCATTGTGCGTACTTGGTGACTTGATAAAACAAACGGATCAAGTTATGGATACTTGTTGATCAGAGAAGCAGACTTGGGTCAAATGGAAGACTTATTGATCCGAAAAGTCAATTAGGGTCAAATACATGCCTCAATGATTCGAGAAGTCGAATCGAGTTAAATAGTTGGTGCTTGTTGACCCGAGAAGCCGAATTAGGTCACATTGTGCGTAATTGGTGAATTAATAAAATAAACGGATCAAGTTATGGATACTTGTTGATCAGAGAAGCAGAATTGGGTCAAATGGAAGACTTGTTGATACGAGAAGTCAATTGGGGTCAAATACAAGCCTTAATGATTCGAGAAGTCGAATCGAGTCAAATAGTTGGTTCTTGTTGATCCGCGAAGCCGAATTGAGTCACATTGTGCTTACTTGGTGACTTGATAATACAAACGGATCAAGTTATGGATACTTGTTGATCAGAGAAGCCGAATTGGGTCAAATGGAAGACTTGTTCATCTCAGAAGTCAATTGGGGTCAAATACAAGCATTAATGATTCGAGAAGTCGAATCGATTCAAATAGTTGGTGCTTGTTGATCCGAGAAGCCGAATTGGGTCACATTGTGCGTACTTGGTGACTTGATAAAATAAATGGATCAAGTTATGGATACTTGTTGATAAGAGAAGCCGAATTGGGTCAAATGGAAGACTTATTGATCCGAGAAGTCAATTAGGGTCAAATACAAGCCTTAGTGATTCGAGAAGTCGAATCGAGTCCAAGAGTTAGTGCTTGTTGATCCGAGAAGCCGAATTGGGTCACATAGTGCGTACTTGGTGACTTGATAAAACAAACGGATCAAGTTATGGAAACTTGTTGATCCGAGAAGCCGAATTGGGTCAAATGGAAGAATTGTTAATTCGAGAAGACAATTGTGGTAAAAAACAACCCTTAATGATTCGAGAAGTCGAATCAAGTCAAATAGTTGGTGCTTGTTGATCCGAGAAGCCGAATTGGGTCACATTGTGCGTACTTGGTGACTTGATAAAACAAACGGAATAAGTTATGGAAATTTGTTGATCCGAGAAGCCGAATTGGGTCAAATGGAAGACTTGTTGATCTAAGAAGTCAATTGGGGTCAAATACAAGCCTTAATGATTCGAGAAGTCGAATCGAGTCAAATAGTTGGTGCTTGTTGATACGAGAAGCCGAATTGGGTCCCATTGTGCGTACTTGGTGACTTGATAAAACAAACGGATCAAGTTATGGATACTTGTTGATCAGAGAAGCAGACTTGGGTCAAATGGAAGACTTATTGATCCGAAAAGTCAATTAGGGTCAAATACATGCCTCAATGATTCGAGAAGTCGAATCGAGTTAAATAGTTGGTGCTTGTTGACCCGAGAAGCCGAATTAGGTCACATTGTGCGTAATTGGTGAATTAATAAAATAAACGGATCAAGTTATGGATACTTGTTGATCAGAGAAGCAGAATTGGGTCAAATGGAAGACTTGTTGATACGAGAAGTCAATTGGGGTCAAATACAAGCCTTAATGATTCGAGAAGTCGAATCGAGTCAAATAGTTGGTTCTTGTTGATCCGCGAAGCCGAATTGAGTCACATTGTGCTTACTTGGTGACTTGATAATACAAACGGATCAAGTTATGGATACTTGTTGATCAGAGAAGCCGAATTAGGTCAAATGGAAGACTTGTTCATCTCAGAAGTCAATTGGGGTCAAATACAAGCATTAATGATTCGAGAAGTCGAATCGATTCAAATAGTTGGTGCTTGTTGATCCGAGAAGCCGAATTGGGTCACATTGTGCGTACTTGGTGACTTGATAAAATAAATGGATCAAGTTATGGATACTTGTTGATAAGAGAAGCCGAATTGGGTCAAATGGAAGACTTATTGATCCGAGAAGTCAATTAGGGTCAAATACAAGCCTTAGTGATTCGAGAAGTCGAATCGAGTCCAAGAGTTAGTGCTTGTTGATCCGAGAAGCCGAATTGGGTCACATAGTGCGTACTTGGTGACTTGATAAAACAAACGGATCAAGTTATGGAAACTTGTTGATCCGAGAAGCCGAATTGGGTCAAATGGAAGAATTGTTAATTCGAGAAGACAATTGTGGTAAAAAACAACCCTTAATGATTCGAGAAGTCGAATCAAGTCAAATAGTTGGTGCTTGTTGATCCGAGAAGCCGAATTGGGTCACATTGTGCGTACTTGGTGACTTGATAAAACAAACGGAATAAGTTATGGAAATTTGTTGATCCGAGAAGCCGAATTGGGTCAAATGGAAGACTTGTTGATCTAAGAAGTCAATTGGGGTCAAATACAAGCCTTAATGATTCGAGAAGTCGAATCGAGTCAAATAGTTGGTGCTTGTTGATACGAGAAGCCGAATTGGGTCCCATTGTGCGTACTTGGTGACTTGATAAAACAAACGGATCAAGTTATGGATACTTGTTGATCAGAGAAGCAGACTTGGGTCAAATGGAAGACTTATTGATCCGAAAAGTCAATTAGGGTCAAATACATGCCTCAATGATTCGAGAAGTCGAATCGAGTTAAATAGTTGGTGCTTGTTGACCCGAGAAGCCGAATTAGGTCACATTGTGCGTAATTGGTGAATTAATAAAATAAACGGATCAAGTTATGGATACTTGTTGATCAGAGAAGCAGAATTGGGTCAAATGGAAGACTTGTTGATACGAGAAGTCAATTGGGGTCAAATACAAGCCTTAATGATTCGAGAAGTCGAATCGAGTCAAATAGTTGGTTCTTGTTGATCCGCGAAGCCGAATTGAGTCACATTGTGCTTACTTGGTGACTTGATAATACAAACGGATCAAGTTATGGATACTTGTTGATCAGAGAAGCCGAATTGGGTCAAATGGAAGACTTGTTCATCTCAGAAGTCAATTGGGGTCAAATACAAGCATTAATGATTCGAGAAGTCGAATCGATTCAAATAGTTGGTGCTTGTTGATCCGAGAAGCCGAATTGGGTCACATTGTGCGTACTTGGTGACTTGATAAAATAAATGGATCAAGTTATGGATACTTGTTGATAAGAGAAGCCGAATTGGGTCAAATGGAAGACTTATTGATCCGAGAAGTCAATTAGGGTCAAATACAAGCCTTAGTGATTCGAGAAGTCGAATCGAGTCCAAGAGTTAGTGCTTGTTGATCCGAGAAGCCGAATTGGGTCACATAGTGCGTACTTGGTGACTTGATAAAACAAACGGATCAAGTTATGGAAACTTGTTGATCCGAGAAGCCGAATTGGGTCAAATGGAAGAATTGTTAATTCGAGAAGACAATTGTGGTAAAAAACAACCCTTAATGATTCGAGAAGTCGAATCAAGTCAAATAGTTGGTGCTTGTTGATCCGAGAAGCCGAATTGGGTCACATTGTGCGTACTTGGTGACTTGATAAAACAAACGGAATAAGTTATGGAAATTTGTTGATCCGAGAAGCCGAATTGGGTCAAATGGAAGACTTGTTGATCTAAGAAGTCAATTGGGGTCAAATACAAGCCTTAATGATTCGAGAAGTCGAATCGAGTCAAATAGTTGGTGCTTGTTGATACGAGAAGCCGAATTGGGTCCCATTGTGCGTACTTGGTGACTTGATAAAACAAACGGATCAAGTTATGGATACTTGTTGATCAGAGAAGCAGACTTGGGTCAAATGGAAGACTTATTGATCCGAAAAGTCAATTAGGGTCAAATACATGCCTCAATGATTCGAGAAGTCGAATCGAGTTAAATAGTTGGTGCTTGTTGACCCGAGAAGCCGAATTAGGTCACATTGTGCGTAATTGGTGAATTAATAAAATAAACGGATCAAGTTATGGATACTTGTTGATCAGAGAAGCAGAATTGGGTCAAATGGAAGACTTGTTGATACGAGAAGTCAATTGGGGTCAAATACAAGCCTTAATGATTCGAGAAGTCGAATCGAGTCAAATAGTTGGTTCTTGTTGATCCGCGAAGCCGAATTGAGTCACATTGTGCTTACTTGGTGACTTGATAATACAAACGGATCAAGTTATGGATACTTGTTGATCAGAGAAGCCGAATTAGGTCAAATGGAAGACTTGTTCATCTCAGAAGTCAATTGGGGTCAAATACAAGCATTAATGATTCGAGAAGTCGAATCGATTCAAATAGTTGGTGCTTGTTGATCCGAGAAGCCGAATTGGGTCACATTGTGCGTACTTGGTGACTTGATAAAATAAATGGATCAAGTTATGGATACTTGTTGATAAGAGAAGCCGAATTGGGTCAAATGGAAGACTTATTGATCCGAGAAGTCAATTAGGGTCAAATACAAGCCTTAGTGATTCGAGAAGTCGAATCGAGTCCAAGAGTTAGTGCTTGTTGATCCGAGAAGCCGAATTGGGTCACATAGTGCGTACTTGGTGACTTGATAAAACAAACGGATCAAGTTATGGAAACTTGTTGATCCGAGAAGCCGAATTGGGTCAAATGGAAGAATTGTTAATTCGAGAAGACAATTGTGGTAAAAAACAACCCTTAATGATTCGAGAAGTCGAATCAAGTCAAATAGTTGGTGCTTGTTGATCCGAGAAGCCGAATTGGGTCACATTGTGCGTACTTGGTGACTTGATAAAACAAACGGAATAAGTTATGGAAATTTGTTGATCCGAGAAGCCGAATTGGGTCAAATGGAAGACTTGTTGATCTAAGAAGTCAATTGGGGTCAAATACAAGCCTTAATGATTCGAGAAGTCGAATCGAGTCAAATAGTTGGTGCTTGTTGATACGAGAAGCCGAATTGGGTCCCATTGTGCGTACTTGGTGACTTGATAAAACAAACGGATCAAGTTATGGATACTTGTTGATCAGAGAAGCAGAATTGGGTCAAATGGAAGACTTATTGATCCGAAAAGTCAATTAGGGTCAAATACATGCCTCAATGATTCGAGAAGTCGAATCGAGTTAAATAGTTGGTGCTTGTTGACCCGAGAAGCCGAATTAGGTCACATTGTGCGTAATTGGTGAATTAATAAAATAAACGGATCAAGTTATGGATACTTGTTGATCAGAGAAGCAGAATTGGGTCAAATGGAAGACTTGTTGATACGAGAAGTCAATTGGGGTCAAATACAAGCCTTAATGATTCGAGAAGTCGAATCGAGTCAAATAGTTGGTTCTTGTTGATCCGCGAAGCCGAATTGAGTCACATTGTGCTTACTTGGTGACTTGATAATACAAACGGATCAAGTTATGGATACTTGTTGATCAGAGAAGCCGAATTGGGTCAAATGGAAGACTTGTTCATCTCAGAAGTCAATTGGGGTCAAATACAAGCATTAATGATTCGAGAAGTCGAATCGATTCAAATAGTTGGTGCTTGTTGATCCGAGAAGCCGAATTGGGTCACATTGTGCGTACTTGGTGACTTGATAAAATAAATGGATCAAGTTATGGATACTTGTTGATAAGAGAAGCCGAATTGGGTCAAATGGAAGACTTATTGATCCGAGAAGTCAATTAGGGTCAAATACAAGCCTTAGTGATTCGAGAAGTCGAATCGAGTCCAAGAGTTAGTGCTTGTTGATCCGAGAAGCCGAATTGGGTCACATAGTGCGTACTTGGTGACTTGATAAAACAAACGGATCAAGTTATGGAAACTTGTTGATCCGAGAAGCCGAATTGGGTCAAATGGAAGAATTGTTAATTCGAGAAGACAATTGTGGTAAAAAACAACCCTTAATGATTCGAGAAGTCGAATCAAGTCAAATAGTTGGTGCTTGTTGATCCGAGAAGCCGAATTGGGTCACATTGTGCGTACTTGGTGACTTGATAAAACAAACGGAATAAGTTATGGAAATTTGTTGATCCGAGAAGCCGAATTGGGTCAAATGGAAGACTTGTTGATCTAAGAAGTCAATTGGGGTCAAATACAAGCCTTAATGATTCGAGAAGTCGAATCGAGTCAAATAGTTGGTGCTTGTTGATACGAGAAGCCGAATTGGGTCCCATTGTGCGTACTTGGTGACTTGATAAAACAAACGGATCAAGTTATGGATACTTGTTGATCAGAGAAGCCGAATTGGGTCAAATGGAAGACTTGTTTATCTCAGAAGTCAATAGGGGTCAAATACAAGCATTAATGATTCGAGAAGTCGAATCGATTCAAATAGTTGGTGCTTGTTGATCCGAGAAGCAGAATTGGGTCACATTGTGCGTACTTGGTGACTTGATAAAACAAACAGATCAAATTATGGATACTTGTTGATAAGAGAAGCCGAATTGGGTCAAATGGAAGACTTATTGATCCGAGAAGTCAATTAGGGTCAAATACAAGCCTAAGTGATTCGAGAAGTCGAATCGAGTCCAAGTGTTAGTGCTTGTTGATCCGAGAAGCCGAATTGGGTCACATAATGCGTACTTGGTGACCTGATAAAACAAATGGATCAAGTTATGGAAACTTGTTGATCCGAGAAGCCGAATTGGGTCAAATGGAAGACTTGTTAATTTGAGCAGACAATTGTGTTAAAAAACAACCCTCAATGATTCGAGAAGTCGAATCAAGTCAAATAGTTGGTGCTTGTTGATCCGAGAAGCCGAATTGGGTCACATTGTGCGTACTTGGTGACTTGATAAAACAAACGGAATAAGTTATGGAAATTTGTTGGTCCGAGAAGCCGAATTGGGTCAAATGGAAGACTTGTTGATCTAAGAAGTCAATTGGGGTAAAAAACAAGCCTTAATGATTCGAGAAGTCGAATCGATTCAAATAGTTGGTGCTAGTTGATCCGAGAAGCCTAATTGGGTCACATTGTGCGTACTTGGTGACTTGATAAAACAAACGGATCAAGTTATGGATACTTGTTGATCAGAGAAGTCGCATTGGGTCAAATGGAAGACCTGTTGATCCGAGAAGTCGAATCGAGTCCAAGAGTTAGTGCTTGTTGATCCAAGAAGTCGAATTGGGTCACATTGTGTGTAATTGATGACTTGATAAAAAAAACGGATCAAGTTATGGAAACTTGTTGATCAGAGAAGCCGAATTGGGTCAAATGGAAGACATTTTTATCCGAGAAGTGAATTGGGGTCAAATACAAGCCTTAGTGATTCGAAAAGTCGAATCGACCCAAAGAGTTAGTGATTGTTGATCCGAGGAGTCGAATTGGGTCACAGTGTGCGTACTTGGTAACTTGATAACACAAACGGATCAAGTTATGGATACTTGTTGATCAGAGAAGCAGAATTGGGTCAAATGGAAGACATTTTTATCCGAGAAGTGAATTGGGGTCAAATACAAGCCTTAGTGATTCGAAAAGTCGAATCGACCCAAAGAGTTAGTGATTGTTGATCCGAGGAGTCGAATTGGGTCACAGTGTGCGTACTTGGTAACTTGATAACACAAACGGATCAAGTTATGGATACTTGTTGATCAGAGAAGCAGAATTGGGTCAAATGGAAGACTTTTTGATACGAGAAGTCAATTGGGGTCAAATACAAGCCTTAATGATTCGAGAAGTCGAATCGAGTCAAATAGTTGGTTCTTGTTGATCCGAGAAGCCGAATTGGGTCACATTGTGCGTACTTGGTGACTTGATAAAATAAATGGATCAAGTTATGGATACTTGTTGATAAGAGAAGCCGAATTGGGTCAAATGGAAGACTTATTGATCCGAGAAGTCAATTAGGGTCAAATACAAGCCTTAGTGATTCGAGAAGTCGAATCGAGTCCAAGAGTTAGTGCTTGTTGATCCGAGAAGCCGAATTGGGTCACATAGTGCGTACTTGGTGACTTGATAAAACAAACGGATCAAGTTATGGAAACTTGTTGATCCGAGAAGCCGAATTGGGTCAAATGGAAGAATTGTTAATTCGAGAAGACAATTGTGGTAAAAAACAACCCTTAATGATTCGAGAAGTCGAATCAAGTCAAATAGTTGGTGCTTGTTGATCCGAGAAGCCGAATTGGGTCACATTGTGCGTACTTGGTGACTTGATAAAACAAACGGAATAAGTTATGGAAATTTGTTGATCCGAGAAGCCGAATTGGGTCAAATGGAAGACTTGTTGATCTAAGAAGTCAATTGGGGTCAAATACAAGCCTTAATGATTCGAGAAGTCGAATCGAGTCAAATAGTTGGTGCTTGTTGATACGAGAAGCCGAATTGGGTCCCATTGTGCGTACTTGGTGACTTGATAAAACAAACGGATCAAGTTATGGATACTTGTTGATCAGAGAAGCAGAATTGGGTCAAATGGAAGACTTATTGATCCGAAAAGTCAATTAGGGTCAAATACATGCCTCAATGATTCGAGAAGTCGAATCGAGTTAAATAGTTGGTGCTTGTTGACCCGAGAAGCCGAATTAGGTCACATTGTGCGTAATTGGTGAATTAATAAAATAAACGGATCAAGTTATGGATACTTGTTGATCAGAGAAGCAGAATTGGGTCAAATGGAAGACTTGTTGATACGAGAAGTCAATTGGGGTCAAATACAAGCCTTAATGATTCGAGAAGTCGAATCGAGTCAAATAGTTGGTTCTTGTTGATCCGCGAAGCCGAATTGAGTCACATTGTGCTTACTTGGTGACTTGATAATACAAACGGATCAAGTTATGGATACTTGTTGATCAGAGAAGCCGAATTGGGTCAAATGGAAGACTTGTTCATCTCAGAAGTCAATTGGGGTCAAATACAAGCATTAATGATTCGAGAAGTCGAATCGATTCAAATAGTTGGTGCTTGTTGATCCGAGAAGCCGAATTGGGTCACATTGTGCGTACTTGGTGACTTGATAAAATAAATGGATCAAGTTATGGATACTTGTTGATAAGAGAAGCCGAATTGGGTCAAATGGAAGACTTATTGATCCGAGAAGTCAATTAGGGTCAAATACAAGCCTTAGTGATTCGAGAAGTCGAATCGAGTCCAAGAGTTAGTGCTTGTTGATCCGAGAAGCCGAATTGGGTCACATAGTGCGTACTTGGTGACTTGATAAAACAAACGGATCAAGTTATGGAAACTTGTTGATCCGAGAAGCCGAATTGGGTCAAATGGAAGAATTGTTAATTCGAGAAGACAATTGTGGTAAAAAACAACCCTTAATGATTCGAGAAGTCGAATCAAGTCAAATAGTTGGTGCTTGTTGATCCGAGAAGCCGAATTGGGTCACATTGTGCGTACTTGGTGACTTGATAAAACAAACGGAATAAGTTATGGAAATTTGTTGGTCCGAGAAGCCGAATTGGGTCAAATGGAAGACTTGTTGATCTAAGAAGTCAATTGGGGTAAAAAACAAGCCTTAATGATTCGAGAAGTCGAATCGATTCAAATAGTTGGTGCTAGTTGATCCGAGAAGCCTAATTGGGTCACATTGTGCGTACTTGGTGACTTGATAAAACAAACGGATCAAGTTATGGATACTTGTTGATCAGAGAAGTCGCATTGGGTCAAATGGAAGACCTGTTGATCCGAGAAGTCGAATCGAGTCCAAGAGTTAGTGCTTGTTGATCCAAGAAGTCGAATTGGGTCACATTGTGTGTAATTGATGACTTGATAAAAAAAACGGATCAAGTTATGGAAACTTGTTGATCAGAGAAGCCGAATTGGGTCAAATGGAAGACATTTTTATCCGAGAAGTGAATTGGGGTCAAATACAAGCCTTAGTGATTCGAAAAGTCGAATCGACCCAAAGAGTTAGTGATTGTTGATCCGAGGAGTCGAATTGGGTCACAGTGTGCGTACTTGGTAACTTGATAACACAAACGGATCAAGTTATGGATACTTGTTGATCAGAGAAGCAGAATTGGGTCAAATGGAAGACATTTTTATCCGAGAAGTGAATTGGGGTCAAATACAAGCCTTAGTGATTCGAAAAGTCGAATCGACCCAAAGAGTTAGTGATTGTTGATCCGAGGAGTCGAATTGGGTCACAGTGTGCGTACTTGGTAACTTGATAACACAAACGGATCAAGTTATGGATACTTGTTGATCAGAGAAGTCGCATTGGGTCAAATGGAAGACCTGTTGATCCGAGAAGTCGAATCGAGTCCAAGAGTTAGTGCTTGTTGATCCAAGAAGTCGAATTGGGTCACATTGTGTGTAATTGATGACTTGATAAAAAAAACGGATCAAGTTATGGAAACTTGTTGATCAGAGAAGCCGAATTGGGTCAAATGGAAGACATTTTTATCCGAGAAGTGAATTGGGGTCAAATACAAGCCTTAGTGATTCGAAAAGTCGAATCGACCCAAAGAGTTAGTGATTGTTGATCCGAGGAGTCGAATTGGGTCACAGTGTGCGTACTTGGTAACTTGATAACACAAACGGATCAAGTTATGGATACTTGTTGATCAGAGAAGCAGAATTGGGTCAAATGGAAGACATTTTTATCCGAGAAGTGAATTGGGGTCAAATACAAGCCTTAGTGATTCGAAAAGTCGAATCGACCCAAAGAGTTAGTGATTGTTGATCCGAGGAGTCGAATTGGGTCACAGTGTGCGTACTTGGTAACTTGATAACACAAACGGATCAAGTTATGGATACTTGTTGATCAGAGAAGCAGAATTGGGTCAAATGGAAGACTTTTTGATACGAGAAGTCAATTGGGGTCAAATACAAGCCTTAATGATTCGAGAAGTCGAATCGAGTCAAATAGTTGGTTCTTGTTGATCCGAGAAGCCGAATTGGGTCACATTGTGCGTACTTGGTGACTTGATAAAATAAATGGATCAAGTTATGGATACTTGTTGATAAGAGAAGCCGAATTGGGTCAAATGGAAGACTTATTGATCCGAGAAGTCAATTAGGGTCAAATACAAGCCTTAGTGATTCGAGAAGTCGAATCGAGTCCAAGAGTTAGTGCTTGTTGATCCGAGAAGCCGAATTGGGTCACATAGTGCGTACTTGGTGACTTGATAAAACAAACGGATCAAGTTATGGAAACTTGTTGATCCGAGAAGCCGAATTGGGTCAAATGGAAGAATTGTTAATTCGAGAAGACAATTGTGGTAAAAAACAACCCTTAATGATTCGAGAAGTCGAATCAAGTCAAATAGTTGGTGCTTGTTGATCCGAGAAGCCGAATTGGGTCACATTGTGCGTACTTGGTGACTTGATAAAACAAACGGAATAAGTTATGGAAATTTGTTGATCCGAGAAGCCGAATTGGGTCAAATGGAAGACTTGTTGATCTAAGAAGTCAATTGGGGTCAAATACAAGCCTTAATGATTCGAGAAGTCGAATCGAGTCAAATAGTTGGTGCTTGTTGATACGAGAAGCCGAATTGGGTCCCATTGGGCGTACTTGGTGACTTGATAAAACAAACGGATCAAGTTATGGATACTTGTTGATCAGAGAAGCCGAATTGGGTCAAATGGAAGACTTGTTTATCTCAGAAGTCAATAGGGGTCAAATACAAGCATTAATGATTCGAGAAGTCGAATCGATTCAAATAGTTGGTGCTTGTTGATCCGAGAAGCAGAATTGGGTCGCATTGTGCGTACTTGGTGACTTGATAAAACAAACAGATCAAGTTATGGATACTTGTTGATAAGAGAAGCCGAATTGGGTCAAATGGAAGACTTATTGATCCGAGAAGTCAATTAGGGTCAAATACAAGCCTAAGTGATTCGAGAAGTCGAATCGAGTCCAAGTGTTAGTGCTTGTTGATCCGAGAAGCCGAATTGGGTCACATAATGCGTACTTGGTGACCTGATAAAACAAATGGATCAAGTTATGGAAACTTGTTGATCCGAGAAGCCGAATTGGGTCAAATGGAAGACTTGTTAATTTGAGCAGACAATTGTGTTAAAAAACAACCCTCAATGATTCGAGAAGTCGAATCAAGTCAAATAGTTGGTGCTTGTTGATCCGAGAAGCCGAATTGGGTCACATTGTGCGTACTTGGTGACTTGATAAAACAAACGGAATAAGTTATGGAAATTTGTTGGTCCGAGAAGCCGAATTGGGTCAAATGGAAGACTTGTTGATCTAAGAAGTCAATTGGGGTAAAAAACAAACCTTAATGATTCGAGAAGTCGAATCGATTCAAATAGTTGGTGCTTGTTGATCCGAGAAGCCTAATTGGGTCACATTGTGCGTACTTGGTGACTTGATAAAACAAACGGATCAAGTTATGGATACTTGTTGATCAGAGAAGTCGCATTGGGTCAAATGGAAGACCTGTTGATCCGAGAAGTCGAATCGAGTCCAAGAGTTAGTGCTTGTTGATCCAAGAAGTCGAATTGGGTCACATTGTGTGTAATTGATGACTTGATAAAAAAAACGGATCAAGTTATGGAAACTTGTTGATCAGAGAAGCCGAATTGGGTCAAATGGAAGACATTTTTATCCGAGAAGTGAATTGGGGTCAAATACAAGCATTAGTGATTCGAAAAGTCGAATCGACCCAAAGAGTTAGTGATTGTTGATCCGAGGAGTCGAATTGGGTCACAGTGTGCGTACTTGGTAACTTGATAACACAAACGGATCAAGTTATGGATACTTGTTGATCAGAGAAGCAGAATTGGGTCAAATGGAAGACTTTTTGATACGAGAAGTCAATTGGGGTCAAATACAAGCCTTAATGATTCGAGAAGTCGAATCGAGTCAAATAGTTGGTTCTTGTTGATCCGCGAAGCCGAATTGCGTCACATTGTGCGTACTTGGTGACTTGATAAAACAAACGGATCAAGTTATGGAAATTTGTTGATCCGAGAAGCCGAATTGGGTCAAATGGAAGACTTGTTGATCTAAGAAGTCAATTGGGGTCAAATACAAGCCTTAATGATTCGAGAAGTCGAATCGAGTCAAATAGTTGGTGCTTGTTGATACGAGAAGCCGAATTGGGTCCCATTGTGCGTACTTGGTGACTTAATAAAACAAACGGATCAAGTTATGGATACTTGTTGATCAGAGAAGCAGAATTGGGTCAAATGGAAGACTTATTGATCCGAAAAGTCAATTAGGGTCAAATACATGCCTCAATGATTCGAGAAGTCGAATCGAGTTAAATAGTTGGTGCTTGTTGACCCGAGAAGCCGAATTAGGTCACATTGTGCGTAATTGTTGAATTAATAAAATAAACGGATCAAGTTATGGATACTTGTTGATCAGAGAAGCAGAATTGGGTCAAATGGAAGACTTGTTGATACGAGAAGTCAATTGGGGTCAAATACAAGCCTTAATGATTCGAGAAGTCGAATCGAGTCAAATAGTTGGTTCTTGTTGATCCGCGAAGCCGAATTGAGTCACATTGTGCTTACTTGGTGACTTGATAAAACAAACGGATCAAGTTATAGATACTTGTTGATCAGAGAAGCCGAATTGGGTCAAATGGAAGACTTGTTTATCTCAAAAGTCAATAGGGGTCAAATACAAGCATTAATGATTCGAGAAGTCGAATCGATTCAAATAGTTGGTGCTTGTTGATCCGAGGAGTCGAATTGGGTCACATTGTGCGTACTTGGTGACTTGATAAAACAAACGGATCAAGTTATGGAAATTTGTTGATCCGAGAAGCCGAATTGGGTCAAATGGAAGACTTGTTGATCTAAGAAGTCAATTGGGGTCAAATACAAGCCTTAATGATTCGAGAAGTCGAATCGATTCAAATAGTTGGTGCTTGTTGATCCGAGAAGCCTAATTGGGTCACATTGTGCGTACTTGGTGACTTGATAAAACAAACGGATCAAGTTATGGATACTTGTTGATCAGAGAAGTCACATTGGATCAAATGGAAGACTTGTTGATCCGAGAAGTCAATTGGGGTCAAATACAAGCCTTAGTGATTCGAGAAGTCGAATCGAGTCCAAGAGTTTGTTAGTGAACTCAACTCTTAAACACACAACTAAACAGAATCTGGAATTCGCACAAAGATCAATTTGAAAAACACACATGTAGTTCGGCCAAAGATGTAACCGAATTGCACTTACGCAGACCAGGAACTAAAAATGAATCCCACACAGCTTTTACGTGGTTCGTTCAAGATGAACTACATCCACGGAGGCAAGACACACCCCAATCCACTAAGAAATCCAATCAATTACAGAGAATACACACAAGAAACGAAATGCCCAATTCTGTTGACAAATTAGGGCAGAAACGACCAATCTCAAAATACTCTCTCTAATCTAAGAAACAAGGAAATTGCTCGACGTAGTGATCTTCTCCTTGATGAGAGCTTTACAATGATATAAGAATTGGAGCTCGAATGTAACTGTACAGAAAGTTCTAACTGAATGAAGTTGAGCTCAGCTACCGGACAAAAACGACGGTTTTCTTTGTCACAAATCCTGAAACTGCTCCGTCACAAATGACGGTTATCCTCAACTGCCTTGAACCCGGTTTTTCTGAACAGCTTGTCTTCTTGATGCTCAAACCCGGTTCAAACCTCCGGTTCTTCACTTCCTGATTCCGGTTCCACATTCCCAACACACCATATTACAAAGTATAGCTCACTTGATGAGATTGAACACCACCTCACAAATCTCCACCTCAATGAATCAAGTGTGCTTCTTCCTGCCTCATCACTGCCTTTCTGTTATTGCTCTTTATGACATTGCTCAAGCTGCAGCAAGCTCGAACAATGCTCCACTTTGTTCCCAGGTACACCCTTAGTAAGAAAATCAGCAGGGTTATGCAATGTGTGTACCTTCTTCACTTCCACAGAACCAGAATCAATGACATCTCTAGCAAAATGCAACCTAACATCAATGTGTTTTGACCTTTCATGAAATGCTTGGTGTTTCACAAGGTGTAGAGCACTTTGATTATCACAGTAGATTGTCACACACTTCTGCTTGATGTCCAAATCCCTCAAAATCCCTTTAAGCCAGATTGCTTCTTTGATAGCTTCAGTTAGAGAGATGTATTCTGCTTCTGTTGTTGACAGTGCTACAACTGATTGTTGTACACTTCTCCAGCTGATGGCTGTTCCAAATAAGGTAAACACAAATCCAGAAATAGATTTCCTTGTGTCTATGTTTGCTGCAAAATCAGAATCAGCAAACCCCTCCAATGCAACAGTACTTCCATCCACTTTCTTTTCAAATTTCAGTGACAAGTTCACTGATCCTTTCAAATACCTCATCACATGTTTCAAAGCTTCCCAATGCTCAACTCCTGGGTTTGACATGAACCTGCTTACTAAAGACACAGCATAGGCCAAGTCAGGCCTACTACAAATCATTCCATACATAAGACTTCCAACTCCACTTGCATAAGGGATATTGCTCATATGTATGATTTCCTCTTCAGTCTTTGGGCATTGTTCTTTGGAGAGTTTCTTCTGTAGATTAACTGGAGTGGAGAGAGGTTTGGCTTCATGCATATGAAACCTCTCCAAAACCTTCTGTAGATACTGCTTCTGAGATAACCAGAGCACTCCAGCTTCTCTGTTTCTTAGAATGTTCATGCCCAAAATCTTCTTGGCCTCTCCCAGATCTTTCATGTCAAATTCAGTGTTAAGTCGATCCTTCAACCATTGTACCCTCTTCTTGTTCCTGCTGGCAATTAGCATATCATCCACATACAGTAGAAGGAAGACTTTATCTTGCTTTGAAAATTTGTTGAAGTAAACACAACTATCATAAAGACTTCTCACAAAGCCAACACTGATCATGAAGTCATTGAACCTCTTATTCCACTGTCTTGGACTTTGTTTGAGTCTATATAGTGACTTCTTCAGCAAACAAACTTTGTCTTCTTGTTCAGGAACAACAAAGCCTTCTGGCTGTTTCATATATATCTTCTCATTGAGTTCTCCATGTAAGAATGCTGTCTTTACATCCAGTTGTTGTAATTCCATGTCCTCTTGTATAACTTTTGATAAAAGCAACCTGATTGAGCAATGCTTTACCGCTGGAGAGAAAACTTCATTAAAATCAATTCCTTCTCTTTGTGTAAAGCCCCTAGCCACCAATCTTGCTTTAAACCTCACCTGTTTGGATCCTGCTGTCTCTAGTTTCTTCTTGTATATCCATTTAGAGCTTACAAGTTTCTGACCTCTTGGTTTATCCACCAATATCCAGGTCTCATTCTTTTCCAGGGACTCCATCTCTTCACTCATTGCCTGAATCCAGTGTTCTCCTTCTTCACAGTCCAGTGCTTCTTTAAAACTACTAGGCTCTTGTGATTCCAGATCTTCAGCAACACTCAAGGCATAGTAAACACTCCCTGCTTGACCATAGAAATCAGGTCTGTTGATTGTTCTTCTAGGTCTGTCCCTTCCAATGCTGTATTCTCTAACATTTTGTGAAGGTCCAGTTTGCACTTCTTCTTCAGATGATGAATCACTATCTTGTGGATTTTCTTGTGGTTGAGGTGTGTGATCATCTTCTGCAGGATGCTCCACCTGAATTGATATTTCTTCTGTTTCTTTAGCACCATCAAATTCTTCCTTAGAGCCTGTAGAAGTATAAGCCATCACATTCTCATTAAACTTTACATCTCTGCTTGTGATTATCTTCTGATTTCCCTTTTCTATACACCACAATCTGTAGCCCTTTATCCCATCTGGATATCCAAGAAATACACATCTTAGAGCTCTTGCATCTAACTTGTCTTGCTTGACATGGACAAAAGCAAGACAACCAAACACCCTCAAACCTTCATAACTTGGTTTCTGTCCACTCCACACCTCTTCAGGTGTTTTGAACCCAATCACTGATGAGGGTGACCTGTTAATGAGATAACATGTTGTATCAATAGTTTCACCCCAAAATACCTTTGGCAACCCAGCATCCAACAGCATACACCTTACTCTTTCAAGAAGAGTCCTATTAAGTCTCTCTGCAACTCCATTCTGTTGAGGATTCATTGGGACAGTCCTGTGTCTTTTGATTCCTCTTTCTTCACAGAAGTTTGTGAACTCAGTAGAGAGGTATTCCAAACCATTATCAGTCCTAAGGTGCTTTAGCTTCTTTCCTTTGACATTTTCCAGTTGAATCAACCATGTTTTGAACTTATGAAAAGCATCACTCTTATTCTTCATTAACATGATCCACACCTTTCTGCTGTAATCATCAATCAAGGACATGAAATACCTTGCTCCACCATGAGTCTCTGTCCTTGCAGGACCCCATATGTCAGAGTGAACATAATCTAATGGCTCTTGAGTTGTGTGAACACCCTTTCCATAGGGCAGCTTCTTGGATTTGCCCAAGGCACACTGATCACAGAACTCCAGGTCTTGATTTCCCATGTTTCCAATTACTCCACTTCTTGACAGTTCCTTCAACCCTTTCTCTCCTATGTGTCCAAGCCTCTTGTGCCATTTAACAAGCTCAGAACTGCTCAAGACCATATCCACACTCCCAACAACAGGTCAACCAATCAAGATAAATAACCCATTATGCTATCTACCTTTTATCACAATTTTTCCATGTTTAGTGATATGCAAGAAGCCATTTACTGAGCTAAACAGACACCCACTAGTTACTAAAGAACCAAGAGATAGAAGATTTCTTTTAAGGCCAGGAACATATCTTACATTTGAGATGACTCTGACCACTCCATCAAACATCCTTATGCTCACTGATCCAACTCCTTTGACCTTACATGATTGGTTATTTCCCAGGAGAACATTTCCACCATCTTCTCTTTTCAGTTCATCAAACCATGACTGGTGTGGACACATATGAAAGGAGCAGCCTGTGTCCAAGACCCATTCCTTTACCATTCTTGATTCAGTAACATTTAATACCTCTGGAGGATCTTCTTGATGATCAATGGCAGCAGCTTCTGCCCCTTGATTTCCACCTTTCTTATTTTTCTTAGGACAATCCTTCTTCAGGTGACCAGGCTGCTTGCACTTGAAGCATTCCCTCTTCTCAACCCATTCATTCCCCTTCTTAGGATTAGAATCTCCTGACTTTAGATCCTTAGCATTCTGTCCCTTCTTGCCTTGCTAAGGTTTCTTGAATTTGACATTCAAACCTTCTCCAGATTGCACCATGCCTTTATCCCCTTGAGTCTGGAAGCATTTAGACCTCAGAGCCTTCACTATTCCATCATAAGATAGCTGCTCATCTCTCCCATACATCAAGGCATCCTTAAAGCTTTCCATGGATTTTGGAAGAATGTTTAACACCATCAATGCCTTGTCATCCTCCTCCAATTTCACATCCAGGTCTTCCAATTCTTCAACCATCTTAATGAACTCATCAAGTTGATCAGAAATTACCTTATCTTCAGTGATCTTGAAGGCCAACATCTTCTGCTTCAAGAACAGCTTGTTGGAAACTGACTTGGATTGATACAGATCTTCCAATCTCCTCCATGCTTCTGAGGAACTCTTGCATCTTGAGACCTCTCTCAAAGGTTTATCACCCAAACACAGAAAGATAAGACTGAGGGCCTTCTTATCCACTGATGCAAACTTGGGTTTCTCACTTTCTTCCCACGAATCCAGAGGTATCAATGCAAGATCAAGGCCATTGTGAACCAGTACTGCATTCATCTTGATCTTCCATAGTGTGAAATCATTTCTTCATGTAAACTTCTCAAAATCCATCTTCATACCAGCCATTCCTTTTCTTCTTCAAGGTGTGAGAGTTGTTTCCCACAGACGGCGCCACTTGTTAGTGAACTCAACTCTTAAACACACAACTAAACAGAATCTGGAATTCGCACAAAGATCAATTTGAAAAACACACATGCAGTTCGGCCAAAGATGTAACCGAATTGCACTTACGCAGACCAGGAACTAAAAATGAATCCCACACAGCTTTTACGTGGTTCGTTCAAGATGAACTACATCCACGGAGGCATGACACACCCCAATCCACTAAGAAATCCAATCAATTACAGAGAATACACACAAGAAACGAAATGCCCAATTCTATTGACAAATTAGGGCAGAAACGATCAATCTCAAAATACTCTCTCTAATCAAAGAAACAAGGAAATTGCTCGACGTAGTGATCTTCTCCTTGATGAGAGCTTTACAATGATATAAGAATTGGAGCTCGAATGTAACTGTACAGAAAGTTCTAACTGAATGAAGTTGAGCTCCGCTACCGAACAAAAACGACGGTTTTCTTCGTCACAAATCCTGAAACTGCTCCGTCACAAATGACGGTTATCCTCAACTGCCTTGAACCCGGTTTTTCTGAACAGCTTGTCTTCTTGATCCTCAAACCCGGTTCAAACCTCCGGTTCTTCACTTCCTGATTCCGGTTCCACATTTCCAACACACCATATTACAAAGTATAGCTCACTTGATGAGATTGAACACCACCTCACAGAGTTAGTGCTTGTTGATCCAAGAAGTCGAATTGGGTCACATTGTGCGTACTTGATGACTTGATAAAACAAACGGATCATGTTATGGAAACTTGTTGATCAGAGAAGCCGAATTGGGTCAAATGGAAGACTTTTTTATCCGAGAAGTGAATTGGGGTCAAATACAAGCCTTAGTGATTCGAGAAGTCGAATCGAGCCAAAGAGTTAGTGATTGTTGATCCGAGAAGCCGAATTGGGTCACAGTGTGCGTAGTTGGTAACTTGATAAAACAAACGGATCAAGTTATGGATACTTTGTTGATCAGAGAAGCCGAGTTAGGTCAAATGGAAGACTTGTTGATACGAGAAGTCAATTTGGGTAAAATATAAGCCTTAATAATTCGAGAAGTGGAATCAAGTCAAATAGTTGGTGCTTGTTGATCCGAGAAGCCGAATTGGGTCACGTTGTGCGTAATTGGTGACTTAATAAAATAAATGGATCAAGTTATAGATACTTGTTGACCAAAGAAGCCGAATTGGGTCAAATAGAAGACTTATTGATCTGAGAAGTCAATTGGGGTCAAATACAAGCCTTAATGATTCGAGATGTCGAATCGATTCAAATAGTTGATGCTTGTTGATCAGAGAAGCCGAATTGGGTCACATTGTGCGTACTTGGTGACTTGATAAAACAAATGGATCAAGTTATGGAAATTTTTTGATCAGAGAAGGCGAATTGGGTCAAATGGAAGACTTGTTGATCCGAGAAGTCAATTGGTGTCAAATACAAGCCTTAGTGATTCGAGAAGTCGAATCGAGTCCAAGAGTTAGTGCTTGTTGATCCGAGAAGCCGAATTGGGTCATATTGTTCGTACTTGGTGACTTGATAAAATAAACGGATCAAGTTATGGAAATTTGTTGATCCGAGAAGCCGAATTGGGTCAAATGGAAGACTTGTTGATCTAAGAAGTCAATTGGGGTCAAATACAAGCGTTAATGATTCGAGAAGTCGAATCGATTCAAATAGTTGGTGCTTGTTGATCCGAGAAGCCTAATTAGGTCACATTGTGCGTACTTGGTGACTTGATAAAATAAACGGATCAAGTTATGGATACTTGTTGATCAGAGAAGTCACATTGGGTCAAATGGAGGACTTATTGATCCGAGAAGTCAATTGGGGTCAAATACAAGCCTTGGTGATTCGAGAAGTCGAATCGAGTCCAAGAGTTAGTGCTTGTTCATCCAAGAAGTCGAATTGGGTCACATTGTGCGTACTTGATGACTTGATAAAACAAACGGATCAAGTTATGGAAACTTGTTGATCAGAGAAGCCGAATTGGGTCAAATGGAAGACTTTTTTCATCCGAGAAGTGAATTGGGGTCAAATACAAGCCTTAGTGATTCGAGAAGTCGAATCGAGCCAAAGAGTTAGTGTTTGTTGATCCGAGAAGCCGAATTGGGTCATAGTGTGCGTACTTGGTAACTTGATAAAACAAACGGATCAAGTTATGGATACTTGTTGATCAGAGAAGCCGAGTTAGGTCAAATGGAAGACTTGTTGATACAAGAAGTCAATTTGGGTCAAATACAAGCCTTAATAATTCGAGAAGTCGAATCAAGTCAAATAGTTGGTGCTTGTTGATCCGAGAAGCCGAATTGGGTCACATTGTGCGTAATTGGTGACTTAATAAAATAAATGGATCAAGTTATGGATACTTGTTGACCAAAGAAGCCGAATTGGGTCAAATGGAAGACTTATTGATCTGAGAAGTCAATTGGGGTCAAATACATGCCTTAATGATTCGAGATGTCGAATCAATTCAAATAGTTGATGCTTGTTGATCCGAGAAGCCGAATTGGGTCACATTGTGCGTACTTGGTGACTTGATAAAACAAATGGATCAAGTTATGGAAACTTTTTGATCAGAGAAGGCGAATTGGGTCAAATGGAAGACTTGTTGATCCGAGAAGTCAATTGGTGTCAAATACAAGCCTCAGTGATTCGAGAAGTCGAATCGAGCCCAAGAGTTAGTGCTTGTTGATCCGAGAAGACGAATTGGGTCATATTGTTCGTACTTGGTGACTTGATAAAATAAACGGATCAAGTTATGGAAATTTGTTGATCCGAGAAGCCGAATTGGGTCAAATGGAAGACTTGTTGATCTAAGAAGTCAATTGGGGTCAAATACAAGCGTTAATGATTCGAGAAGTCGAATCGATTCAAATAGTTGGTGCTTGTTGATCCGAGAGCCTAATTAGGTCACATTGTGCGTACTTGGTGACTTGATAAAACAAACGGATCAAGTTATGGATACTTGTTGATCAGAGAAGTCACATTGGGTCAAATGGAGGACTTATTGATCCGAGAAGTCAATTGGGGTCAAATACAAGCCTTGGTGATTCGAGAAGTCGAATCGAGTCCAAGAGTTAGTGCTTGTTCATCCAAGAAGTCGAATTGGGTCACATTGTGCGTACTTGATGACTTGATAAAACAAACGGATCAAGTTATGGAAACTTGTTGATCAGAGAAGCCGAATTGGGTCAAATGGAAGACTTTTTTCATCCGAGAAGTGAATTGGGGTCAAATACAAGCCTTAGTGATTCGAGAAGTCGAATCGAGCCAAAGAGTTAGTGCTTGTTGATCCGAGAAGCCGAATTGGGTCATAGTGTGCGTACTTGGTAACTTGATAAAACAAACGGATCAAGTTATGGATACTTGTTGATCAGAGAAGCCGAGTTAGGTCAAATGGAAGACTTGTTGATACAAGAAGTCAATTTGGGTCAAATACAAGCCTTAATAATTCGAGAAGTCGAATCAAGTCAAATAGTTGGTGCTTGTTGATCCGAGAAGCCGAATTGGGTCACATTGTGCGTAATTGGTGACTTAATAAAATAAATGGATCAAGTTATGGATACTTGTTGACCAAAGAAGCCGAATTGGGTCAAATGGAAGACTTATTGATCTGAGAAGTCAATTGGGGTCAAATACAAGCCTTAATGATTCGAGATGTCGAATCAATTCAAATAGTTGATGCTTGTTGATCCGAGAAGCCGAATTGGGTCACATTGTGCGTACTTGGTGACTTGATAAAACAAATGGATCAAGTTATGGAAACTTTTTGATCAGAGAAGGCGAATTGGGTCAAATGGAAGACTTGTTGATCCGAGAAGTCAATTGGTGTCAAATACAAGCCTTAGTGATTCGAGAAGTCGAATCGAGCCCAAGAGTTAGTGCTTGTTGATCCGAGAAGACGAATTGGGTCATATTGTTCGTACTTGGTGACTTGATAAAATAAACGGATCAAGTTATGGAAATTTGTTGATCCGAGAAGCCGAATTGGGTCAAATGGAAGACTTGTTGGTCTAAGAAGTCAATTGGGGTCAAATACAAGCGTTAATGATTCGAGAAGTCGAATCGATTCAAATAGTTGGTGCTTGTTGATCCGAGAAGCCTAATTGGGTCACATTGTGCGTACTTGGTGACTTGATAAAACAAACGGATCAAGTTATGGATACTTGTTGATCAGAGAAGTCACATTGGGTCAAATGGAGGACTTGTTGATCCGAGAAGTCAATTGGGGTCAAATACAAGCCTTGGTGATTCGAGAAGTCGAATCGAGTCCAAGAGTTAGTGCTTGTTGATCAAAGAAGTCGAATTGGGTCACATTGTGCGTACTTGATGACTTGATAAAACAAACGGATCAAGTTATGGAAACTTGTTGATCAGAGAAGCCGAATTGGGTCAAATGGAAGACTTTTTTATCCGAGAAGTGAATTGGGGTCAAATACAAGCCTTAGTGATTCGAGAAGTCGAATCGAGCCAAAGAGTTAGTGCTTGTTGATCCGAGAAGACGAATTGGGTCATAGTGTGCGTACTTGGTAACTTGATAAAACAAACGGATCAAGTTATGGATACTTGTTGATCAGAGAAGACGAGTTAGGTCAAATGGAAGACTTGTTGATACGAGAAGTCAATTTGGGTCAAATACAAGCCTTAATAATTCGAGAAGTCGAATCACGTCAAATAGTTGGTGCTTGTTGATTCGAGAAGTCGAATTGGGTCACATTGTGCGTAATTGGTGACTTAATAAAATAAATGGATCAAGTTATGGATACTTGTTGACCAAAGAAGCCGAATTGGGTCAAATGGAAGACTTATTGATCTGAGAAGTCAATTGGGGTCAAATACAAGCCTTAATGATTCGAGATGTCGAACCGATTCAAATAGTTGATGCTTGTTGATCCGAGAAGCCGAATTGGGTCACATTGTGTGTACTTGGTGACTTGATAAAACAAACGGATCAAGTTATGGAAACTTTTTGATCAGAGAAGGCGAATTGGGTCAAATGGAAGACTTGTTGATCCGAGAAGTCAATTGGGGTCAAATACAAGCCTTAGTGATTCGAGAAGTCGAATCGAGTCCAAGAGTTGGTGCTTGTTGATCCGAGAAGCCGAATTGGGTCATATTGTTCGTACTTGGTGACTTGATAAAACAAACGGATCAAGTTATGGAAATTTGTTGATCCGAGAAGCCGAATTGGGTCCAATGGAAGACTTGTTGATCTAAGAAGTCAATTGGGGTCAAATACAAGCGTTAATGATTCGAGAAGTCGAATCGATTCAAATAGTTGGTGCTTGTTGATCCGAGAAGCCTAATTGGGTCACATTGTGCGTACTTGGTGACTTGATAAAACAAACGGATCAAGTTATGGATACTTGTTGATCAGAGAAGTCACAATGGGTCAAATGGAGGACTTGTTGATCCGAGAAGTCAATTGGGGTCAAATACAAGCCTTGGTGATTCGAGAAGTCGAATCGAGTCCAAGAGTTAGTGCTTGTTGATCCAAGAAGTCGAATTGGGTCATATTGTGCGTACTTGATGACTTGATAAAACAAACGTATCAAGTTATGGAAACTTGTTGATCAGAGAAGCCGAATTGAGTCAAATGGAAGACTTTTTTATCTGAGAAGTGAATTGGGGTCAAATACAAGCCTTAGTGATTCGAGAAGTGGAATCGAGCCAAAGAGTTAGTGCTTGTTGATCCGAGAAGCCGAATTGGGTCACAATGTGCGTACTTGGTAACTTGATAAAACAAACGGATCAAGTTATGGAAATTTGTTGATCCGAGAAGCCGAATTGGGTCAAATGGAAGACTTGTTGATCTAAGAAGTCAATTGGGGTCAAATACAAGCGTTAATGATTCGAGAAGTCGAATCGATTCAAATAGTTGGTGCTTGTTGATCCGAGAAGCCTAATTGGGTCACATTGTGCGTACTTGGTGACTTGATAAAACAAACGGATCAAGTTATGGATACTTGTTGATCAGAGAAGTCACATTGGGTCAAATGGAGGACTTGTTGATCCGAGAAGTCAATTGGGGTCAAATACAAGCCTTGGTGATTCGAGAAGTCGAATCGAGTCCAAGAGTTAGTGCTTGTTGATCCAAGAAATCGAATTGGGTCACATTGTGCGTACTTGATGACTTGATAAAACAAACGGATCAAGTTATGGAAACTTGTTGATCAGAGAAGCCGAATTGGGTCAAATGGAAGACTTTTTTATCCGAGAAGTGAATTGGGGTCAAATACAAGCCTTAGTGATTCGAGAAGTCGAATCGAGCCAAAGAGTTAGTGTTTGTTGATCCGAGAAGCCGAATTGGGTCACAGTGTGCGTACTTGGTAACTTGATAAAACAAACGGATCAAGTTATGGATACTTGTTGATTAGAGAAGCCAAGTTAGGTCAAATGGAAGACTTGTTGATACGAGAAGTCAATTTGGGGCAAATACAAGCCTTAATAATTCTAGAAGTCGAATCAAGTCAAATAGTTGGTGCTTGTTGATCCGAGAAGCCGAATTGGGTCACATTGTGCGTAATTGGTGACTTAATAAAATAAATGGATCAAGTTATGGATACTTGTTGACCAAAGAAGCCGAATTGGATCAAATGGAAGACTTATTGATCTGAGAAGTCAATTGGGGTCAAATACAAGCCTTAATGATTCGAGATGTCGAACCGATTCAAATAGTTGATGCTTGTTGATCCGAGAAGCCGAATTGCATCACATTGTGCGTACTTTGTGACTTGATAAAACAAACGGATCAAGTTATGGAAACTTTTTTATGAGAGAAAGCGAATTGGGTCAAATGGAAGACTTGTTGATCCGAGAAGTCAATTGGGGTCAAATACAAGCCTTAGTTATTCGAGAAGTCGAATCGAGTCCAAGAGTTGGTGCTTGTTGATCCGAGAAGCCGAATTGGGTCATATTGTACGTACTTGGTGACTTGATAAAACAAACGGATCAAGTTATGGAAATTTGTTGATCCGAGAAGCCGAATTGGGTCAAATGGAAGACTTGTTGATCTAAGAAGTCAATTGGGGTCAAATACAAGCGTTAATGATTCGAGAAGTCGAATCGATTCAAATAGTTGGTGCTTGTTGATCCGAGAAGCCTAATTAGGTCACATTGTGCGTACTTGGTGACTTGATAAAACAAACGGATCAAGTTATGGATACTTGTTGATCAGAGAAGTCACATTGGGTCAAATGGAGGACTTGTTGATCCTAGAAGTCAATTGGGGTCAAATACAAGCCTTGGTGATTCGAGAAGTCGAATCGAGTCCAAGAGTTAGTGCTTGTTGATCCAAGAAGTCGAATTGGGTCACATTGTGCGTACTTGATGACTTGATAAAACAAACGGATCAAGTTATGGAAACTTGTTGATCAGAGAAGACGAATTGGGTCAAATGGAAGACTTTTTTTATCCGAGAAGTGAATTGGGGTCAAATACAAGCCTTAGTGATTCGAGAAGTCGAATCGAGCCAAAGAGTTAGTGTTTGTTGATCCGAGAAGCCGAATTGGGTCACAGTGTGCGTACTTGGTAACTTGATAAAACAAACGGATCAAGTTATGGATACTTGTTGATTAGAGAAGCCAAGTTAGGTCAAATGGAAGACTTGTTGATACGAGAAGTCAATTTGGGGCAAATACAAGCCTTAATAATTCTAGAAGTCGAATCAAGTCAAATAGTTGGTGCTTGTTGATCCGAGAAGCCGAATTGGGTCACATTGTGCGTAATTGGTGACTTAATAAAATAAATGGATCAAGTTATGGATACTTGTTGACCAAAGAAGCCGAATTGGATCAAATGGAAGACTTATTGATCTGAGAAGTCAATTGGGGTCAAATACAAGCCTTAACGATTCGAGATGTCGAACCGATTCAAATAGTTGATGCTTGTTGATCCGAGAAGCCGAATTGCATCACATTGTGCGTACTTTGTGACTTGATAAAACAAACGGATCAAGTTATGGAAACTTTTTTATGAGAGAAAGCGAATTGGGTCAAATGGAAGACTTGTTGATCCGAGAAGTCAATTGGGCTCAAATACAAGCCTTAGTTATTCGAGAAGTCGAATCGAGTCCAAGAGTTGGTGCTTGTTGATCCGAGAAGCCGAATTGGGTCATATTGTACGTACTTGGTGACTTGATAAAACAAACGGATCAAGTTATGGAAATTTGTTGATCCGAGAAGCCGAATTGGGTCAAATGGAAGACTTGTTGATCTAAGAAGTCAATTGGGGTCAAATACAAGCGTTAATGATTCGAGAAGTCGAATCGATTCAAATAGTTGGTGCTTGTTGATCCGAGAAGCCTAATTGGGTCACATTGTGCGTACTTGGTGACTTGATAAAACAAACGGATCAAGTTATGGATACTTGTTGATCAGAGAAGTCACATTGGGTCAAATGGAGGACTTGTTGATCCTAGAAGTCAATTGGGGTCAAATACAAGCCTTGGTGATTCGAGAAGTCGAATCGAGTCCAAGAGTTAGTGCTTGTTGATCCAAGAAGTCGAATTGGGTCACATTGTGCGTACTTGATGACTTGATAAAACAAACGGATCAAGTTATGGAAACTTGTTAATCAGAGAAGCCGAATTGGGTCAAATAGAAGACTTTTTTATCCGAGAAGTGAATTGGGGTCAAATACAAGCCTTAGTGATTCGAGAAGTCGAATCGAGCCAAAGAGTTAGTGCTTGTTGATCCGAGAAGCCGAATTGGGTCACAGTGTGCGTATTTGGTAACTTGATAAAACAAACGGATCAAGTTATGGATACTTGTTGATTAGAGAAGCCAAGTTAGGTCAAATGGAAGACTTGTTGATACGAGAAGTCAATTTGGGTCAAATACAAGCGTTAATGATTCGAGAAGTCGAATCGATTCAAATAGTTGGTGCTTGTTGATCCGAGAAGCCTAATTGGGTCACATTGAAAGTACTTGGTGACTTGATAAAACAAACGGATCAAGTTATGGATACTTGTTGACCAAAGAAGCCGAATTGGGTCAAATGGAAGACTTATTGATCTTAGAAGTCAATTGGGGTCAAATACAAGCCTTGGTGATTCGAGAAGTCGAATCGAGTCCAAGAGTTAGTGCTTGTTGATCCAAGAAGTCGAATTGGGTCACATTGTGCGTACTTGATGACTTGATAAAACAAACGGATCAAGTTATGGAAACTTGTTGATCAGAGAAGCCGAATTGGGTCAAATGGAAGACTTTTTTATCCGAGAAGTGAATTGGGGTCAAATACAAGCCTTAGTGATTCGAGAAGTCGAATCGAGCCAAAGAGTTAGTGCTTGTTGATCCGAGAAGACGAATTGGGTCATAGTGTGCGTACTTGGTAACTTGATAAAACAAACGGATCAAGTTATGGATACTTGTTGATCAGAGAAGACGAGTTAGGTCAAATGGAAGACTTGTTGATACGAGAAGTCAATTTGGGTCAAATACAAGCCTTAATAATTCGAGAAGTCGAATCACGTCAAATAGTTGGTGCTTGTTGATCCGAGAAGTCGAATTGGGTCACATTGTGCGTAATTGGTGACTTAATAAAATAAATGGATCAAGTTATGGATACTTGTTGACCAAAGAAGCCGAATTGGGTCAAATGGAAGACTTATTGATCTTAGAAGTCAATTGGGGTCAAATACAAGCCTTAATGATTCGAGATGTCGAACCGATTCAAATAGTTGATGCTTGTTGATCCGAGAAGCCGAATTGGGTCACATTGTGTGTACTTGGTGACTTGATAAAACAAACGGATCAAGTTATGGAAACTTTTTGATCAGAGAAGGCGAATTGGGTCAAATGGAAGACTTGTTGATCCGAGAAGTCAATTGGGGTCAAATACAAGCCTTAGTGATTCGAGAAGTCGAATCGAGTCCAAGAGTTGGTGCTTGTTGATCCGAGAAGCCGAATTGGGTCATATTGTTCGTACTTGGTGACTTGATAAAACAAACGGATCAAGTTATGGAAATTTGTTGATCCGAGAAGCCGAATTGGGTCCAATGGAAGACTTGTTGATCTAAGAAGTCAATTGGGGTCAAATACAAGCGTTAATGATTCGAGAAGTCGAATCGATTCAAATAGTTGGTGCTTGTTGATCCGAGAAGCCTAATTGGGTCACATTGTGCGTACTTGGTGACTTGATAAAACAAACGGATCAAGTTATGGATACTTGTTGATCAGAGAAGTCACAATGGGTCAAATGGAGGACTTGTTGATCCGAGAAGTCAATTGGGGTCAAATACAAGCCTTGGTGATTCGAGAAGTCGAATCGAGTCCAAGAGTTAGTGCTTGTTGATCCAAGAAGTCGAATTGGGTCATATTGTGCGTACTTGATGACTTGATAAAACAAACGTATCAAGTTATGGAAACTTGTTGATCAGAGAAGCCGAATTGAGTCAAATGGAAGACTTTTTTATCTGAGAAGTGAATTGGGGTCAAATACAAGCCTTAGTGATTCGAGAAGTGGAATCGAGCCAAAGAGTTAGTGCTTGTTGATCCGAGAAGCCGAATTGGGTCACAATGTGCGTACTTGGTAACTTGATAAAACAAACGGATCAAGTTATGGAAATTTGTTGATCCGAGAAGCCGAATTGGGTCAAATGGAAGACTTGTTGATCTAAGAAGTCAATTGGGGTCAAATACAAGCGTTAATGATTCGAGAAGTCGAATCGATTCAAATAGTTGGTGCTTGTTGATCCGAGAAGCCTAATTGGGTCACATTGTGCGTACTTGGTGACTTGATAAAACAAACGGATCAAGTTATGGATACTTGTTGATCAGAGAAGTCACATTGGGTCAAATGGAGGACTTGTTGATCCGAGAAGTCAATTGGGGTCAAATACAAGCCTTGGTGATTCGAGAAGTCGAATCGAGTCCAAGAGTTAGTGCTTGTTGATCCAAGAAATCGAATTGGGTCACATTGTGCGTACTTGATGACTTGATAAAACAAACGGATCAAGTTATGGAAACTTGTTGATCAGAGAAGCCGAATTGGGTCAAATGGAAGACTTTTTTATCCGAGAAGTGAATTGGGGTCAAATACAAGCCTTAGTGATTCGAGAAGTCGAATCGAGCCAAAGAGTTAGTGTTTGTTGATCCGAGAAGCCGAATTGGGTCACAGTGTGCGTACTTGGTAACTTGATAAAACAAACGGATCAAGTTATGGATACTTGTTGATTAGAGAAGCCAAGTTAGGTCAAATGGAAGACTTGTTGATACGAGAAGTCAATTTGGGGCAAATACAAGCCTTAATAATTCTAGAAGTCGAATCAAGTCAAATAGTTGGTGCTTGTTGATCCGAGAAGCCGAATTGGGTCACATTGTGCGTAATTGGTGACTTAATAAAATAAATGGATCAAGTTATGGATACTTGTTGACCAAAGAAGCCGAATTGGATCAAATGGAAGACTTATTGATCTGAGAAGTCAATTGGGGTCAAATACAAGCCTTAATGATTCGAGATGTCGAACCGATTCAAATAGTTGATGCTTGTTGATCCGAGAAGCCGAATTGCATCACATTGTGCGTACTTTGTGACTTGATAAAACAAACGGATCAAGTTATGGAAACTTTTTTATGAGAGAAAGCGAATTGGGTCAAATGGAAGACTTGTTGATCCGAGAAGTCAATTGGGGTCAAATACAAGCCTTAGTTATTCGAGAAGTCGAATCGAGTCCAAGAGTTGGTGCTTGTTGATCCGAGAAGCCGAATTGGGTCATATTGTACGTACTTGGTGACTTGATAAAACAAACGGATCAAGTTATGGAAATTTGTTGATCCGAGAAGCCGAATTGGGTCAAATGGAAGACTTGTTGATCTAAGAAGTCAATTGGGGTCAAATACAAGCGTTAATGATTCGAGAAGTCGAATCGATTCAAATAGTTGGTGCTTGTTGATCCGAGAAGCCTAATTAGGTCACATTGTGCGTACTTGGTGACTTGATAAAACAAACGGATCAAGTTATGGATACTTGTTGATCAGAGAAGTCACATTGGGTCAAATGGAGGACTTGTTGATCCTAGAAGTCAATTGGGGTCAAATACAAGCCTTGGTGATTCGAGAAGTCGAATCGAGTCCAAGAGTTAGTGCTTGTTGATCCAAGAAGTCGAATTGGGTCACATTGTGCGTACTTGATGACTTGATAAAACAAACGGATCAAGTTATGGAAACTTGTTGATCAGAGAAGACGAATTGGGTCAAATGGAAGACTTTTTTTATCCGAGAAGTGAATTGGGGTCAAATACAAGCCTTAGTGATTCGAGAAGTCGAATCGAGCCAAAGAGTTAGTGTTTGTTGATCCGAGAAGCCGAATTGGGTCACAGTGTGCGTACTTGGTAACTTGATAAAACAAACGGATCAAGTTATGGATACTTGTTGATTAGAGAAGCCAAGTTAGGTCAAATGGAAGACTTGTTGATACGAGAAGTCAATTTGGGGCAAATACAAGCCTTAATAATTCTAGAAGTCGAATCAAGTCAAATAGTTGGTGCTTGTTGATCCGAGAAGCCGAATTGGGTCACATTGTGCGTAATTGGTGACTTAATAAAATAAATGGATCAAGTTATGGATACTTGTTGACCAAAGAAGCCGAATTGGATCAAATGGAAGACTTATTGATCTGAGAAGTCAATTGGGGTCAAATACAAGCCTTAACGATTCGAGATGTCGAACCGATTCAAATAGTTGATGCTTGTTGATCCGAGAAGCCGAATTGCATCACATTGTGCGTACTTTGTGACTTGATAAAACAAACGGATCAAGTTATGGAAACTTTTTTATGAGAGAAAGCGAATTGGGTCAAATGGAAGACTTGTTGATCCGAGAAGTCAATTGGGCTCAAATACAAGCCTTAGTTATTCGAGAAGTCGAATCGAGTCCAAGAGTTGGTGCTTGTTGATCCGAGAAGCCGAATTGGGTCATATTGTACGTACTTGGTGACTTGATAAAACAAACGGATCAAGTTATGGAAATTTGTTGATCCGAGAAGCCGAATTGGGTCAAATGGAAGACTTGTTGATCTAAGAAGTCAATTGGGGTCAAATACAAGCGTTAATGATTCGAGAAGTCGAATCGATTCAAATAGTTGGTGCTTGTTGATCCGAGAAGCCTAATTGGGTCACATTGTGCGTACTTGGTGACTTGATAAAACAAACGGATCAAGTTATGGATACTTGTTGATCAGAGAAGTCACATTGGGTCAAATGGAGGACTTGTTGATCCTAGAAGTCAATTGGGGTCAAATACAAGCCTTGGTGATTCGAGAAGTCGAATCGAGTCCAAGAGTTAGTGCTTGTTGATCCAAGAAGTCGAATTGGGTCACATTGTGCGTACTTGATGACTTGATAAAACAAACGGATCAAGTTATGGAAACTTGTTAATCAGAGAAGCCGAATTGGGTCAAATAGAAGACTTTTTTATCCGAGAAGTGAATTGGGGTCAAATACAAGCCTTAGTGATTCGAGAAGTCGAATCGAGCCAAAGAGTTAGTGCTTGTTGATCCGAGAAGCCGAATTGGGTCACAGTGTGCGTATTTGGTAACTTGATAAAACAAACGGATCAAGTTATGGATACTTGTTGATTAGAGAAGCCAAGTTAGGTCAAATGGAAGACTTGTTGATACGAGAAGTCAATTTGGGTCAAATACAAGCGTTAATGATTCGAGAAGTCGAATCGATTCAAATAGTTGGTGCTTGTTGATCCGAGAAGCCTAATTGGGTCACATTGAAAGTACTTGGTGACTTGATAAAACAAACGGATCAAGTTATGGATACTTGTTGACCAAAGAAGCCGAATTGGGTCAAATGGAAGACTTATTGATCTTAGAAGTCAATTGGGGTCAAATACAAGCCTTGGTGATTCGAGAAGTCGAATCGAGTCCAAGAGTTAGTGCTTGTTGATCCAAGAAGTCGAATTGGGTCACATTGTGCGTACTTGATGACTTGATAAAACAAACGGATCAAGTTATGGAAACTTGTTGATCAGAGAAGCCGAATTGGGTCAAATGGAAGACTTTTTTATCCGAGAAGTGAATTGGGGTCAAATACAAGCCTTAGTGATTCGAGAAGTCGAATCGAGCCAAAGAGTTAGTGCTTGTTGATCCGAGAAGACGAATTGGGTCATAGTGTGCGTACTTGGTAACTTGATAAAACAAACGGATCAAGTTATGGATACTTGTTGATCAGAGAAGACGAGTTAGGTCAAATGGAAGACTTGTTGATACGAGAAGTCAATTTGGGTCAAATACAAGCCTTAATAATTCGAGAAGTCGAATCACGTCAAATAGTTGGTGCTTGTTGATCCGAGAAGTCGAATTGGGTCACATTGTGCGTAATTGGTGACTTAATAAAATAAATGGATCAAGTTATGGATACTTGTTGACCAAAGAAGCCGAATTGGGTCAAATGGAAGACTTATTGATCTTAGAAGTCAATTGGGGTCAAATACAAGCCTTAATGATTCGAGATGTCGAACCGATTCAAATAGTTGATGCTTGTTGATCCGAGAAGCCGAATTGGGTCACATTGTGCGTACTTGGTGACTTGATAAAACAAACGGATCAAGTTATGGAAACTTTTTGATCAGAGAAGGCGAATTGGGTCAAATGGAAGACTTGTTGATCCGAGAAGTCAATTGGGGTCAAATACAAGCCTTAGTGATTCGAGAAGTCGAATCGAGTCCAAGAGTTGGTGCTTGTTGATCCGAGAAGCCGAATTGGGTCATATTGTTCGTACTTGGTGACTTGATAAAACAAACGGATCAAGTTATGGAAATTTGTTGATCCGAGAAGCCGAATTGGGTCAAATGGAAGACTTGTTGATCTAAGAAGTCAATTGGGGTCAAATACAAGCGTTAATGATTCGAGAAGTCGAATCGATTCAAATAGTTGGTGCTTGTTGATCCGAGAAGCCTAATTGGGTCACATTGTGCGTACTTGGTGACTTGATAAAACAAACGGATCAAGTTATGGATACTTGTTGATCAGAGAAGTCACATTGGGTCAAATGGAGGACTTGTTGATCTGAGAAGTCAATTGGGGTCAAATACAAGCCTTGGTGATTCGAGAAGTCGAATCGAGTCCAAGAGTTAGTGCTTGTTGATCCAAGAAGTCGAATTGGGTCACATTGTGCGTACTTGATGACTTGATAAAACAAACGGATCAAGTTATGGAAACTTGTTGATCAGAGAAGCCGAATTGGGTCAAATGGAAGACTTTTTTATCTGAGAAGTGAATTGGGGTCAAATACAAGCCTTAGTGATTCGAGAAGTGGAATCGAGCCAAAGAGTTAGTGCTTGTTGATCCGAGAAGCCGAATTGGGTCACAATGTGCGTACTTGGTAACTTGATAAAACAAACGGATCAAGTTATGGAAATTTGTTGATCCGAGAAGCCGAATTGGGTCAAATGGAAGACTTGTTGATCTAAGAAGTCAATTGGGGTCAAATACAAGCGTTAATGATTCGAGAAGTCGAATCGATTCAAATAGTTGGTGCTTGTTGATCCGAGAAGCCTAATTGGGTCACATTGTGCGTACTTGGTGACTTGATAAAACAAACGAATCAAGTTATGGATACTTGTTGATCAGAGAAGTCACATTGGGTCAAATGGAGGACTTGTTGATCCGAGAAGTCAATTGGGGTCAAATACAAGCCTTGGTGATTCGAGAAGTCGAATCGAGTCCAAGAGTTAGTGCTTGTTGATCCAAGAAGTCGAATTGGGTCACATTGTGCGTACTTGATGACTTGATAAAACAAGTTATGGAAACTTGTTGATCAGAGAAGCCGAATTGGGTCAAATGGAAGACTTTTTTATCCGAGAAGTGAATTGGGGTCAAATACAAGCCTTAGTGATTCGAGAAGTCGAATCGAGCCAAAGAGTTAGTGTTTGTTGATCCGAGAAGCCGAATTGGGTCACAGTGTGCGTACTTGGTAACTTGATAAAACAAACGGATCAAGTTATGGATACTTGTTGATTAGAGAAGCCAAGTTAGGTCAAATGGAAGACTTGTTGATACGAGAAGTCAATTTGGGTCAAATACAAGCCTTAATAATTCTAGAAGTCGAATCAAGTCAAATAGTTGGTGCTTGTTGATCCGAGAAGCCGAATTGGGTCACATTGTGCGTAATTGGTGACTTAATAAAATAAATGGATCAAGTTATGGATACTTGTTGACCAAAGAAGCCGAATTGGATCAAATGGAAGACTTATTGATCTGAGAAGTCAATTGGGGTCAAATACAAGCCTTAATGATTCGAGATGTCGAACCGATTCAAATAGTTGATGCTTGTTGATCCGAGAAGCCGAATTGCATCACATTGTGCGTACTTTGTGACTTGATAAAACAAACGGATCAAGTTATGGAAACTTTTTTATGAGAGAAGGCGAATTGGGTCAAATGGAAGACTTGTTGATCCGAGAAGTTAATTGGGGTCAAATACAAGCCTTAGTTATTCGAGAAGTCGAATCGAGTCCAAGAGTTGGTGCTTGTTGATCCGAGAAGCCGAATTGGGTCATATTGTACGTACTTGGTGACTTGATAAAACAAACGGATCATGTTATGGAAATTTGTTGATCCGAGAAGCCGAATTGGGTCAAATGGAAGACTTGTTGATCTAAGAAGTCAATTGGGGTCAAATACAAGCGTTAATGATTCGAGAAGTCGAATCGATTCAAATAGTTGGTGCTTGTTGATCCGAGAAGCCTAATTGGGTCACATTGTGCGTACTTGGTGACTTGATAAAACAAACGGATCAAGTTATGGATACTTGTTGATCAGAGAAGTCACATTGGGTCAAATGGAGGACTTGTTGATCCTAGAAGTCAATTGGGGTCAAATACAAGCCTTGGTGATTCGAGAAGTCGAATCGAGTCCAAGAGTTAGTGCTTGTTGATCCAAGAAGTCGAATTGGGTCACATTGTGCGTACTTGATGACTTGATAAAACAAACGGATCAAGTTATGGAAACTTGTTGATCAGAGAAGCCGAATTGGGTCAAATGGAAGACTTTTTTATCCGAGAAGTGAATTGGGGTCAAATACAAGCCTTAGTGATTCGAGAAGTCGAATCGAGCCAAAGAGTTAGTGCTTGTTGATCCGAGAAGCCGAATTGGGTCATAGTGTGCGTACTTGGTAACTTGATAAAACAAACGGATCAAGCTATGGATACTTGTTGACCAGAGAAGACGAGTTAGGTCAAATGGAAGACTTGTTGATACGAGAAGTCAATTTGGGTCAAATACAAGCCTTAATAATTCGAGAAGTCGAATCATGTCAAATAGTTAGTGCTTGTTGATCCGAGAATCCGAATTGGGTCACATTGTGCGTAATTGGTGACTTAATAAAATAAATGGATCAAGTTATGGATACTTGTTGACCAAAGAAGCCGAATTGGGTCAAATGGAAGACTTATTGATCTGAGAAGTCAATTGGGGTCAAATACAAGCCTTAATGATTCGAGATGTCGAACCGATTCAAATAGTTGATGCTTGTTCATCCGAGAAGCCGAATTGGGTCACATTGTGCGTACTTGGTGACTTGATAAAACAAACGGATCAAGTTATGGAAACTTTTTTATCAGAGAAGGCGAATTGGGTCAAATGGAAGACTTGTTGATCCGAGAAGTCAATTGGGGTCAAATACAAGCCTTAGTGATTCGAGAAGTCGAATCGAGTCCAAGGGTTGGTGCTTGTTGATCCGAGAAGCCGAATTGGGTCATATTGTTCGTACTTGGTGACTTGATAAAACAAACGGATCAAGTTAAGGAAATTTGTTGATCCGAGAAGCCGAATTGGGTCAAATGGAAGACTTGTTGATCTAAGAAGTCAATTGGGGTTAAATACAAGCGTTAATGATTCGAGAAGTCGAATCGATTCAAATAGTTGGTGCTTGTTGATCCAAGAAGCCTAATTGGGTCACATTGTGCGTACTTGGTGACTTGATAAAACAAACGGATCAAGTTATGGATACTTGTTGATCAGAGAAGTCACATTGGGTCAAATGGAGGACTTGTTGATCCGAGAAGTCAATTGGGGTCAAATACAAGCCTTGGTGATTCGAGAAGTCGAGTTGAGTCCAAGAGTTAGTGCTTGTTGATCCAAGAAGTCGAATTGGGTCACATTGTGCGTACTTGATGACTTGATAAAACAAACGGATCAAGTTATGGAAACTTGTTGATCAGAGAAGCCGAATTGGGTCAAATGGAAGACTTTTTTATCTGAGAAGTGAATTGGGGTCAAATACAAGCCTTAGTGATTCGAGAAGTGGAATCGAGCCAAAGAGTTAGTGCTTGTTGATCCGAGAAGCCGAATTGGGTCATAGTGTGCGTACTTGGTAACTTGATAAAACAAACGGATCAAGTTATGGATACTTGTTGATTAGAGAAGCCGAGTTAGGTCAAATGGAAGACTTGTTGATACGAGAAGTCAATTTGGGTCAAATACAAGCCTTAATAATTCTAGAAGTCGAATCAAGTCCAATAGTTGGTGCTTGTTGATCCGAGAAGCCGAATTGGGTCACATTGTGCGTAATTGGTGACTTAATAAAATAAATGGATCAAGTTATGGATACTTGTTGATCAAAGAAGCCGAATTGGGTCAAATGGAAGACTTATTGATCTGAGAAGTCAATTGGGGTCAAATACAAGCCTTAATGATTCGAGATGTCGAATCGATTCAAATAGTTGGTGCTTGTTGATCCGAGAAGCCGAATTGGGTCACAATGTGCGTACTTGGTAACTTGATAAACCAAACGGATCAAGTTATGGATACTTGTTGATTAGAGAAGCCGAGTTAGGTCAAATGGAAGACTTGTTGATACGAGAAGTCAATTTGGGTGAAATATAAGCCTTAATAATTCGAGAAGTGGAATCAAGTCAAATAGTTGGTGCTTGTTGATCCGAGAAGCCGAATTGGGTCACGTTGTGCGTAATTGGTGACTTAATAAAATAAATGGATCAAGTTATGGATACTTGTTGACCAAAGAAGCCGAATTGGGTCAAATGGAAGACTTATTGATCTGAGAAGTCAATTGGGGTCAAATACAAGCCTTAATGATTCGAGATGTCGAATCGATTCAAATAGTTGATGCTTGTTGATCCGAGAACCCAAATTGGGTCACATTGTGCGTACTTGGTGACTTGATAAAACAAATGGATCAAGTTATGGAAAATTTTTGATCAGAGAAGGCGAATTGGGTCAAATGGAAGACTTGTTGATCCGAGAAGTCAATTGGTGTCAAATACAAGCCTTAGTGATTCGAGAAGTCGAATCGAGTCCAAGAGTTAGTACTTGTTGATCCGAGAAGCCGAATTAGGTCATATTGTTCGTACTTGGTGACTTGGTAAAATAAACGGATCAAGTTATGGAAATTTGTTGATCTGAGAAGCCGAATTGGGTCAAATGGAAGACTTGTTGATCTAAGAAGTCAATTGGGGTCAAATACAAGCGTTAATGATTCGAGAAGTCGAATCGATTCAAATAGTTGGTGCTTGTTGATCCGAGAAGCCTAATTGGGTCACATTGTGCGTACTTGGTGACTTGATAAAATAAACGGATCAAGTTATGGATACTTGTTGATCAGAGAAGTCACATTGGGTCAAATGGAGGACTTATTGATCCGAGAAGTCAATTGGGGTCAAATACAAGCCTTGGTGATTCGAGAAGTCGAATCGAGTCCAAGAGTTAGTGCTTGTTCATCCAAGAAGTCGAATTGGGTCACATTGTGCGTACTTGATGACTTGATAAAACAAAGGGATCAAGTTATGGAAACTTGTTGATCAGAGAAGCCGAATTGGGTCAAATGGAAGACTTTTTCATCCGAGAAGTGAATTGGGGTCAAATACAAGCCTTAGGGATTCGAGAAGTCGAATCGAGCCAAAGAGTTAGTGCTTGTTGATCCGAGAAGCCGAATTGGGTCATAGTGTGCGTACTTGGTAACTTGATAAAACAAACGGACCAAGTTATGGATACTTGTTGATCAGAGAAGCCGAGTTAGGTCAAATGGAAGACTTGTTGATACGAGAAGTCAATTTGGGTCAAATACAAGCCTTAATAATTCGAGAAGTCGAATCAAGTCAAATAGTTGGTGCTTGTTGATCCGAGAAGCCGAATTGGGTCACATTGTGCGTAATTGGTGACTTAATAAAATAAATGGATCAAGTTATGGATACTTGTTCACCAAAGAAGCCGAATTGGGTCAAATGGAAGACTTATTGATCTGAGAAGTCAATTGGGGTCAAATACAAGCCTTAATGATTCGAGATGTCGAATCGATTCAAATAGTTGATGCTTGTTGATCCGAGAAGCCGAATTGGGTCACATTGTGCGTACTTGGTGACTTGATAAAACAAATGGATCAAGTTATGGAAAATTTTTTATCAGAGAAGGCGAATTGGGTCAAATGGAAGACTTGTTGATCCGAGAAGTCAATTGGTGTCAAATACAAGCCTTAGTGATTCGAGAAGTCGAATCGAGTCCAAGAGTTAGTGCTTGTTGATCCGAGAAGTCGAATTGGGTCATATTGTTCGTACTTGGTGACTTGATAAAATAAACGGATCAAGTTATGGAAATTTGTTGATCCGCGAAGCCGAATTGGGTCAAATGGAAGACTTGTTGATCTAAGAAGTCAATTGGGGTCAAATACAAGCGTTAATGATTCGAGAAGTCGAATCGATTCAAATAGTTGGTGGTTGTTGATCCGAGAAGCCTAATTGGGTCACATTGTGCGTACTTGGTGACTTGATAAAACAAACGGATCAAGTTATGGATACTTGTTGATCAGAGAAGTCACATTGGGTCAAATGGAGGACTTGTTGATCCGAGAAGTCAATTGGGGTCAAATACAAGCCTTGGTGATTCGAGAAGTCGAATCGAGTCCAAGAGTTAGTGCTTGTTGATCCAAGAAGTCGAATTGGGTCACATTGTGCGTACTTGATGACTTGATAAAACAAACGGATCAAGTTATGGAAACTTGTTGATCAGAGAAGCCGAATTGGGTCAAATGGAAGACTTTTTTATCTGAGAAGTGAATTGGGGTCAAATACAAGCCTTAGTGATTCGAGAAGTGGAATCGAGCCAAAGAGTTAGTTCTTGTTGATCCGAGAAACCGAATTGGGACACAATGTGCGTACTTGGTAACTTGATAAAACAAACGGATCAAGTTATGGAAATTTGTTGATCCGAGAAGCCGAATTGGGTCAAATGGAAGACTTGTTGATCTAAGAAGTCAATTGGGGTCAAATACAAGCGTTAATGATTCGAGAAGGCGAATCGATTCAAATAGTTGGTGCTTGTTGATCCGAGAAGCCTAATTGGGTCACATTGTGCGTACTTGGTGACTTGACAAAACAAACGGATCAAGTTATGGATACTTTTTGATCAGAGAAGTCACATTGGGTCAAATGGAGGACTTGTTGATCCGAGAAGTCAATTGGGGTCAAATACAAGCCTTGGTGATTCGAGAAGTCGAATCGAGTCCAAGAGTTAGTGCTTGTTGATCCAAGAAGTCGAATTGGGTCACATTGTGCGTACTTGATGACTTGATAAAACAAACGGATCAAGTTATGGAAACTTGTTGATCAGAGAAGCCGAATTGGGTCAAATGGAAGACTTTTTTATCCGAGAAGTGAATTGGGGTCAAATACAAGCCTTAGTGATTCGAGAAGTCGAATCGAGCCAAAGAGTTAGTGCTTGTTGATCCGAGAAGCCGAATTGGGTCACAGTGTGCGTACTTGGTAACTTGATAAAACAAACGGATCAAGTTATGGATACTTGTTGATTAGAGAAGCCAAGTTAGCTCAAATGGAAGACTTGTTGATACGAGAAGTCAATTTGGGTCAAATACAAGCCTTAATAATTCTAGAAGTCGAATCAAGTCAAATAGTTGGTGCTTGTTGATCCGAGAAGCCGAATTGGGTCACATTGTGCGTAATTGGTGACTTAATAAAACATTTGGATCAAGTTATGGATACTTGTTGACCAAAGAAGCCGAATTGGATCAAATGGAAGACTTATTGATCTGAGAAGTCAATTGGGGTCAAATACAAGCCTTAATGATTCGAGATGTCGAACCGATTCAAATAGTAGATGCTTGTTGATCCGAGAAGCCGAATTGCGTCACATTGTGCGTACTTTGTGACTTGATAAAACAAACGGATCAAGTTATGGAAACTTTTTTATGAGAGAAGGCGAATTGGGTCAAATGGAAGACTTGTTGATCCGAGAAGTCAATTGGGGTCAAATACAAGCCTTAGTTATTCGAGAAGTCGAATCGAGTCCAAGAGTTGGTGCTTGTTGATCCGAGAAGCCGAATTGGGTCATATTGTACGTACTTGGTGACTTGATAAAACAAACGGATCAAGTTATGGAAATTTGTTGATCCGAGAAGCCGAATTGGGTCAAATGGAAGACTTGTTGATCTAAGAAGTCAATTGGGGTCAAATACAAGCGTTAATGATTCGAGAAGTCGAATCGATTCAAATAGTTGGTGCTTGTTGATCCGAGAAGCCTAATTAGGTCACATTGTGCGTACTTGGTGACTTGATAAAACAAACGGATCAAGTTATGGATACTTGTTGATCAGAGAAGTCACATTGGGTCAAATGGAGGACTTGTTGATCCGAGAAGTCAATTGGGGTCAAATTCAAGCCTTGGTGAATCGAGAAGTCGAATCGAGTCCAAGAGTTAGTGCTTGTTGATCCAAGAAGTCGAATTGGGTCACATTGTGCGTACTTGATGACTTGATAAAACAAACGGATCAAGTTATGGAAACTTGTTGATCAGAGAAGCCGAATTGGGTCAAATGGAAGACTTTTTTATCCGAGAAGTGAATTGGGGTCAAATACAAGCCTTAGTGATTCGAGAAGTCGAATCGAGCCAAAGAGTTAGTGCTTGTTGATCCGAGAAGCCGAATTGGGTCATAGTGTGCGTACTTGGTAACTTGATAAAACAAACGGATCAAGCTATGGATACTTGTTGATCAGAGAAGACGAGTTAGGTCAAATGGAAGACTTGTTGATACGAGAAGTCAATTTGGGTCAAATACAAGCCTTAATAATTCGAGAAGTCGAATCACGTCAAATAGTTGGTGCTTGTTGATCCGAGAAGCCGAATTGGGTCACATTGTGCGTAATTGGTGAGTTAATAAAATAAATGGATCAAGTTATGGATACTTGTTGACCAAAGAAGCCGAATTGGGTCAAATGGAAGACTTATTGATCTGAGAAGTCAATTGGGGTCAAATACAAGCCTTAATGATTCGAGATGTCGAACCGATTCAAATAGTTGATGCTTGTTAATCTGAGAAGCCGAATTGGGTCACATTGTGCGTACTTGGTGACTTGATAAAACAAACGGATCAAGTTATTGAAACTTTTTGATCAGAGAAGGCGAATTGGGTCAAATGGAAGACTTGTTGATCCGAGAAGTCAATTGGGGTCAAATACAAGCCTTAGTGATTCGAGAAGTCGAATCGAGTCCAAGAGTTGGTGCTTGTTGATCTGAGAAGCCGAATTGGGTCATATTGTTCGTACTTGGTGACTTGATAAAACAAACGGATCAAGTTATGGAAATTTGTTGATCCGAGAAGCCGAATTAGGTCAAATGGAAGACTTGTTGATCTAAGAAGTCAATTGGGGTCAAATACAAGCGTTAATGATTCGAGAAGTCGAATCGATTCAAATAGTTGGTACTTGTTGATCCGAGAAGCCTAATTGGGTCACATTGTGCGTACTTGGTGACTTGATAAAACAAACGGATCAAGTTATGGATACTTGTTGATCAGAGAAGTCACATTGGGTCAAATGGAGGACTTGTTGATCCGAGAAGTCAATTGGGGTCAAATACAAGCCTTGGTGATTCGAGAAGTCGAATCGAGTCCAAGAGTTAGTGCTTGTTGATCCAAGAAGTCGAATTAGGTCACATTGTGCGTACTTGATGACTTGATAAAACAAACGGATCAAGTTATGGAAACTTGTTGATCAGAGAAGCCGAATTGGGTCAAATGGAAGACTTTTTTATCTGAGAAGTGAATTGGGGTCAAATACAAGCCTTAGTGATTCGAGAAGTGGAATCGAGCCAAAGAGTTAGTGCTTGTTGATCCGAGAAGCCGAATTGGGTCCCAATGTGCGTACTTGGTAACTTGATAAAACAAACGGATCAAGTTATGGATACTTGTTGATTAGAGAAGCCGAGTTAGGTCAAATGGAAGACTTGTTGATACGAGAAGTCAATTTGGGTAAAATACAAGCCTTAATAATTCTAGAAGTCGAATCAAGTCAAATAGCTGGTGCTTGTTGATCCGAGAAGCCGAATTGGGTCACATTGTGCGTAATTGGTGACTTAATAAAATAAATGGATCAAGTTATGGATACTTGTTGATCAAAGAAGCCGAATTGGGTCAAATGGAAGACTTATTGATCTGAGAAGTCAATTGGGGTCAAATACAAGCCTTAATGATTCGAGATGTGGAATCGATTCAAATAGTTGGTGCTTGTTGATCCGAGAAGCCGAATTGGGTCACAATGTGCGTACTTGGTAACTTGATAAACCAAACGGATCAAGTTATGGATACTTGTTGATTAGAGAAGCCGAGTTAGGTCAAATGGAAGATGATAGGGATGATCCGGTTACCTCGGGCCGGGTTAACACGGGTCGGGTTAATCCGGAGCCCACTCACCAGTTCAATGAGCATGCCAGCAACACGCATTCGGCCCAGGCTCAACAGGCCCAGCAACACGCATTCGGCCCAGCGATTGCGAATCTGTCACGTAAATCCCAACTGCCATGATCTTTCCCAACGGCCATGCAGATTTGGGAGGCAAGATTATAGGGATTTAGTTAGGGTTTGGGTTTAGTAGTATAAATGGGGGAAAAGAACTCGGAATTAGGGTTCGGACTTTGTATTCTGCAGTACTCCTTGTAAACTCGATAATCAAGTGAAAGAAACACCTCGGCGATTGCCGTTTTCTGCCCGTGGACGTAGATCTCCGGATCGAACCACGTATATTGTGTGTGTTTTTACATTCTTTTCGCATTAATTACTGTTTGATTGGGTGTTTTCCGGATTACGCATTAACAAATTGGCGCCGTCTGTGGGAAACACAAGATCGCATTCAGTAATACCATTGCCTTCTGAAATCATGGTGACAACCCGTCAGAACCAATCCCGCCGCGGAGATCAATCTAACCAGGATCCACCCGTGGATCAAGTGGTGCCTCCGAGACAATCGCCGGCAAGAAGCGCTTCCGCGCATCAGGGTAATCAAAACCCTCCACCCCCTCAGGATCAGCAAAACCCTAATATTGCTGCCACTCAACCACCGGTAAACGTCCAAATTACCCTCGAATTGCTCCAGGCTTTCCTAGAAGAACATGCACATGTTCTCCAAGATTGGGCAGCCAACCGCCTACATCCATCGGAGCCTGTTGCAGAGCCCGCTAACCACCACGACAATTCTGGTGTGCCTCTACCCCGTCCCCGTGGTCAGCGGAACCCCGGATACCGGGGACATCAGGATCGACGAAGGGAACGACCCGGTTCTTCCGAGGACCTTGGGAGTTCAAATAGATCACGACCTCACAACGAGGAACCCACCGATGTGGATCGCCGCCGCCCACTTAATGCGGCTAAAAGAGTTCGCTATGCAAATGCTCATACTCTGGACCTTCAAGAGTACGAGCGAGTTCAACGCAATGTTGAACTGGATAGGATCCTGGGCATGGATGCCAATGGAGAGATCATCACACCGTTCTCCCAGGCAATCATGGACACTTCCCTTCCCGAAGGGTTTAAACGGCCGGCCATACCTCCTTACAATGGCACTGGAGATCCGGCCAATTTTCTGGGTGCTTTTAGGCACAACATGCTTAGTCATGACAACATCACATCTCTGCAGTACTGCAGGATTTTCCCGGAGTATTTACAGGATGAAGCTCGGGTATGGTTTGATTCTCTCCCGCGAAACAGCATATCCTCGTTCAGAGAACTAGCCGAGCACTTTTGGGCAAGATTTGAAGCCCGGGTGAAGCCCGCGGCCACCATGGCCGACGTCATGACTATGGAACAACGGGACGGTGAATCCGTTACCCAATTTCTGGACCGTTTCACAACGGTAAGTCTCAAGGTGGGAGACTGCCCCGACAACGTGGCCATCGGCGCCTTCATGAATGGACTCCGTCCCGGAGCGCTGCACACCGAGTTAGCTCGGAACACACCGGTCACAACTCGAGCACTGTTCCAAACAGTGTGTAAATTTGCGAAGGCTGAGGAGCAGACTCGACAGAAGCGTGAAAAGCACGCGGCCAAGAGGCAGGCCGACAAAGCCCAAACTGGGCCTAGCACTCGAGCTAGTGCATTTTCCCGTCTGACAACGGGGCGCTCAGAATCCCGGAGTGAAATTCCGCAATTGACCCCGCTGACGAAGTCACGGGCTGAAATTCTTTCACTCCACAAAAACGACTTCCGACCTTGTCCCCGGATGACTGCGCCTCCTGAAAAGAGAAATCGTGGCAAATGGTGCGAGTACCACCGAGATCATGGACACGAAACGGATGAGTGCCGGGAACTCGGCAAGGAGATTGAGGAATGTCTCAAGAAAGGATTGTTGAGGCAATACGTCGCACGAACTGGCGACCGACCTCGGGCAAACCATAATGGAGGCTCGTTTCATACCCGAGGAGGTTACCATGACCGAGATACTCAACAAAATCGGCCGCATTGGCAGAATAATCGGCAGGGGCCCAATAATCATGCACGGCAAGATTCTGGCAATCGCCAGCCGCCACATCTCCAACTTCTACCTCCTCCTCCTCCGGGAGGACCCCGGGACGACGCACCCCCTCACGTGATAAACGTGATATACGGAGCCCTACCCACCGGGGCTTCGCGACATGCTTTGAAAGCAGAAGCTCGACGTCCTCCACCCGAGGAGCCACGTCACAAACGTCTCCATCAGTCCGAGACTGTCAGCTTCACGGATAGGGATCCAGTCCCCGAGATAACACCCCACACTGACGCTATTGTCATCGACATGACTGTAGCTAACATAACAGTACGGCGGGTCTTCGTAGACAATGGGGCCGCAGTGAGCATCATATTTGCGGACTGTTTCGAGAGGATGGGGATTTCCCGAGATCAACTCAAACCGGCCCCCGGGCCACTACAGACTTTCACCCAGGGTGAAGTTCGGCCAGAAGGTATCCTCACCCTCCCAGCGTCGTTGGGAACTTATCCGAAGGTGAAAACAATCTTCGTGGATTTCTACGTGGTGAATTCCCCATCACCATATAACATGATATTAGGCCGGGACTGGCTCACCCCGGCAAAAGCCATATGCTCCACGTATCACCTCGCGCTGAAGTTCCCCACCTCGCATGGTGAAGAAACCGTCCGCGGGAGCCAACGGATTTCAAAAGAGTGCATGTACGTGGCACTCAAAAAGACTGCCAAGGTTCCGCCCAAACAGCAGCTTCAGGTAACATCACAGGTCTTGGAACCCCGGGACTGTACCCCACTGGGAGATGCCACTGTCCAAATCCCGCTAGATCCGTCTAAGCCGGAGCAGACAGTAACAGTAGGAGCCGTGGATGTGCCATGGCTACATCAGGCCATTATTCAGACCCTGCGGGAGTATTCCGATGTTTTCGCATGGTCTCCTTTGGACATGCCCGGGGTCTCTCCCGAGGTGATTACCCACAAGCTAAATATCGATCCTAGTGTCAAGCCCATCCAACAGAAACAGAGAAAATTTGCCCCGGAACGAAATGAGGCCATTCGAGTTGAGGTAAAACAACTCCTGGACGCGGACATCTTATTCGAGGTATTCTACCCCTCTTGGTTATCCAATCCGGTAATGGTTACAAAAACCAGTGGGGCCTGGCGGATGTGTGTCGATTTCTCTGATCTCAACAAGCACTGTCCGAAGGACTGCTATCCTCTACCCTCTATCGACCAAAAGGCCGAGGCCATTACGGGATACGTGGCACTTTGTTTCTTAGATCTATATAAAGGCTATCATCAGATCTTTATGGATCCACAGGATGCCATCAAAACGGCGTTTATCACTGCCTTCGGGTGCTACGCTTTCAAGAAACTGCCCTTCGGGCTCAAGAATGCCGGAGCCACCTACCAGCGTCTAATGGACTCCGTCTTCCATGACCAGATAGGTCGCAATGTTGAGGTTTACGTCGATGACTTAGTCATCAAAAGCTCCTCTCATCCTTCATGCGTGCAGGACATCGCCGAAACCCTGCGCACCCTGCGGCGCTATAATTTGCGCCTCAACCCAACAAAATGCACTTTCGGTGTTGGCTCCGGGAAGTTTCTCGGATACATGGTATCACAAAACGGCCTACAAGCCAACCCGGCTAAGCTTCGCGATGTGTTAGACCTACAGCCACCAAAGACATTCAGGGATGTTCAACGCCTTACAGGTGGCCTAGCAGCTTTAAACAGATTCTTATCAAAAGCAGCGGAGCGCCAACTACCATTTTTTAAGATTCTCAGACAAGCGAAGTCCTTTGAGTGGACTCCAGAATGTATTGAGGCCTTCGAGGCCTTGAAACGACATATACAGCAGCTGCCCACCTTGTCAGTTCCTCTCCCCGGAGAGCCGTTGTACGTATATCTGGCTTCTGCCGAGGAGGCTGTTAGCGCCGCTCTTGTGCGCGAAGTGGAAGGGGTTCAGCACCCCGTATATTTTGCCAGCCGGGTGCTTCATGGAGCAGAGACGCGATACTCCGAGCTTGAAAAAACCGCCTTGGCCCTCGTTATGGCAGCTCGACGCCTCCGACCATACTTCCAAGGCCGCGAAATACGAGTCTTGACAAATCATCCTGTACGCCAGATCCTCGTGAAACCCGAGGTGTCTGGGCGCCTTGCCAAATGGGCCATCGAGCTGGGAGAATATGACATCCAGTTCCTTCCCCGCCGAGCCATCAAGGGTCAAGCCCTCGCCGATTTCCTGGCCGAAGCTCCGGTGGACAGTCATGAGACCCCCGCAGACAAAGATACACAGCACCACGACACAATCGCCCCTTCACCTCGGAAGTGGCAGCTATTTGTGGACGGTGCATCCACGGTCCGAGGAAGTGGCGCCGGACTACTCCTCATCAACCCCGAGGAGGCTGAGTTTAAATATGTCATAAGGTACAAGTTTAAGGTAACCAACAATGTGGCGGAGTACGAGGCAGTCCTCGCCGGACTCCGGCTCGCTCAATCTCTAGGTGTTCGTCACCTAGAACTCTTCACGGACTCCGAGATCGTGTCTAAGCAGATTCAGGGGACTTATGTCGCCAGGGAAGAAACCATGGTCAGGTACCACACTCTAGCGCTTAAGCTCATCTCAACTTTTGATACAGTTATTATACAGAAAATCCCGCGGACCCAGAACTCCAGGGCAGACGCACTCAGCAAGATGGCCTCCGCGGTCCAAACAAATATATCCCCGGATATCATGGTCAAAGACCTCTCCCATCCGTCAATTCATGAGGCTACAGTTTCGGTATTGACCGACAGCGATCCGAACTGGATGACTCCGATCATTCAGTACCTTCGAGATGGGACTCTGCCCACTGACAAGCTACGAGCTCGGCAAGTTGTGCTCAAAGCCCCCAAGTACTCCCTTCATAACGGAGTCTTATATCGACAATCGTACTTGCAACCAAACCTCCGGTGCTTGCCACCTACCGAGGCCATTCAAGTTCTGAGGGAGGTTCATGAAGGGGCCTGCGCTAGCCACATCGGCTCCCGAACACTAGCCAAAAAAATCCTTCGCTGGGGATATTATTGGCCTACTCTGTTCAATGACGCTCATGACCTAGTGACCAAATGCAGCAAGTGTCAACTACACTCCCGTGTAAAGCACCTACCACAAACCGAACTCACGGGAATCCAGAGTGCGTGGCCGTTCATTCAGTGGGGAATTGACATTGTTGGACCCTTCCCTGTTGCTCCGGGGGGGTTGAAATTCCTGGTAGTCGCTGTAGACTACTTCACTAAGTGGGTCGAAGCCGAACCGCTTACTGCTATCACTGGTCAGAATATTCTGAAGTTCGTATGGCGCAATATCATTTGCCGCTTCGGTATCCCGAGCACTATTGTCTCAGACAATGGTAAGCAGTTTGCCAATGACCCATTCCGCTCATGGTGTGAGGAACTCCACATCAAACAGATATTCGCCTCGGTCGCACACCCTCAAGCAAACGGACAGGTTGAGGTCACCAACCGGACCCTCCTCACGGGAATAAAAAAGCGCCTGGACAGCGCCAAAGGCCTCTGGGCTGAAAACCTTCCACAAGTCTTATGGGCTATCCGCACAACGCCGCACACCTGCACCGGGGAAACTCCTTACAGCATTACCTACGGCTCCGAAGCCGTCATTCCAGCCGAAATCAGTGTGCCGAGTCCTCGCCTACTTACCTTAGTTCCGGACGATAATGACGAGGCACTTCGCGCGAATTTGGATGAGCTTGAGAATCGCAGGGAACAAGCGTTCGTCCAACAGGCTAAGTGCAAACAGCGAGCTGCACAGTACTATAACCTCCGGGTCCGAGGTACTCAGTTCAATGTCGGGGACTTGGTTCTTCGACTCAACTTGGCCAGCAAGGCTGCCCCCGAGGGCAAACTACATGCTCCTTGGGAAGGTCCATACCGAGTCGTTGCCACGCATGACTCCGGCTCTTATCAGCTCGAACATCTCAACGGGGCCCCGATCCCCCGAAGTTGGCACGTCACAAACTTGAGACGGTTCTATCTATAAAGGCTAAATCACGAGTACTTTCTTTCCTTTAATTTTAATTTCCTTTATAGTTGTTATTCCTTTTTGTTGTCTTTAATTTGCTCCGGCACTTATTACTGAATAAAACACTTCGGTTTATGCATCTCGTTGTGTTCTTCTTTACGTTATGGGGACGCCCTAACACATACATACTATCATTACTAGTCTCCGGACAACTAAACCTTTCTCTCGGTCCGCCCGAGGAGGTTCGCATACTAGTCCCCGGACTCGCACCACTTTCTCGTCTGTTTAACCGGAGAAATGCTAACTCCCGCCTGATCCGTCCGGGGAGGAAATTTACTCCTGCCCGATTCGTCCGGGGGGTAACCTATTCATACTGTGTTTCCGAACACTCCATTATATCATTAACGATTGAAACATTTCACAGTTCCCCCTGTGTTCCCGAACACCCGATCAAAGTTATTAATAACTTACCGCTTTCTTTAAACTCTAAACTCGTATGAACACACTGAAAAGTTTTTATTTAACATCAAACAGTTTTTCTAACTAATACAGCAAAAATCCTGCTAAAAGATTAACTAAGTTGATATCTACTTCTTCCCGGAGTCTTCTCCGAGCCAATATCCAAAACCACGCCATCTGGTTTCTGGTTGAGAATGCCCCGTCCTCCGGGATGGCCCTTGCACGTTCCGACGATGCCCGGCTTCACTTTGGCTCCGGCGATGGCTCGTCATATGGTGACCCCGGTTACCATCCGAGCGCTCAGCTCTCGTTCGTGGCCCTGACATGCTGGCCCATTCCGTATGGCCCCATTCTAATGGCGCCAGAGGATCCATCACCTCGGGGGTTTCCTTTGTACTTTCTCTTGACTTGCGCCGAGTGGGATTTGCTGACTCTCGCGGAGTTGAGATTTTCCTCCCTCCCCTCTCCCGGGTATTAGCCCATTCTTCAGCGTCCCACTCCTCGGCAGGCATGTCATCGATCTCCTTGGCCAGCGCCGTCACTGCCGGACCACTAGCCTCAGGCTCTTCGGGGTGAGTCCTTTCCGGCTCTTGAGGGATATCAGGCTTTGCTTTCTTGCCCCGTTGTCCTCCCTTATGGATAGGTTCCGGTTCGCTTTGCTCGGCTATATTCAAAGCCTCATTCCGGGCCTTGATCTTCTTCTCAAGCTCTACAAGAAATCCAAGCACCAGTCGGCTCCTTATGATCTCCGGGTCATTCGGATCACCTCGATCACTTCGGTTTTGGATGTCTTCCCGCACTTCGGCCCGCCGAGCTCGAATATCTTTCGTTGATACTCGACCACTGTCCACAAGAAGATGCTCGCACTCTTGTTGGTTGATACGGAGTTGTTCTAGCTCTAGATCTTTCACCATGCAGTGTGCCTTATACTGCTTATTTTGAAGTGCGGACTCTTTCCAGGCGCTCTCCACCTTGGCATATCTTTTCTCCATTAAAGCAAGAGTCCTCGACAGCCGGGGAACTTCCTGCAACATCAACACATCCCGCTCTCTCTGCAACCAAACTATTGATGAGTTGAGTTGCTTTATTACCTCGCGCGGGTTTTCAATATTTTCCTGACAAAGGAGACACCTCGGTTTTTTCAGACTTCATTACTATCCAATACATTGCGTATATAAGAGGGAAATAGCCTTTATTATACATACAAAAGAAGATTTTTTATTACACAAGGCAGCTCGGGTCTTTTATTACAAAAAAGGGGATTACATGAAATCCTATATACATGCTTATCTATTCTATATTCTGCTCGTGAGGTGGGAGGTCACTGACCTCTCCAGGGGCAGGGTTGGATTCAGTTGCCTGGCTAGGGCCTTCAGTTGGAGCGGGAGGGGCAACAGTCATCCCTGGACGGGGGATAGGAGCTCGGGCTCTCATCTCCCGGGAGTAAAAACAGTTACGGTAGCCCAAGAAGTCCTTATCCTCGTCCTCATTGCATCGTTTAATGATGTCGGGAGTAAGGATGGTGTGCTTCTTCGCCAAGGCCTCGATCAGGGGCCACTTCGGAGCCTTTGTCAGCGCATCAAAGTAGGCACCGTCTTCATTTCCGACGGCGTCGTAGTCGTACCCGAAGTCCTTGTCGTATACGTTGACCTCCGGGTACTTGTCATGAACAGCCTCCAGCAGTTCGCTCCGAGTGGCCGTATCCCCCGCAGCGACGAAGGTACTCAGGAATTGAAGGAACGTCCCAGTTTGCATCAGCCTCTCTGCAAATGCCTCCAACATGGCTCCCTGACCTTCGACAACCTTGGTCAGCTCTTCCTGGGCCGCATAGAGGTCACCTCTTAAACTGGCAACCTCGATGGACTGCTCGCGCAGTCTGGTAACCTCTCTCTCAGCAACCGCTGCCCGGTCTCTAGCTGCCTGGACACCCTTTTTTGCCTCCGCCATGCCAGCCCTCAGCCTTGCCACCTCGGCCTCCAGCTCGGTAATCCTGCCTCGGCAGGACTCCTTCTCCAGCTTGCCAACCAATCCGCGGATTGGCTCCAGCAGCTTCTCTAGTTCAGCCCCCGTAGCCGACACTTCTACTCCTTGCCCCTGCATGAACTTGTTGTTATGATAAATTCGCACAGAAAATAACGAAGTCATTTATGGTTATACCTCGTGGGCCGGGGTCATCTGCATTTTCTTCGGAGGAGGTGGAGTCGGTGAGGCAATTCTCCTCTTGGTGCTCGGGGTCAGCCCCGAGAGGGGAATGGCATCTTCAGGGTCCGCCCTATGACTTCCCCCGGCTGATGTCCTCTGTAGCTCCGGAGTCCCCGAGCCATCACCTCGGTCCCTCGAGCTAGCCTCGGCGGTCTTCTTGGCTGCGCTCTTGAATTTGCCCACTGCACGTGACAAGCACACATTCAGGAATCAATATTGTTACACTATTTGCAACTTATGACAGGATAAAAGTCCTACCCTCTACTTCTGCCCGGGTTTTTACTCTCTCCCCCTCAGACAGGCTCGGAGTCTGGTCAGAATCAGTCCCGGCAGGAGTGCGGCTCTCTTGGGAATCCGAAGTCCCACCGGCCCATTGGGAGTAGTACGGACTCATCCCAGCTTCGTCCAATACTTCCTCCGGGAACCTGGACTCCAGCAGGCCGACCTTTTTCAACACACTCGCACCTTTGGGCTCTCCCCCCGGGGCATTATCCACGACAACGTGGTAAGATTGCCACTTGGGCAAAATTGCCTTCTGCCTGACATATAGAAACCTCCCCCTCCATCCTTCTATCTTACTTGGGTTTTTTACCCTAAACCTCTTCCCTGGCCTAGGGTTGAGGTAATACCAACCCGTATTTACCCCCATCGTCTTCAATTGAAAGAAGTGCCTAAACAAGCTGATACTGGGCACTAACCCTCCTTTATGGCACTCAACCAAAAAACCCACCACCTGACGCACGGCATTCGGACCTAACTGACCCAACGCTATACCATAATAATCTAATAATTTTACCAAAAATTCCCATAGGGGAAACCTCAAACCTACAGCGAGCTGGTCTATATACACAGATATGAACCCTTGGGGAGGGCAACAAGCTTTGTCTGTGCCCTCGGGAATTATGAACTCTAAATCGAAGGGCAGAAAGAAGTTCGGCACCCATCGCCTGATCTGCTTTTCGGTCACCGTGGGTCTCACCCCCGCTACCTCGAATCCCTCCATCTCCTCTTCGCACCGAGGGAAATGCACTGTCTCTATCCTTATCTCGCTAAGATCACCATGGTGGATCTGTCTACTTTCACTATTCATGGGATAGATCACCCTAATGGGAGGGGCTCTAACGGGCACCCCTTCGGGGACAACCTCTCCTACTGAAGATGAAGATGAAGATGAAGATGAGTTGGACATACTTACTTGGTTAGAAGAAAGGATGATTTGAGAAGGTTTTTTGATCTCTGATGAAACACGAACGCAGGTTTCCTCGTTCTCCCGCTTTCTTAACAGATGAATCGCAATGAGAAGATGAAAAGTTACTGTGCAGTTATTCCTAATATAAATGCAAAAAATCGACGGCTCTGATGCAGCCTATTCAAATTCAGCGATAGATATTCATTCGTGCTTCGCACGTGCTCTACAGTTACCGAGGCGCGTGGGGAACAGCTACCTTGGAACTCGTAGGGCGTGTCAAATCACGTCTCTCTCTCATTATGGCGCCGCCAATCGCATCAGCCTCACCCTTCCTCAGGAAGATTCAAGATACACTCCGGTGTACCTTTCGCCTCGGCCATCCTATTACACTCCGGTGTTCCAACCACTTCGGCCCAATATCTCACTCCGGTGTACCCTACACCTCGGCCAGACTGTCATGTACTTCAGACGTGTTTTACGCCTCGAGCAAGTTCGGTAACTCATTACAAGTACCAAGCACCTCGGCCTACCAATGACCCCGGTCTTCTTTGCTTAAGGTCCCACCCCGGTGACAACCGAAGCTCCTACCTCGCTTCGGCTGGGGGGGGGGCATCTGATAGGGATGATCCGGTTACCTCGGGCCGGGTTAACACGGGTCGGGTTAATCCGGAGCCCACTCACCAGTTCAATGAGCATGCCAGCAACACGCATTCGGCCCAGGCTCAACAGGCCCAGCAACACGCATTCGGCCCAGCGATTGCGAATCTGTCACGTAAATCCCAACTGCCATGATCTTTCCCAACGGCCATGCAGATTTGGGAGGCAAGATTATAGGGATTTAGTTAGGGTTTGGGTTTAGTAGTATAAATGGGGGAAAAGAACTCGGAATTAGGGTTCGGACTTTGTATTCTGCAGTACTACTTGTAAACTCGATAATCAAGTGAAAGAAACACCTCGGCGATTGCCGTTTTCTGCCCGTGGACGTAGATCTCCGGATCGAACCACGTATATTGTGTGTGTTTTTACATTCTTTTCGCATTAATTACTGTTTGATTGGGTGTTTTCCGGATTACGCATTAACAGAAGACTTGTTGATACGAGAAGTCAATTTGGGTGAAATATAAGCCTTAATAATTCGAGAAGTGGAATCAAGTCAAATAGTTGGTGCTTGTTGATCCGAGAAGCCGAATTGGGTCACGTTGTGCGTAATTGGTGACTTAATAAATAAATGGATCAAGTTATGGATACTTGTTGACCAAAGAAGCCGAATTGGGTCAAATGGAAGACTTATTGATCTGAGAAGTCAATTGGGGTCAAATACAAGCCTTAATGATTCGAGATGTCGAATCGATTCAAATAGTTGATGCTTGTTGATCCGAGAAGCCGAATTGGGTCACATTGTGCGTACTTGGTGACTTGATAAAACAAATGGATCAAGTTATGGAAATTTTTTGATCAGAGAAGGCGAATTGGGTCAAATGGAAGACTTGTTGATCCGAGAAGTCAATTGGTGTCAAATACAAGCCTTAGTGATTCGAGAAGTCGAATCGAGTCCAAGAGTTAGTACTTGTTGATCCGAGAAGCCGAATTGGGTCATATTGTTCGTACTTGGTGACTTGACAAAATAAACGGATCAAGTTATGGAAATTTGTTGATCCGAGAAGCCGAATTGGGTCAAATGGAAGACTTGTTGATCTAAGAAGTCAATTGGGGTCAAATACAAGCGTTAATGATTCGAGAAGTCGAATCGATTCAAATAGTTGGTGCTTGTTGATCCGAGAAGCCTAATTGGGTCACATTGTGCGTACTTGGTGACTTGATAAAATAAACGGATCAAGTTATGGATACTTGTTGATCAGAGAAGTCACATTGGGTCAAATGGAGGACTTATTGCTCCGAGAAGTCAATTGGGGTCAAATACAAGCCTTGGTGATTCGAGAAGTCGAATCGAGTCCAAGAGTTAGTGCTTGTTCATCCAAGAAGTCGAATTGGGTCACATTGTGCGTACTTGATGAGTTGATAAAACAAACGGATCAAGTTATGGAAACTTGTTGATCAGAGAAGCCGAATTGGGTCAAATGGAAGACTTTTTCATCCGAGAAGTGAATTGGGGTCAAATACAAGCCTTAGTGATTCGAGAAGTCGAATCGAGCCAAAGAGTTAGTGCTTGTTGATCCGAGAAGCCGAATTCGGTCATAGTGTGCGTACTTGGTAACTTGATAAAACAAACGGATCAAGTTATGGATACTTGTTGATCAGAGAAGCCGAGTTAGGTCAAATGGAAGACTTGTTGATACGAGAAGTCAATTTAGGTCAAATACAAGCCTTAATAATTCGAGAAGTCGAATCAAGTCAAATAGTTGGTGCTTGTTGATCTGAGAAGCTGAATTGGGTCACATTGTGCGTAATTGGTGACTTAATAAAATAAATGGATCAAGTTATGGATACTTGTTGACCAAAGAAGCCGAATTGGGTCAAATGGAAGACTTATTGATCCGAGAAGTCAATTGGGGTCAAATACAAGCCTTAATGATTCGAGATGTCGAATCGATTCAAATAGTTGATGCTTGTTGATCCGAGAAGCCGAATTGGGTCACATTGTGCGTACTTGGTGACTTGATAAAACAAATGGATCAAGTTATGGAAACTTTTTGATCAGAGAAGGCGAATTGGGTCAAATGGAACACTTGTTGATCCGAGAAGTCAATTTGTGTCAAATACAAGCCTTAGTGATTCGAGAAGTCGAATCCAGTCCAAGAGTTAGTGCTTGTTGATCCGAGAAGCCGAATTGGGTCATATTGTTCGTACTTGGTGACTTGATAAAATAAACGGATCAAGTTATGGAAATTTGTTGATCCGAGAAGCCGAATTGGGTCAAATGGAAGACTTGTTGATCTAAGAAGTCAATTGGGGTCAAATACAAGCGTTAATGATTCGAGAAGTCGAATGGATTCAAATAGTTGGTGCTTGTTGATCCGAGAAGCCTAATTGGGTCACATTGTGCGTACTTGGTAACTTGATAAAACAAACGGATCAAGTTATGGATACTTGTTGATCAGAGAAGTCACATTGGGTCAAATGGAGGACTTGTTGATCCGAGAAGTCAATTGGGGTCAAATACAAGCCTTGGTGATTCGAGAAGTCGAATCGAGCCCAAGAGTTAGTGCTTGTTGATCCAAGAAGTCGAATTGGGTCACATTGTGCGTACTTGATGACTTGATAAAACAAACGGATCAAGTTATGGAAACTTGTTGATCAGAGAAGCCGAATTGGGTCAAATGGAAGACTTTTTTATCCGAGAAGTGAATTGGGGTCAAATACAAGCCTTAGTGATTCGAGAAGTCGAATCGAGCCAAAGAGTTAGTGCTTGTTGATCCGAGAAGACGAATTGGGTCATAGTGTGCGTACTTGGTAACTTGATAAAACAAACGGATCAAGTTATGGATACTTGTTGATCAGAGAGGACGAGTTAGGTCAAATGGAAGACTTGTTGATACGAGAAGTCAATTTGGGTCAAATACAAGCCTTAATAATTCGAGAAGTCGAATCACGTCAAATAGTTGGTGCTTGTTGATCCGAGAAGTCGAATTGGGTCACATTGTGCGTAATTGGTGACTTAATAAAATAAATGGATCAAGTTATGGATACTTGTTGACCAAAGAAGCCGAATTGGGTCAAATGGAAGACTTATTGATCTGAGAAGTCAATTGGGGTCATATACAAGCCTTAATGATTCGAGATGTCGAACCGATTCAAATAGTTGATGCTTGTTGATCCGAGAAGCCGAATTGGGTCACATTTTGCGTACTTGGTGACTTGATAAAACAAACGGATCAAGTTATGGAAACTTTTTGATCAGAGAAGGCGAATTGGGTCAAATGGAAGACTTGTTGATCCGAGAAGTCAATTGGGGTCAAATACAAGCCTTAGTGATTCGAGAAGTCGAATCGAGTCCAAGAGTTGGTGCTTGTTGATCCGAGAAGCCGAATTGGGTCATATTGTTAGTACTTGGTGACTTGATAAAACAAACGGATCAAGTTATTGAAATTTGTTGATCCGGGAAGCCGAATTGGGTCAAATGGAAGACTTGTTGATCTAAGAAGTCAATTGGGGTCAAATACAAGCGTTAATGATTCGAGAAGTCGAATCGATTCAAATAATTGGTGCTTGTTGATCCGAGAAGCCTAATTGGGTCACATTGTGCGTACTTGGTGACTTGATAAAACAAACGGATCAAGTTATGGATATTTGTTGATCAGAGAAGTCACATTGGGTCAAATGGAGGACTTGTTGATCCGAGAAGTCAATTGGGGTCAAATACAAGCCTTGGTGATTCGAGAAGTCGAATCGAGTCCAAGAGTTGGTGCTTGTTGATCCAAGAAGTCGAATTGGGTCACATTGTGCGTACTTGATGACTTGATAAAACAAACGGATCAAGTTATGGAAACTTGTTGATGAGAGAAGCCGAAGTGGGTCAAATGGAAGACTTTTTTATCTGAGAAGTGAATTGGGGTCAAATACAAGCCTTAGTGATTCGAGAAGTGGAATCGAGCCAAATAGTTAGTGCTTGTTGATCCGAGAAGCCGAATTGGGTCACAATGTGCGTACTTGGCAACTTGATTAAACAAACGGATCAAGTTATGGAAATTTGTTGATCCGAGAAGCCGAATTGGGTCAAATGGAAGACTTGTTGATCTAACAAGTCAATTGGGGTCAAATACAAGCGTTAATGATTCGAGAAGTCGAATCGATTCAAATAGTTGGTGCTTGTTGATCCGAGAAGCCTAATTGGGTCACATTGTGCGTACTTGGTGACTTGATAAAACAAACGGATCAAGTTATGGATACTTGTTGATCAGAGAAGTCACATTGGGTCAAATGGAGGACTTGTTGATCCGAGAAGTCAATTGGGGTCAAATACAAGCCTTGGTGATTCGAGAAGTCGAATCGAGTCCAAGAGTTGGTGCTTGTTGATCCAAGAAGTCGAATTGGGTCACATTGTGCGTACTTGATGACTTGATAAAACAAACGGATCAAGTTATGGAAACTTGTTGATGAGAGAAGCCGAATTGGGTCAAATGGAAGACTTTTTTATCCGAGAAGTGAATTGGGGTCAAATACAAGCCTTAGTGATTCGAGAAGTCGAATCGAGCCAAAGAGTTAGTGCTTGTTGATCCGAGAAGCCGAATTGGGTCATAGTGTGCGTACTTGGTAACTTGATAAAACAAACGGATCAAGCTATGGATACTTGTTGATCAGAGAAGACGAGTTAGGTCAAATGGAAGACTTGTTGATACGAGAAGTCAATTTGGGTCAAATACAAGCCTTAATAATTCGAGAAGTCGAATCACGTCAAATAGTTGGTGCTTGTTGATCCCAGAAGCCGAATTGGGTCACATTGTGCGTAATTGGTGACTTAATAAAATAAATGGATCAAGTTATGGATACTTGTTGACCAAAGAAGCCGAATTGGGTCAAATGGCAGACTTATTGATCTGAGAAGTCAATTGGGGTCAAATACAAGCCTTAATGATTCGAGATGTCGAACCGATTCAAATAGTTGATGCTTGTTGATCCGAGAAGCCGAATTGGGTCACATTGTGCGTACTTGGTGACTTGATAAAACAAACGGATCAAGTTATGGAAACTTTTTGATCAGAGAAGGCGAATTGGGTCAAATGGAAGACTTGTTGATCCGAGAAGTCAATTGGGGTCAAATACAAGCCTTAGTGATTCGAGAAGTCGAATCGAGTCCAAGAGTTGGTGCTTGTTGATCCGAGAAGTCGAATTGGGTCATATTGTTCGTACTTGGTGACTTGATAAAACAAACGGATCAAGTTATGGAAATTTGTTGATCCGAGAAGCCGAATTGGGTCAAATGGAGGACTTGTTGATCTAAGAAGTCAATTGGGGTCAAATACAAGCATTAATGATTCGAGAAGTCGAATCGATTCAAATAGTTGGTGCTTGTTGATCCGAGAAGCCTAATTGGGTCACATTGTGCATACTTGGTGACTTGATAAAACAAACGGATCAAGTTATGGATACTTGTTGATCAGAGAAGTCACATTGGGTCAAATGGAGGACTTGTTGATCCGAGAAGTCAATTGGGGTCAAATACAAGCCTTGGTGATTCGAGAAGTCGAATCGAGTCCAAGAGTTAGTGCTTGTTGATCCAAGAAGTCGAATTGGGTCACATTGTGCGTACTTGATGACTTGATAAAACAAACGGATCAAGTTATGGAAACTTGTTGATCAGAGAAGGCGAATTGGGTCAAATGGAAGACTTTTTTATCTGAGAAGTGAATTGGGGTCAAATACAAGCCTTAGTGATTCGAGAAGTGGAATCGAGCCAAAGAGTTAGTGCTTGTTGATCCGAGAAGCCGAATTGGGTCACAATGTGCGTACTTGGTAACTTGATAAAACAAACGGATCAAGTTATGGATACTTGTTGATTAGAGAAGCCGAGTTAGGTCAAATGGAAGACTTGTTGATACGAGAAGTCAATTTGGGTTAAATACAAGCCTTAATAATTCTAGAAGTCGAATCAAGTCAAATAGTTGGTGCTTGTTGATCCGAGAAGCCGAATTGGGTCACATTGTGCGTAATTGGTGACTTAATAAAATAAATGGATCAAGTTATGGATACTTGTTGATCAAAGAAGCCGAATTGGGTCAAATGGAAGACTTATTGATCTGAGAAGTCAATTGGGGTCAAATACAAGCCTTAATTATTCGAGATGTCGAATCGATTCAAATAGTTGGTGCTTGTTGATCCGAGAAGCCGAATTGGGTCACAATGTGCGTACTTGGTAACTTGATAAACCAAACGGATCAAGTTATGGATACTTGTTGATTAGAGAAGCCGAGTTAGGTCAAATGGAAGACTTGTTGATACGAGAAGTCAATTTGGGTCAAATACAAGCCTTAATAATTCGAGAAGTCAAATCACGTCAAATAGTTGGTGCTTGTTGATCCGAGAAGTCGAATTGGGTCACATTGTGCGTAATTGGTGACTTAATAAAATAAATGGATCAAGTTATGGATACTTGTTGACCAAAGAAGCCGAATTGGGTCAAATGGAAGACTTATTGATCTGAGAAGTCAATTGGGGTCAAATACAAGCCTTAATGATTCGAGATGTCGAACCGATTCAAATAGTTGATGCTTGTTGATCCGAGAAGCCGAATTGGGTCACATTGTGCGTACTTGGTGACTTGATAAAACAAACGGATCAAGTTATAGAAACTTTTTGATCAGAGAAGGCGAATTGGGTCAAATGGAAGACTTGTTGATCCGAGAAGTCAATCGGGGTCAAATACAAGCCTTAGTGATTCGAGAAGTCGAATCGAGTCCAAGAGTTGGTGCTTGTTGATCCGAGAAGCCGAATTGAGTCATATTGTTCGTACTTGGTGACTTGATAAAACAAACGGATCAAGTTATGGAAATTTGTTGATCCGAGAAGCCGACTTGGGTCAAATGGAAGACTTGTTGATCTAAGAAATCAATTGGTGTCAAATACAAGCGTTAATGATTCGAGAAGTCGAATCGATTCAAATAGTTGGTGCTTGTTGATCCGAGAAGCCTAATTGGGTCACATTGTGCGTACTTGGTGACTTGATAAAACAAACGGATCAAGTTATGGATACTTGTTGATCAGAGAAGTCACATTGGGTCAAATGGAGGACTTGTTGATCCGAGAAGTCAATTGGGGTCAAATACAAGCCTTGGTGATTCGAGAAGTCGAATCGAGTCCAAGAGTTAGTGCTTGTTGATCCAAGAAGTCGAATTGGGTCACATTGTGCGTACTTGATGACTTGATAAAACAAACGGATCAAGTTATGGAAACTTGTTGATCAGAGAAGGCGAATTGGGTCAAATGGAAGACTTTTTTATCTGAGAAGTGAATTGGGGTCAAATACAAGCCTTAGTGATTCGAGAAGTCGAATCGAGCCAAAGAGTTAGTGCTTGTTGATCCGAGAAGCCGAATTGGGTCACAATGTGCGTACTTGGTAACTTGATAAAACAAACGGATCAAGTTATGGATACTTGTTGATTAGAGAAGCCGAGTTAGGTCAAATGGAAGACTTGTTGATACGAGAAGTCAATTTGGGTCAAATACAAGCCTTAATAATTCTAGAAATCGAATCAAGTCAAATAGTTGGTGCTTGTTGATCCGAGAAGCCGAATTGGGTCACATTGTGCGTAATTGGTGACTTAATAAAATAAATGGATCAAGTTATGGATACTTGTTGATCAAAGAAGCCGAATTGGGTCAAATGGAAGACTTATTGATCTGAGAAGTCAATTGGGGTCAAATACAAGGCTTAATCATTCGAGATGTCGAATCGATTCAAATAGTTGGTGCTTGTTGATCCGAGAAGCCGAATTGGGTCACATTGTGCGTACTTGGTGACTTGATAAAACCAACGGATCTAGTTATGGAAACTTTTTGATCAGAGAAGGCGAATTGGGTCAAATGGAAGACTTGTTGATCCGAGAAGTCAATTGGGGTAAAATACAAGCCTTAGTGATTCGAGAAGTCGAATCGAGTCCAAGAGTTAGTGCTTGTTGATCCGAGAAGCCGAATTGGGTCATATTGTTCGTACTTGGTGACTTGATAAAACAAACGGATCAAGTTATGGAAATTTGTTGATCCGAGAAGCCGAATTGGGTCAAATAGAAGACTTCTTGATCTAAGAAGTCAATTGGGGTCAAATACAAGCGTTAATGATTCGAGAAGTCGAATCAAGTCAAATAGTTGGTGCTTGTTGATCTGAGAAGCCGAAATGGGTCACATTGTGCATAATTGGTGACTTAATAAAATAAATGGATCAAGTTATGGATACTTGTTGACCAAAGAAGCCGAATTGGGTAAAATGGAAGACTTGTTGATCTAAGAAGTCAATTGGGGTCAAATACAAGCCTTAATGATTCGAGAAGTCGAATCGATTCAAATAGTTGGTGCTTGTTGATCCGAGAAGCCTAATTGGGTCACATTGTGCGTACTTGGTGACTTGATAAAACAAACGGAATAAGTTATGGATACTTGTTGATCAGACAAGTCGCATTGGGTCAAATGGAAGACTTGTTGATCCGAGAAGTCAATTGGGGTCAAATACAAGCCTTAGTGATTCGAGAAGTCGAATCGAGTCCAAGAGTTAGTGCTTGTTGATCCGAGAAGCCGAATTGGGTCATATTTTTCGTGCTTGGTGACTTGATAAAACAAACGGATCAAGTTATGGAAATTTGTTGACCCGAGAAGCCGAATTGGGTCAAATGGAAGACTTGTTGATCTAAGAAGTCAATTGGGGCCAAATACAAGCGTTAATGATTCGAGAAGTTAAATAGTTGCTTGTATAAATAAAATGAAAATAAAGTGAGTACAAAGAAGAAGCAAAACCCAAAACACTCTATGAGTAGGCTAATACAATAGCCGGAAAAATGCCACGCAGTGCGTATATCTATGTCCAATATCGAAACTACCACAAGCCGGTAGTAGACTAAAAGGGGGGGCTAACAGATCTAAGACGCTAAAAGTGGGGAAGTAACCACTGAGTGGAACCAAGCGCCCTGAGTGCGAGGCCAGACACTCATAGAGGGGAGTGTGATCTGTGGTCCTGGAACAGCTTCCGGAGCGCAAACGACATATAGAGCAGGGGATGCTGTGCTGGAACAAGCAACACCAGCTGAAGGCGGCAGAGCAATGAGTGCCATGGAGGTTCCGTCCAGGGGCGATAGAACTGCCGGGCGTGCAACACTAGTGGTACGCCTAGAAACCAGAGTTCCAAATGTTGTGAAGCATGTAAGAGTCTTCCTAGAGTGGGAAAGACTCTGCTGGCCTCGTTAAAACCCACTACTGAAAAAACCCTGTGGGAAAAATCCAATAGTGGGAAAAAGAGTACCAGCATCGGCCATAAAGACCAATGTCCGTCAAATCCATAACCCGTCAATACATAATTAATCCTAAGCCGGTGCCTGCACAAGAAGACAGGGGAGGGAGGGGGTAAAAGTAAAAGAGCCGAGAATTCCTCCAAAGCGTCCACAAGACCTGCGAAAACACTAGGGAGGGGAACATCAGAAGGCTCAATGTACACGATAATACTGAGTATAGAAGTCACGTGAAGAAATATGTGAAACGTGTGGAGGGAGGGGGTTCCACCAAGTAAAAGGCGTGCGGAGAGCAGAGAGGGCATCAGCAGCCTGATTGCCTTCTCTGTATATGTGCGAAACCTTAAAAGTGATGTCCCCTAAAAAATGCAAGGCTCGAAGCCAACGTGCACGAAGGCGCCATGGTACATCGAGAGATCGGGACTGAAATGCTTGTACGACGTACATGGAATCAGACTCAAGCCAAATCTTATGCCAACCACGATCCTTGGCCAGCTCAATCGCGTAGATGGCCGCCTGGAGTTCCGCTTCAAAAGCAAAACCACGACCGAATGAGACAGAGAACCCTCCCAAAGTGAAACCTCTGCAATTCCGAAAAATGCCTCCCCCAAAAGTGAGGCGAGGTGCCCCTTCGGCACTACCATCCGTGTTAACCTTGATCCATGCAGGGGAGGGGGGAATCCAAGTGACAGACTTCACCAGAAGAGGCTTAGACGGAACACCACGCACACCTAGCCGAGTCAAAATGCTGAGCTCCCGAACCGAGTTGTGCATGTGTCCCGAGATCAGGGAGGCAGATTCCCTAATGCAAGAAAGAATAACTGAGACAGCCTGTGTGGAATTAGCCTCCTTATCATCAAAAATGGACCTGTTCCTGGTAGCCCAAATAGTCCAAATAGCAGTGACAAAAGCAACTCTCCAAAGCGCTGTGACTTGGGAGCTGAACTGCACCTGCATAGCCTGTAAAAGCAATTTGTGGAAACCTTCATGAAAAACAAGAGATATATCGAAAGCCCAACAGAGTTTAGAGAAAATGGCGAGAGAAAAAGAACAACTAGAAAAAATATGATCAGCAGACTCCCCTGATGTATGGCAAAGAGCGCATATGGAAGGACCCTGAATGCGGTGTGACTGTATAAGCTCCCAAGAAGGAAGTCTATGATGTATCGCACGCCAAACCGTATAAGATCGACAGGGAGGGATAAAGGAAGCCCAGATCCATTTCCCCCAAGAAGTGGCCGGAAAGGAGGTACGAAAGTAATGGTAAGCCAGAGTGGACGTCACAGTGCCCGTCGGGGAGCGAGTCCAAACTCTATGATCCGGGATAGAGGGAGAGATGGCCGTAGCAACTATGTCCTTTGCAATAAAAGGGAAATTCTGAACAAAAAGCCCGTCCAACTGCCAGACCCCATCAATGTGATAATCCGAAATCAAATGCTGAAAATGTAAACGTGCCTCAATAGGCATGCCAATCCTGTCAGCAATGGAGTAACCGAGCCAATTATCAAGCCAAAATCTAACCGAAGTGTTCGGTCCAACAATCCACTGAGATTCCGAGAGAAGCTGTCTGATGTAAGGTCTAGTGGAACCAAAAAGTGAGGAGCGAATGTAGGAGGTCTTAAGATCACCAGAGGCAGAGAACCAACGAGAACGAAGAAGATCCATGCCAGTGTCAGTAGAAGTCAAGAAATCCCAGGCAAATTTGAGCAGAAAAGCCGCATTAGCCTTGCGAATCGAACGAAGACCCAGACCTCCTTCAGCTTTCGGCGCACAAACACGTTTCCAGGAGATGTTAAATTTACCGCTATGGGCCGTGTTGCCCGTCCAGATAAAGTTTCAAGTCAAATAGTTGGTGCTTGTTGATCCGAGAAGCCGAATTGGGTCACATTGTTCATAATTGGTGACTTAATAAAATAAATGGATCAAGTTATGGATACTTGTTGACCAAAGAAGCCGAATGGGGTCAAATGAAAGACTTGTTGATCTAAGAAGTCAATTGGGGTCAAATACAAGCCTTAATGATTCGAGAAGTCGAATCGATTCAAATAGTTGGTGCTTGTTGATCCGAGAAGCGTAATTGGGCCACATTGTGCGTACTTGGTGACTTGATAAAACAAACGGATCAAGTTATGGAAACTTTTTGATCAGAGAAGGCGAATTGGGTCAAATGGAAGACTTGTTGATCCAAGAAGTCAATTGGGGTAAAATACAAGCCTTAGTGATTCGAGAAGTCGAATTGAGTCCAAGAGTTAGTGCTTGTTGATCCGAGAAGCCGAATTGGGTCATATTGTTCGTACTTGGTGACTTGATAAAACAAACGGATCAAGTTATGGAAATTTGTTGATCCGAGAAGCCGAATTGGGTCAAATGGAAGACTTGTTGATCTAAGAAGTCAATTTGGGTCAAATACAAGCCTTAATAATTCGAGAAGTCGAATCAAGTCAAATAGTTGGTGCTTGTTGATCCGAGAAGCCGAATTGGGTCACATTGTGCATAATTGGTGACTTAATAAAATAAATGGATCAAGTTATGGATACTTGTTGACCAAAGAAGCTGAATTGGGTCAAATGGAAGACTTGTTGATCTAAGAAGTCAATTGGGGTCAAATACAAGCCTTAATGATTCGAGAACTCGAATCGATTCAAATAGTTGGTGCTTGTTGATCCGAGAAGCCTAATTGGGTCACATTGTGCGTACTTGGTGACTTGATAAAACAAACGGATCAAGTTATGGATACTTGTTGATCAGAGAAGTCGCAATGGGTCAAATGGAAGACTTGTTGATCCGAGAAGTCAATTGGGGTCAAATACAAGCCTTAGTGATTCGAGAAGTCGAATCGAGTCCAAGAGTTAGTGCTTGTTGATCCGAGAAGCCGAATTGGGACATATTGTTCGTACTTGGTGACTTGATAAAACAAACGGATCAAGTTATGAAAATTTGTTGATCCGAGAAGCCAAATTGGGTCAAATGGAAGACTTGTTGATCTAAGAAGTCAATTGGGGTCAAATACAAGCCTTAATTGTGAGGTGGTGTTCAATCTCATCAAGTGAGCTATACTTTGTAGTATGGTGGTTTGGGAATGTGGAACCGGGATCAGGAAGTGAGGAATCGGAGGTTTGAACCGGGTTTGAGCATCAAGAAGTCAAACTGTTCAGAATGAGCCGGGTTCGTGGCAGTTGAGAATAACCGTCATTTGTGACGGATTAGTTTCGGAGTTTGTGACGAAGAAAACCGTCGTTTTTGTCCGGTAGCTGAGCTCAACTTGATTCAGTTAGAACTTTCTGTACGGTTACATTCGAGCTCTAATTCTTATATCATTGTAAAGCTCTCATCAAGGAGAAGGTCACTACGTCGAGCAATTTCCTTGTTTCTTAGATTAGAGAGAGTATTTTGAGATAGAACGTTTCTGCCCTAATTTGTAACCAGAATTGGGCATTTCGTTTATTGGGTGTATTCTCTGTAATTGATTGAATTTCTAAGTGGATTGGGGTGTGTCTTGCCTCCGTGGATGTAGTTCATCTTGAACGAACCACGTAAAACCTGTGTGTGATTCGTTTTCAGTTCCTGTGTTGCATAAGTTCAATTCGACCATAACTTTGGCCGAACTGAGTGTGTGTTTTTCAGATTGATCTTTGTGCGAATTCCGGATTCTGTCTAGATGTGTGTTTAGGAGTTGAATTCACTAACAAGTGGCGCTGTCTGTGGGAATCAACTCTCACAGCTTGAAGAAGAGAAGGAATGGCTGGTATGAAGATGGATTTTGAGAAGTTTACAGGAAGGAATGATTTCACACTGTGGAAGATCAAGATGAATGCAGTATTGGTTCACAATGGCCTTGATCTTGTATTGATACCTCTGGATTCGTGGGAAGACAATGAGAAACCCAAGTTTGCATCAGTAGATAAGAAGGCCCTCTGTCTTATCTTTCTGTGTTTGGGTGATAAACCTTTGAGAGAGGTCTCAAGATGCAAGAGTTCATCAGAAGCATGGAAGAGATTGGAAGATCTGTATCAATCTAAGTCAGTTTCCAACAAGCTGTTCTTGAAGCAGAAGATGTTGGCCTTCAAGATCACTGAAGATAAGGTAATTTCTGATCAGCTTGATGAGTTCATTAAGATGGTTGAAGAATTGGAAGACCTGGATGTGAAATTGGAGGAGGATGACAAAGCTTTGATGGTGTTAAACATTCTTCCAAAATCCATGGAAAGCTTTAAGGATGCCTTGATGTATGGGAGAGATGAGCAGCTATCTTATGATGGGATAGTGAAGGCTCTGAGGTCTAAATGTTTCCAGACTCAAGGTGATAAAGGCATGATGCAATCTGGAGAAGGTTTGTGTTAGTAAAATCAACTCCTAATCACACAACACTAAGATTCTGGAATGAGTTCGAAGAATAACAATTTGAAAACACACAAACAATTCGGCCAGAGTTGTGGCCGAAGTGATCTTGCGCAGAACTGGAAATATAAATGAATCACACACTCGTTTTACGTGGTTCGTTCAAGATGAACTACATCCACGGAGGCAAGACACACCTCAATTCACTAAGATATTCAATCAATTACAGAAATTACACTCAGAAATGAAAACGCCCAATTCTGGAACAAACTAGGGCAGAAATCAAGAACTCTCTAACACTCTCTGTAATCTATGAATAAAGGAAATTACTCGACGTAGCGTTGTTCTCCTGGAAGAGAGCTTTCCAATGATATATGTATTGTAGCTCGAACGTAACTGACCAAGAAGTTCTAACTGAATGATGCTCCTCTGCTACCGGACAAATGTGACGGTTTTTTCCGTCACAAACCTGAAACAGACTCGTCACAACTGACGGTTATCACCAACAACCACGAACCCGGTTTATTCTGAACAGATTGACTTCTTCATGCTAAAACCCGGTTCATCCATCCGGTTCTTCACTTCTTGATTCCGGTTCCACATTCCCAACACATCCTATTTCAATGTATAGCTCACTTGATGAGATTGAACACTTCCTCACAAATCTCCACCTCAATGAATCAAGTGTACCTCTTCCTGCCTCATCACTGCCTTTCTGTTAATGCTCTTCATGACATTGCTCAAGCTGCAGCAAGCTCGAGCAATGATCCACTTTGTTTCCAGGTACACCCTTTGTAAGAAAATCAGCAGGATTATGCAATGTGTGTACCTTCTTCACCTCCACAGTCCCAGAATCTATGATATCTCTAGCAAAGTGTAACCTAACATCAATGTGTTTTGACCTTTCATGAAATGCTTGGTGTTTCACAAGATGTAAAGCACTTTGATTATCACAGTAGATTACCACACACTTCTGCTTGATATCCAAATCTCTCAACACCCCTTTCAACCAGATTGACTCTTTGATAGCTTCAGTTAAAGAGATATATTCTGCTTCTGTAGTTGATAGTGCCACAACAAATTGTTGTGCACTCCTCCAGCTGATGGCTGTCCCATATAAGGTAAACACAAATCCAGAAATAGACTTCCTTGTGTCCACGTTTGCTGCAAAATCAGAATCAGCAAACCCCTCCAATGCAACAGTATTACCATCTACTTTCTTCTTAAATTTCAGTGACATGTTCACTGATCCTTTTAAATACCTCATCACATGTTTCAAAGCTTCCCAATGTTCAACTCCTGGATTTGACATGAACTTGCTTACCAATGATACAGCATATGCCAAATCAGGCCTGCTACAGATCATTCCATACATAAGACTTCCAACTCCACTTGCATAAGGGATATTGCTCATCTGTATGATTTCCTCTTCAGTCTTTGGGCATTGTTCTTTGGAAAGTTTCTTCTGTAGATTAACTGGAGTAGAGAGAGGTTTGGCTTCATGCATATGAAACCTCTCCAGTACTTTCTGTAGGTATTGTCTCTGAGATAACCAAAGTACTCCAGCTTCTCTATTTCTTAGAATGTTCATGCCCAATATCTTCTTGGCTTCTCCCAGATCTTTCATGTCAAATTCAGCATTAAGTCTATCCTTCAACCATTGTACCCTCTGCTTGTTCCTACTGGCAATTAGCATGTCATCCACATACAATAGAAGAAAAACTTTATCTTGCTTTGAACCTTTGTTGAAGTAAACACAACTGTCATAAAGGCTTCTTACAAAGCCAACACTGATCATGAAGTCATTGAATCTCTTGTTCCACTGTCTTGGACTTTGTTTAAGTCCATATAGTGACTTCTTCAGTAAATATACTTGGTCTTCTTTCCCAGGAACAACAAAACCTTCTGGCTGTTTCATATATATCTCCTCATTGAGTTCTCCATGTAAGAATGCTGTCTTTACATCCAGTTGTTGTAGTTCCATGTCCTCCTGTGTGACCTTTGATAAAAGCAGCCTGATTGAGCAGTGCTTTACTACTGGGGAGAAAACCTCATTGAAATCAATTCCTTCTCTTTGTGTAAAGCCCCTAGCTACCAATCTTGCTTTAAACCTCACCTGTTTGGATCCTGCTGTCTCTAGTTTCTTCTTGTATATCCATTTGGAGCTTACAAGTTTCTGACCTTTTGGTTTATCCACCAATATCCAGGTTTTATTCTTTTCCAGAGACTCCATCTCTTCTGTCATTGCCTGTATCCAGTGTTCACCTTCTTCACAGTCTAGTGCTTCTTGAAAACTACTAGGCTCTTGTGATTCCAAGTCTTCAACAACACTTAAGGCATAATAGACACTCCCTGCTTGGCCATAGAAATCAGGTCTGTTGATTTTTCTTCTGGGCCTATCCCTTCCAATGCTGTATTCACTGATATTTTGTGAAGGTCCAGTTTGTGCCTCTTCTTCAGATGATGAATCACTCTCTTGTAAATCTTCTTGTGGTTGAGGTGTGTGATTATCTTCTACAGGGTGCTCCACCTGAATTGATATCTCCTCTGTCTCTTCAGCACCATCAAATTCTTCCTTAGAGCCTGTAGAGGTGTAAGCCATCACATTCTCATTAAACTTCACATCTCTACTTGTGATTATCTTCTGATTTCCTGTTTCTAAGCACCACAATCTGTAACCCTTCATTCCATCCGGATATCCAAGAAACACACATCTGAGAGCCCTTGCATCTAGCTTATCTTGCTTGACATGGGCAAAAGCAAGACACCCAAACACCCTTAACCCTTCATAACTTGGTTTCTGTCCACTCCACACCTCTTCAGGTGTTTTGAACCCAATTGCTGATGAGGGTGACCTGTTGATGAGATAGCATGCTGTAGCAATGGTTTCTCCCCAAAACACCTTTGGCAACCCAGCATCCAATAGCATACACCTCACTCTTTCAAGAAGAGTCCTGTTAAACCTTTCTGCAACTCCATTCTGTTGAGGATTCATTGGTACGGTCCTGTGTCTCTTGATTCCTTTTTCTTCACAGAAGTTTGTAAACTCTGTAGAGAGATACTCCAGTCCATTATCAGTCCTCAGATGCTTCAGCTTCTTCCCTTTGACATTTTCCAGTTGGATCAACCATGTTTTGAACTTATGAAAGGCATCACTCTTGTTCTTCATCAACATGATCCACACCTTTCTGCTGTAATCATCAATCAAGGACATGAAATACCTTGCACCACCATGAGCTTCTGTTCTTGCAGGACCCCATAGGTCAGAGTGAACATAATCTAGTGGTTCTTGAGTTGTGTGAGCTCCCTTTCCATAGGGCAACTTCTTGGATTTGCCCAGAGCACACTGATCACAGAACTCCAGTTCTTGATTTCCTAGATTTCCAATTACTCCACTCTTTGACAATTCCTTCAATCCCTTCACTCCTATGTGTCCAAGTCTCTTGTGCCATTTAGCCATCTCAGAATTTTTCAAGACCATATCCACACTCCCAACAACAGGTGAACGAATCAGGATAAATAGCCCATTATGCTGTATGCCTTTTATCACCATTTTTCCATGTTTTGTGATATGCAAGAATCCATCTACTGAGCTAAACTGACATCCACTGGTTACCAAAGAGCCAAGAGATAGAAGATTCCTTTTAAGGCCAGGAACATACCTAACATTTGAGATGATTCTGACCACACCATCAAACATCCTTATGCTCACTGATCCAACTCCTTTGACCTTGCATGATTGGTCATTTCCCAGGAGAACATTTCCAGCATCTTCTTTCTTCAGTTCATCAAACCATGACTGATGAGGACACATGTGAAAGGAACACCCGGTGTCCAGAACCCATTCCTTTACCATTCTTGAATCAGTAATGTTTAACACTTCTGGAGGGTCTTGTTGATGATCAATAGCAGCAGCTTCTGCCCCTTGATTTCCAGCTTTCTTATTTCTCTTAGGACAATCCTTCTTCAAGTGACCTGGTTGTTTGCACTTGAAGCATTTCCTCTTCTCAACCCAGTCATTCCCCTTCTTAGGATTTGAATCCCCAGATTTTGGATCTTTAACATTCTGTCCCTTCTTGCCTTGCCAAGGTTTGTTGAATTTAACATTCAGTCCTTCTCCCGGTTGCACCATGCCTTTATCACCTTGAGTCTGGAAACATTTAGACCTCAGAGCCTTCACTATTCCATCATAGGATAGCTGATCATCTCTCCCATACATCAAGGCATCCTTAAAGTGTGAGGAAGTGTTCAAGCTCATCAAGTGAGCTATACTTTGATATAGGATGTGTTGGGAATGTGGAACCGGAATCAAGAAGTGAAGAACCGGATGGATGAACCGGGTTTTAGCATGAAGAAGTCAATCTGTTCAGAATAAACCGGGTTCGTGGTTGTTGGTGATAACCGTCAGTTGTGACGAGTCTGTTTCAGGTTTGTGACGGAAAAAACCGTCACATTTGTCCGGTAGCAGAGGTCAGCATCATTCAGTTAGAACTTCTTGGTCAGTTACATTCGAGCTACAATACATATATCATTGGAAAGCTCTCTTCCATGAGAACAACGCTACGTCGAGTAATTTCCTTTATTCATAGATTACAGAGAGAATTAGAGAGTTCTTGATTTCTGCCCTAGTTTGTTCCAGAATTGGGCGTTTTCATTTCTGAGTGTAATTTCTGTAATTGTTTGAATATCTTAGTGAATTGAGGTGTGTCTTGCCTCCGTGGATGTAGTTCATCTTGAACGAACCACGTAAAACGAGTGTGTGATTCATTTATATTTCCAGTTCTGCGCAAGATCACTTCGGCCACAACTCTGGCCGAATTGTTTGTGTGTTTTCAAATTATTATTCTTCGAACTCATTCCAGAATCTTAGTGTTGTGTGATTAGGAGTTGATTTTACTAACAAGTGGCGCCGTCTGTGGGAATCAACTCGCACATTTTGAAGAAGAGAAGGAATGGCTGGTATGAAGATGGATTTTGAGAAGTTCACTGGAAGGAATGATTTCACATTGTGGAAGATCAAGATGAACGCAGTATTGGTTCACAATGGCCTTGATCTTGCATTGATACCTCTGGAGTCATGGGAAGAAACTGAGAAACCTAAGTTTGCATCAGTGGATAAGAAGGCCCTAAGTCTTATCTTCTTATGTTTGGGGGATAAACCGTTGAGGGAGGTTTCAAGATGCAAGAGTTCCTCAGAAGCATGGAGGAGATTGGAAGAACTGTATCAATCGAAGTCAGTTTCCAACAAACTGTTCCTGAAGCAGAAGATGTTGGCCTTCAAGATCACTGAAGACAAGGTAATTTCTGATCAACTTGATGAGTTCATTAAGATGATTGAAGAATTGGAAGATCTGGATGTGAAATTGGAGGAGGATGACAAGGCATTGATGGTGTTAAACATTCTTCCAAAATCCATGGAAAGCTTTAAGGATGCCTTGATGTATGGGAGAGATGATCAGCTATCCTATGATGGAATAGTGAAGGCTCTGAGGTCTAAATGTTTCCGGACTCAAGGTGATAAAGGCATGGTGCAACCTGGAGAAGGACTGAATGTTAAATTCAAGAAACCTTGGCAAGGCAAGAAGGGACAGAATGTTAAAGATCCAAAATCTGGGGATTCAAATCCTAAGAAGGGGAATGACTGGGTTGAGAAGAGGAACTGCTTCAAGTGCAAATAGCCAGGTCACTTGAAGAAGGATTGTCCTAAGAGAAATAAGAAAGATGGAAATCAAGGGGCAGAAGCTGCTGCTATTGATCATCAACAAGACCCTCCAGAAGTGTTAAATATTACTGATTCAAGAATGGTAAAGGAATGGGTTCTGGACACCGGGTGTTCCTTTCACATGTGTCCTCATCAGTCATGGTTTGATGAACTGAAGAAAGAAGATGGTGGAAATGTTCTCCTGGGAAATGACCAATCATGCAAGGTCAAAGGAGTTGGATCAGTGAGCATAAGGATGTTTGATGGTGTGGTCAGAATCATCTCAAATGTTAGGTATGTTCCTGGCCTTAAAAGGAATCTTCTATCTCTTGGCTCTTTGGTAACCAGTGGATGTCAGTTTAGCTCAGTAGATGGATTCTTGCATATCACAAAACATGGAAAAATGGTGATAAAAGGCAGACAGCATAATGGGTTATTTATCCTGATTGGTTCACCTGTTGTTGGGAGTGTGGATATGGTCTTGAAAAATTCTGAGATGGTTAAATGGCACAAGAGACTTGGACACATAGGAGTGAAGGGATTGAAGGAATTGTCAAAGAGTGGAGTAATTGGAAATCTGGGAAATCAAGAACTGGAGTTCTGTGATCAGTGTGCTCTGGGCAAATCCAAGAAGTTGCCCTATGGAAAGGGAATTCACACAACTCAAGAACCACTAGATTATGTTCACTCTGACCTATGGGGTCCTGCAAGAACAGAATCTCATGGTGGTGCAAGCTATTTCATGTCCTTAATTGATGATTACAGCAGAAAGGTGAGGATCATGTTGATGAAGAACAAGAGTGATGCCTTTCATAAGTTCAAAACATGGTTGATCCAACTGGAAAATGTCAAAGGGAAGAAGCTGAAGCATCTGAGGACTGATAATGGACTGGAGTATCTCTCTACAGAGTTTACAAACTTCTGTGAAGAAAAAGGAATCAAGAGACACAGGACTGTACCAATGAATCCTCAACAGAATGGAGTTGCAGAAAGGTTTAACAGGACTCTTCTTGAAAGAGTGAGGTGTATGCTGTTGGATGCTGGGTTGCCAAAGGTGTTTTGGGGAGAAACCATTTCTACAGCATGCTATCTCATCAACAGGTCACCCTCATCAGCAATTGGGTTCAAAACACCTGAAGAGGTGTGGAGTGGACAGAAACCAAGTTATGAAGGGTTAAGGGTGTTTGGGTGTCTTGCTTTTGCCCATGTCAAGCAAGATAAGCTAGATGCAAGGGCTCTCAGATGTGTGTTTCTTGGATATCCGGATGGAATGAAGGGTTACAGATTGTGGTGCTTAGAAACAGGAAATCAGAAGATAATCACAAGTAGAGATGTGAAGTTTAATGAGAATGTGATGGCTTACACCTCTACAGGCTCTAAGGAAGAATTTGATGGTGCTGAAGAGACAGAGGAGATATCAATTCAGGTGGAGCACCCTGTAGAAGATAATCACACACCTCAACCACAAGAAGATTTACAAGAGAGTGATTCATCATCTGAAGAAGAGGCACAAACTGGACCTTCACAAAATATCAGGGAATACAGCATTGGAAGGGATAGGCCCAGAAGAAAAATCAACAGACCTGATTTCTATGGCCAAGCAGGGAGTGTCTATTATGCCTTAAGTGTTGCTGAAGACTTGGAATCACAAGAGCCTAGTAGTTTTCAAGAAGCACTAGACTGTGAAGAAGGTGAACACTGGATACAGGCAATGACAGAAGAGATGGAGTCTCTGGAAAAGAATAAAACCTGGATATTGGTGGATAAACCAAAAGGTCAGAAACTTGTAAGCTCCAAATGGATATACAAGAAGAAACTAGAGACAGCAGGATCCAAACAGGTGAGGTTTAAAGCAAGATTGGTAGCTAGGGGCTTTACACAAAGAGAAGGAATTGATTTCAATGAGGTTTTCTCCCCAGTAGTAAAGCACTGCTCAATCAGGCTGCTTTTATCAAAGGTCACACAGGAGGACATGGAACTACAACAACTGGATGTAAAGACAGCATTCTTACATGGAGAACTCAATGAGGAGATATATATGAAACAACCAGAAGGTTTTGTTGTTCCTGGGAAAGAAGACCAAGTATGTTTACTGAAGAAGTCACTATATGGACTTAAACAACGTCCAAGACAGTGGAACAAGAGATTCAATGACTTCATGATCAGTGTTGGCTTTGTAAGAAGCCTTTATGACAGTTGTGTTTACTTCAACAAAGGTTCAAAGCAAGATAAAGTTTTTCTTCTATTGTATGTGGATGACATGCTAATTGCCAGTACGAACAAGCAGAGGGTACAATGGTTGAAGGATAGACTTAATGCTGAATTTGACATGAAAGATCTGGGAGAAGCCAAGAAGATATTGGGCATGAACATTCTAAGAAATAGAGAAGCTGGAGTACTTTGGTTATCTCAGAGACAATACCTACAGAAAGTACTGGAGAGGTTTCATATGCATGAAGCCAAACCTCTCTCTACTCCAGTTAATCTACAGAAGAAACTTTCCAAAGAACAATGCCCAAAGACTGAAGAGGAAATCATACAGATGAGCAATATCCCTTATGCAAGTGGAGTTGGAAGTCTTATGTATGGAATGATCTGTAGCAGGCCTGATTTGGCATATGCTGTATCATTGGTAAGCAGGTTCATGTCAAATCCAGGAGTTGAACATTGGGAAGCTTTGAAACATGTGATGAGGTATTTAAAAGGATCAGTGAACATGTCACTGAAATTTGAGAAGAAAGTATATGGTAATACTGTTGCATTGGAGGGGTTTGCTGATTCTGATTTTGCAGCAAACGTGGACACAAGGAAGTCTATTTCTGGATTTGTGTTTACCTTATATGGGACAGCCATCAGCTG